>JARQOD010000001.1:359116403-359163920 GCA_033576555.1 Oophaga sylvatica | reverse complement strand
GGTTAGCTGGTCCTTTTAAGGCAGGCTGCAATGATGTTGAAATGTGTTTTGGGGATAAAGTTCATTTTCTAGCCAAATATTGACTTTGCAAGTAATTGCTGTTAAGCTGATCACTCTTTATAACATTCTGGAGTATATGCAAATTGCCATTAGAAAAAGTGAAGCAGTAGACTTTGTAAAAATTAATATTTGTCATTCTCAAAACTTTTGTCCATGACTGTAGATAAATTCCCAAAGGGTTATGATTTCCAAATTAGGGTCACTTGAGGGGGATTCTGCTTTTCTAGCACTTAGGGGCTCTGTATATGGAATCCACAAACTAGTCTAGGAAAATCTACTCTCTAGATGTGCATATTCATGACTTTAATGAGCGGTACCACGTGACCGCTGTAGGAAGGAAGAGCTGCGGGAGAAGAGCAGGGGCTGCAGAGATGCGCCGGCGGGGGGGTGAGTATATGCGATATTCACCTGTCCCCAGTCCACCGCTGCGCGCTGCTCTGACCGCCTCATCCTCTGGCTGTGATGTTCAGGCAGAGGGCGCTATGACGTAGTTAGTGCGCACCGCGCCCTCTGCCTGAGCGCTCACTGACAAGAGGACCCCGAAGACAGCGGCGCGTAGCTGTGGACCGGGGACAGGTGAATATATCAGGTGCCGGGGCCCTGAGCGAGCGGTGACACCCCCATAGCGCGCCTGTGTCCCCGCCTGCTCAGGACACCGGCACCTGGCCCCCCAGCGACGAGAGGCGAGTACCGTATTTTTCGGACCATAAGACGCACTTTTTTTTTCCTCCAAATTTGGGAGGAAAGTGTGGGTGCGTCTTATGGTCGGAATGTAACGTGGGGAGGGGCACAGGGGGCAGTGGTGGAGTGGGATCGCAGGAGGCAGGAAAATATCCCCTCAGATGCAGGAATCCAGCACTGGGGAAACCGATACTTAAGTGCAGTGAATATTCATTAGCCGCTTCCCCCGCCAACCTATCAGCTGAGCAGGGAGCAGCAAATGACAGAGCCACATGGTTCCCCAGCACCTGATTCCTGCAGCAGCCAGGATCTGTGTGGGAAGTAGAAGGAGACAGCAGGAGCAGAGTGCAGCAGGAGGCATCCATACCTGACAGCCTGGGGCTGTGCTGATGCCATGCTGAATGCTCCTGTGGAGGACCTGTGATGAGGTCATGAAGAGGGCCGGCTGGAGCATCACATGACCACACAAAGCCCTGCCTCTTCATGATGTCATCACAGGTCCTTCAGACACTGTACAAGAAAAAAATTATTAAAAGGTTAGTAAATACCGCACATTAAAAATCACTCTGCCATCCTGTGGTGGACTATAACTCCCAGCATGCCATAGGATCTGCAGGACATGCTGGGAGTTATTGTTCCCCATGGGAACTTAAAGCAGCACTCCAGTGTTAACAGTGCTGGAGTGTGGCTTTAAATATAAGCCCTATGCCCCCATTCTTAGGCCGTGGTCACACATGCGAGAAATTTGCACGATTTTTGTGCGAATCTCTCACATGAGCACACGGCACTGCCGCCGGCACTCGGACCGGAGCGTGCAGCTGCATGTATTTCTATGCTGCATGTATTTCTATGCAGCCGCACGCTCCAGTCTGAGTGCCAGCGGCAGTGCCGGGTGTTCACGAGAGAGATTCGCACAAAAATCGTGCAAATTTCTCGCATGTGTGACCCCGGCCTTATACTCACCCTCCTGTGTTTTCACATAGTAGTTTACAGACACCACACTGATCCCGCAGCACCATCTTCTACCCGTAGCTTCCTACATAATAACATGCTATTATATATAATAACACCACATATAATAGTATGTTATTGATGTTATTAAATATTTTACCACATTTTTTGCTTCAAAATATATTTTTCCCTATTTTCCACCTCTAAAACCTGGTGCGTCTTATAGTCCAAAAAATACGGGTATGTCATTTTTTTTTTTTTTAGTTGCAGCATAAGGGACCTATACTATGGAGTACATGGGGCACAATCTGTGACGCATATGGGGCATAATCTGGAGCATATGGGGCATAATCTGTGGAGCATATGGGCATAATCTGTGGAGCACATGGGGCATAATCTATGGAGCACATGGGGCATAATCTGTGGAGCATATGGGACATAATCTATAGAGCATATGGGGCATAATCTGGAGCATAATGGGGCATAATCTGTGGAGCATATGGGGCATAATCTGTGGAGCACATGGGGCATAATCTATGGAGCACATGGGCATAATCTGTGGAGCATATGGGACATAATCTGTAGTGCATATGGGGCATAATCTATGGAGCATATGGGGCATAATCTGTGGAGCAGATGGGGCATAATCTATGGAGCATATGGGGCATAATCTATGGAGCATATGGGGCATAATCTGTGGAGCACATGGGGCATAATCTGTGGAGCATATGGGGCATAATCTGTGGAGCATATGGGGCATAATCTGTGGAGCATATGGGGCATAATCTATGGAGCACATGGGGCATAATCTGTGGAGCACATGGGGCATAATCTGTGAAGCACATGGGGCATAATCTGTGGAGCACATGGGGCATAATCTGTGGAGCACATGGGGCATTCTCTATGGAGCATATGGGACATAATCTGTAGAGCATATGGGGCATAATCTATGGAGCATATGGGGCATAATCTGTGGAGCAGATGGGGCATAATCTATGGAGCATATGGGGCATAATCTGTGGAGCACGTGGGGCATAATCTGTGGAGCACGTGGGGCATAATCTGTGGAGCATATGGGGCATAATCTGTGGAGCATATGGGGCATAATCTGTGGAGCATATGGGGCATAATCTGTGGAGCACATGGGCATAATCTGTGGAGCACATGGGGCATAATCTGTGGAGCACATGGGGCATAATCTGTGGAGCACATGGGCATAATCTGTGGAGCACATGGGGCATACTCTATGGAGCATATGGGGCATAATCTATGGAGCATATGGGCATAATCTGTGGAGCAGATGGGCATAATCTATGGAGCATTTGGGGCTTAATCTATGGAGCACATGAGGCATAGTCTGTGGAGCACGTGGGGCATAATCTGTGGAGCATATGGGACCTATACTATGGGCATAATCTGTGGAGCATATGGGGCATAATCTATGGAGCACATGGGCATAATCTGTGGAGCACATGGGCATAATCTGGAGCACATGGGCATAATCTGTGGAGCACATGGGCATAATCTGTGGAGCACATGGGGCATAATCTGTGGAGCACATGGGCATAATCTGTGGGGCACATGGGCATAATCTGTGGAGCACATGGGGCATAATCTGTGGAGCACATGGGGCATAATCTGTGGAGCACATGGGGCATTCTCTATGGAGCATATGGGACATAATCTGTAGAGCATATGGGGCATAATCTATGGAGCATATGGGGCATAATCTGTGGAGCAGATGGGGCATAATCTATGGAGCATATGGGGCATTATATGTGGAGCATGTGGGGCATAGTCTGTGGAGCATATGGGGCATAATCTGTGGAGCATATGGGGCTTAATCTATGAAGCACATGAGGCATAATCTGTGGAGCACGTGGGGCATAATCTGTGGAGCATATGGGACCTATACTATGGGGCATAATCTGTGGAGCACATGGGGCATAATCTGTGGAGCATATGGGGCATAATCTGTGGAGCATATAGAGCATAATCTATGGAGCATATGGGACCTATACTATGGGGCATAATCTGTGGAGCATATGGGGCATAATCTATGGAGCATTTTATGGGGCCATTATTAACCTTTATTGAACTTTGTATGGGGAGTATTTTGTATGGATTATTTTATGGGGCCCATCATTAACTGTATGGAGCATTATATGGGGCTCCTGATTCAATATGGATATTCAAAAACATTTAACCTACTGATGTCTTAATTAATTTTACTTTTATTGGTATCTATTTTTATTTTTGTAATTTACCAGTAGCTGCTGCATTTTCCACCCTAGGCTTATATGCGAGTCAATAAGTTTTCCCAGTTTTTTGTGGCAAAATTAGGGGGGTCGGCTTATACACGGGTCGGCTTATACATGAGTATATATGGTAGGTCTAAAAGAAATTTTTTGTGAAAGAAAATGTTTATTTTTTTCCTTCCACATTCCAATAATTCCTGTGAAGCACCTGAAAGGGTAGTAAACGTCTTGAATGTGGTTTTGAGCACCTTGAGGGGTGCAGTTTTTAGAATGGTGTCATTTTTATGTATTTTCTGTCATAAAGGCCCTTCAAAGTTACTTCAAGTGTGAGGTGGTCCCTCTAAAAAAAAAAAAATGGTTTTGCAAATTCTGTTGTAAAAATAAAATCGCTGATCAACTATTATACCTTATAATGTCCTCACAAAATAAAAATGTTTCCAAAATTGTTCTGATGTAAAGTAGACATGTGGGAAATGTTACTTATTACCTATCTTGTGCAATGTGACTGATTTAAGGGCATAAAAATTAAAAGTTTGAAAATTGCAAAATTTTTGCCAAATTTCCATTTTTTTCACAAATAAACATAAGCTTTATCGAAGAAATTTTACCAATATCGTAAAGTGCAATATGTCACAAGAAAACAGTCTCAGGGATCCGTTGAAGCGTTCCAGAGTTACCTGATAAAGTGATAGCGGTCAGATTTATAAAAATTTTCCTGGTCATTTAGATGAAAACAGGCTTCGTCTCAAAGGGGTTAAATGATAATGACAACCCAAAACATCCAAATGACCCTGATCAAAAGTTTACATACCCTGGTGATTTTGGCCTGATAACATGCACAGAAGTTGACACAAATGGGTTTGAATGGCTACTAAAGGAAACATCCTCTCCTGTGACAAATGCCAGGAAAATTGTTCGGGATGCAAAGAAAAAACCCTTAGATAACATCAGCTAAAATACTGGACTCGCTGAAAACTAGCGGTGTGACTGTATCAAGATGCACAATAAGGAGGCACTTGAAGAAAAATTGGTAATTGAATAATCTGCTATATTCTTTGTGAAGAGATTCCATTCTCCTTGTGTAGAAAAGAATATATCATGTACATTCTCGGATCATATATTCCAGTCAGTGCTAAATTATTATTATAACCCTCAATGGTAGGCTGCTGTCATTGGAAGTAACCTTTCCTATACTGATAACTGAGTTGCCTTATTCTTTACAATTAAGGGCATGAAGTCCTTTGTTCTGTTATACAAAAGTAAGGTAGAATAATAGGCCAGAGAAAAATTACAGCATTCAACTATTTTATCAGGTTCACCGATTAGAGCGTGCCAGATGGCACAAGGCACATCCACCCATCGATGACGTGGATGAGTACAATTGAGAATTTACACCTTTTTTTGCAATCTTGGCCTAAGTCATATTCACAATATTCTGTGCATGTTCTATGCGAATAGTAAATTAAAGGTTCATGCTTTTTTTTTTTTTTAATTATTATTCCTTTTAGGTGGGTTCTGACTACAGAAACTGCATCTTGAAGCCGGGAGGATCTCTAGATGCTAGTGAGATGCTGCGCAATTTCCTTGGTCGTGACCCAAAGCAAGATGCATTCTTTCAGAGCAAAGGACTAACCAGCGTGACCTGCCCTGTGCCATCAGCTTGTTAAGAAAGTAGCTCGAGATTCTTCCAAGTGGATGAACTGTAATTTCTGGGAGATGTAATGAACCCTAGATTAATAAATATGAAATGTTTATGCGTCAAACATAGGTCATTTGGAGCATTAATGTTTTTGGATGACTGGAGTTGACTTACATTCCCACTCCTGTACTCTCTACTAAAGAAATGACCGAATGTTCTATTCCGAATGAAATAAAAATTTGTACCAAAATGTGACTTTTGTCTTTCAAAAGGGAATAAAAAAAAATCTTAAAAATATTATCCTATGCAACTTTAACTGTGCCGCTTGCTCAGGGCCCCGGCAGCAGTTGGCACAATACTTACCTCTCCCGTGCCTCCGCTGCCGCAGCTCCGGGCTCCAGGGGGCGCCGGCGCTTCCTCTCACAGCAGTGCCGCTGAATGACGTCATCATTCAGCGGCCGGCTGTGGCAGAGAGCGCGGACGCTGAACAGGTAAGACGTGTCTCTGTGTGTGTATGTAGTGCGGTGCTTTGTGTGTTTGTGTGTGTGTGTGTGGTGTGTATGTGTATGTGATGAGAGTGCTTGTGCTGAGTTCTGTCTGTGTGTGATGATGGGGAGAAGATGATGATAATGGGCAGGCATTGATGATAATGGGCAGGCATTGCTGATAATGGGGAGGCATTGATGATAATGGGCAGGCATTGATGATGGGGAGAAGATGATAATGGGCAGGCATTGATGATGGGGAGAAGATGATGATGGGCAGGCATTGTTGATAATGGGGAGGCATTGATGATGATGGGGAGGCGATAATTATGATGGGGAGGCTATGATGATGATGGGCAGGCATTGATAATAATGGGGAGGCCATGATGATGGGGAGGACATGATGATAATGGGCAGGCATTGATGATGGGGAGGAGATGATGATGATGGGGAGGAGATGATGATGATGGGCAGGGATTGATGATGATGGGGAGGAGATGATGATGATGGGCAGGCATTGATGATAATGGGGAGGCAATGATGATGATAAGGAGGCAATGATGATGATGGGGAGGAAATCATGATGATAATGGGGAGTCTTTGCACAGCGCCCTTTCCTGAGCCGTAACAGTGCAGAACGCAGTACAGCGCAGAGGAGAGCTCCATATTTTGTATGGAGCATTATATGGGGACCAGTATCCTGTATGGAGCATTATATGGGGACCAGTATCCTGTATGGAGCATTATATTGGGTCCAGTATTCTGTATGGAGCATTATTTTGGGTCCAGTATTCTGTATGGAGCATTATATGGGGGGTGACATCCTGCATGGGGTATTATATGGGTGATGAGGGGGAGACTGTGGTGCCCATAATATTGTATGGAGGACTGTACTGTCCAGTCTGTACTGTGCGCTGTGAGGATTTGGCGGTTTTTGAGCTATTGTACTATTTACAATAGATATCACTCATGTAATGGAAGAAGTGAAGTATTTGGCATTGTACTATACCCATATTTCTCTGCTGTATCTGTGCATCATGAATCGTGGTCTGTGTTAAAGGGGCCCACTGAGGCTCTTTTGCCCGGGGCCCATAAAAACCTGGAGCCGGCCCTGAATGCACCTCACAAAGATGGGCAAAAGGACAGGACTCGCACACATAAGATAGGGAAAGGGAGGGATAAAGGTTCCAAAAGGTACTAAGTGATCAAGAAAAGCCTAACCATTTCTCTGAGCCCAGTAGTAATCGCACAGGACCTAGACAAATTCAAATCCATGCACTCTCGCTCACAAAAGATCCGTCATATATTTCATCCTACGAATGTTGTTTATTCTATACAATAACTGCTGGTGGGAAGGAGGAGAGGTCTGCTTCCAGTGAAGGGCGATCCAAGACCTCGCCCCTGTAAGCATATGTAATAAAAGTTTGGCTGATTAGTCTTCCCATCCCCTTGGGGGAAACTTAGCAAATATATAATTGGGTCAAGCCCCACCTCGATATAAAGAACCCTGCTATTTAATACTCTCACTTTGTCCCAAAAACCTGTGATCACTGGACAAGACCAAAACAATGGCATTGGGTTCCCACCTCAACCGCAGCACCAGCATAGTTTTGAGAGTAGAGGGTTCAATCTGTGGACGAGATCAGGTGTGTCGTACCAAAACATCAATATTTTATACTGATTTTCTTAATAAAGAGTACAATTGGACTTAGCAGCTTTTTCCCAAATAATGTGCCAACTTTGAGGTGATATCCCATCTGCTCATGTAGGGATGTTTTAGTTGGTGGCCTTCCTGAGGATAACTCTGAAACTTATATTTCAGCTGCAGATGAAGGAAGGGAGACACACCATAACTAGTGGGTAGGCGGAGCCCCAGATAGGATCAATACCTCAGATTAGAAAGCGTGTTGACCGGTCCCTCCAGCTCGGGCTCCTCCTACTCAGCTCTTCAGTCTAAAATTTGAGGTCTCAGAGGACGGTCGCTGCTGGAAGCAGCTCCTCAGAAGATTTTTTTATTTTTTTATCGGACAAGAGACTTGGATCACCAGAGTGGTCTAGAGGTCTCAGGGTCTCAGCGCTGCTGGACCCCAACCTCTCCCTTGGCGGATCTGTATTACCCTAATGGTGGTCCTTGCAGAACCCTGCCGGCCCGGGGGGATGAGGATGGCTTCCCTGGCGGGGGCGCAAACCGTGCACAGGGGTCACTGCGTCCCCCGCCCTGGTGGGAAGCATGGGCATAGCGCCAGAAACCCCTGGGGGTACCTGTGGCGCTCGGCTGGTGAGTACCTCACATTTTTACCTCACATTTTTATTAAAGTGTGTGTGAGTGCAGTCACGCGAGTCTAATACACAGGCCTCGACGTCAAGCGCAGCAATTGGAGGTCACAGCGATGCCAAATTGGATGCCATCGCTCGCTCTATTGATGGCCTTTCTGACCTTTTAGGTCATTGGGTGTCAGCTAGATCCTCTCATGGAAGGAAGCGACACAGGCCGGTTTCATCATTTCCACGTAGCGAATCAGACCTCTCTGATATGGAATGCGGTCAGGGTTCCCCTTCAAATTCAGATGGGGAGTTATCCGGTTCAGATAAGGATCGGCAGGGACATTCTGTCTCTTTAGACCGAACAGAGGCTTTTATTGAAGCCATGAGGGAGGCGTTACAGTTGCCGGAGGAGGTAACTACACGTCCTGGTAAGTCACCTCGAATGTACCAAGAGTACCGTAAGTCACGAGCGACATTGCCAGCTCTAGATGAGCTTTATGAAGCAGTGGAGAAGGAACGCCTGTGTCCAGATAAACGTTTTCAAGGAACACGTTTTTTTTACGCACTATATCCGTGTTCTACGGAGTTGACGGATAATTGGATTTCTTCTCCTGAAGTGGATGTTCCTTTATCCCAGCTTAGTAAATCCTCATTGCTCCCTGTTAAAGGGAAGGCAAGTCTGCAGGAACCATTAGACAGAAAAACGGAGATGGCAGCGAAATCCAACTACGAGGCCTCGGGTCATGGATTCAAAGCGGTGCTAGGATCCATGTGTGCTTGTAGGGCTTCCCTGTGCTGGTTGGACCGTATACGAACGGCGTTGCAAAATGGATCTCCGTTATCCGAGATAGACGGACTTCTCGGTTTATTGGAGACTGCAGTTTCTTATAGCTATGATGCAGATCTGGATACTGCATCTCTGTTGTCCAGGGCGCAAGCTTCGGCGGTCACAGTCAGAAGAGCACTGTGGCTTAGACAGTGGACTGGGGATGCAGTGTCAAAACAAGGTTTGCTGTCTCTAGCCTACAAGGGTAGTCAGCTTTTTGGATCTGATCTTTCAGAGCTGATTGCCAAGGCAAAGACGAAGGAAGCAGCCTTACCACAGCGAAGGGCTACAGCTTCTGCGCCTGGCAGGACTGGTGCCGGTGGTGGCCGGCGATCCTTTCGTTCCAAGGGACGATTCGGTCAGTCCTCTTGGGGATCGGGTCGTCCCTCTTTTTCGGGAAAAAAGTTCACTCAGAAATCCCGTACTCCCTGGAAATCAAGTTTCCGTCAAGACAAGCGGGAGACTGACAAGAAGCCCGCCAAGGCGGACTGACGCCGGGTTTCCATTCGAGGGCTCTCGAGTGGGGGGTCGCCTGATCCATTTCAAAGTGACTTGGGTTTTCCGCGTTCCGGACACCTGGGTAACGCGGGTAGTGTCGGCAGGCTATTTCATAGAGTTTTCGTCTCGACCTCCGGACAGGTTTTGCCAGTCTCACACACCGTCAGAGCCCGAGTTAATTACCGCTCTGCTGCGAGAGGTCGACTCCCTTCTGCAGAAGGTTGTGGTAATACCGGTACCGCCGGAGGACCGAGGAAGAGGATTTTATTCCAATCTTTTTGTGGTTCCCAAAAAGGAGGACAAATTTCGTCCTATTCTGGATCTCAAAAGATTGAATCGGCATGTCCACACCCAAAAATTCCGCATGGAGTCACTTCGCTCCGTGGTGGCGGCCCTGTCGCAGAACGATTTTTTGGTGTCAATCGACATTCGCGACGTTTATTTGCATGTTCCCGTCGGAAGGACTCATCAGCGCTTCCTTCGTTTTGCCATAGGTCAGGACCATTACCAGTTTGTGGCTCTGCCATTCGGCTTGGCCTCGGCGCCCAGAGTTTTTACAAAAATTCTGGCGCCTCTCATGGCAATTCTTCGAAGACAGGGGGTTGCGATTTTTCCCTACCTGGACGATCTTTTGATTGTGGCATCCTCAAAGGAGGAGGCGGTGACAGCTCGCAACCTATCCCTTCAGCTCCTGGAGGATTTCGGGTGGCTGGTCAATTGGGAGAAGTCGTCTCTGGAGCCGTCTCAGTCAATCCTGTTTTTAGGGATGCATTTCGACACGGTACGGGCAGTGGTGTCCCTACCCCCAGACAAGCGGACATGTCTACTTCGACATGTACAGACTATGAAGTCTTCGACAGCAATGTCCCTTCGGAAGTGTATGCGCCTCCTGGGTTTGATGGTGGCGTCCATGGAGGCACTTCCGTTTGCCCAGTTTCATTCCAGGGCCCTCCAGAGGCTCATTCTGAGTCATTGGGATCGATCGCAGGCTTCGCTGGATTGCAGCGTCATCATCTCTCACAGGGTACGGGAATCCCTAGAATGGTGGTTACGTCCAGAAGCATTATCCCTGGGGAAATTTTTCCTCCCTCCGAAGTGGTCGGTCATAACCACCGATGCCAGCCTGACGGGTTGGGGGGGTGTCTGGAACGACCTTTGGATCCAGGGAGTATGGTCATCGGAAGAGTCTATTCTACCGATCAATATCTTGGAATTGAGGGCAATTTTTCTTTGCCTCCAACACTGGACGGTCCCTTTGAGCGGTCTGCCAGTCCGAGTGCAGACAGACAACGCGACGGCGGTCGCGTATATCAATCACCAAGGCGGGACGAGGAGTTCCAGGCTCATGATGGAGGTGTCTCGGATCCTGCTATGGGCCGAGACCAGGGTTTCAGCCATCTCTGCGATCCACATTCCAGGAGTCCAGAATACCACGGCGGACTTCCTCAGTTGCGAGAAGATGGATCCTGGAGAATGGAGTCTCCATCCGGAAATGTTTGCACTACTGTGCTCCCGTTGGGGAACCCCCCAAGTGGATTTGATGGCATCCAGGTTCAATGCCAAGCTACCAACCATCATATCCAGGTACAAGGACCCGAAGGCTGTGGCGGTGGATGCTCTGGTAGCTCCGTGGGACCATTTCGATCTGGTCTATGTGTTTCCGCCAATTTCCTTACTTCCTCTGGTGCTGCGTCGGATCAGACTGGAGAGAATTCCGGCTATGCTGATAGCCCCGGATTGGCCAAGGAGGACGTGGTTCTCGACACTGGTGTCGCTCTTGGCGGCTCCGCTATTTCCACTTCCTCTTCGCCCGGACCTGTTATCCCAGGGCCCGTTCGTCATCCGGACTTGAAGTCTCTACGTTTGACGGCGTGGCTCTTGAGACCGAAATATTGACCCGTAGAGGTTTCTCAGCTGCAGTCATTGCCACTCTGCGAGCTGCTAGAGGTCCGGCCACTACTAAGATTTATCACAGAACTTGGGAAGCCTTCTTTTCGTGGTGTTCGGGTTCCTCAAGGAATCCGAGGATTTTTTCCATTCCCAATCTGTTGGCTTTTCTACAGTACGGGTTGGACAAAGGTTTAGCAGTTAGCACTCTGAAGGGTCAGGTTTTTGCTTTATCCGTGCTTTTTCGGAAGGCTATCGCCTCGCGTAGGGACGTGCGTTCTTTTTTTCAAGGAGTAACCCATCAGTTTCCACCACGGAAGGCACCTGTGTCTCCTTGGAGACTCAACCTTGTCTTGGAGGCTCTTCAGCATGTGCCCTTTGAGCCTATGGGTTCTACTAGCCTTTCGTTACTTTCTTGGAAGGTTGCATTCTTAGTGGCGGTAACCTCTTTAAGAAGGGTTTCTGAGTTGGCAGCTCTTTCTTGCTCGCCGCCTTTCCTGGAGTTTTACCCGGATCGAGTAGTGCTTCGCACACGGGGCGACTTTCTACCTAAGGTGGTGTCGCAGTTTCATGTTAACCAGGATATTGTGTTGCCCTCACTTTGTCCGGGTCCGAGGAATGCAAAGGAACGAGATTTGCACAAATTGGATTTAGTGCGGGCCTTGAAGTTCTATCTGTCTGTTACTCAAGGTTTTAGGAAGTCAGATTCTCTGTTTGTGATTCCAGCAGGTCGTAGACGTGGTCAACGAGCTTCCAAGGACTCTATAGCTCGTTGGATTCGGTCAGCCATTTTGGAGGCTTACCGTCTTAAAGGCGAACCTTGCCCGATTAAGGTTTGAGCTCACTCCACGAGGACTGTGGCTTCATCGTGGGCCTTTCATCAAGGGGCTTCGGCAGCTCAGCTCTGCCGAGCGGCGACCTGGCGTTCCGTCCACACATTTACAAAGTTTTATAAGGTGGACGTCAGTGCTTCCGCTGATGCGGCCTTAGGACGTAGGGTCCTGCAGGCAGCGGTAATCTAAGTTTTAAGTTAACTTGTATTTGGCGCCTGTTGCGCATTTATCTAGGTTGTTGGGTTTCTGCCTCTTTTGGTTTTTTTTCCCACCCTAATTTTTGGACTGCTTTGGGACGTCCCACTAGTTATGGTGTGTCTCCCTTCATCTGCAGCTGAAAGACGGATTTTGGTAAGAACTTACCTGTAAAATCCTTTTCAGCGAAGAAGGAAGGGAGACACACATCCCTCCCATGGCAGAAGTGTGTTGTTATATTTACAGAAGCAGCGTGGCCCTTCTCTGATAGCGATTTTCTGAGCTGAGGTCGACGCGCTACGGCTCTGTTCCAGCATTGCCAGCTTATCGCAGTAGTCAGGTTCAGTGAGTAGTACCTGGGACTGTGTGATTTTTCTTTGCCAAATGCATGCATAACCTGTACTTTTGTATTTTTCTCTGAAGTCCTTCAGAAGGGGTTATGTTGCTTCGCTTGTGATATTGTTCTTCCTTAAGCTTTGGTATGACTGAAGAGCTGAGTAGGAGGAGCCCGAGCTGGAGGGGCCGGTCAACACGCTTTCTAATATGAGGTATTGATCCTATCTGGGGCTCCGCCTACCCACTAGTTATGGTGTGTCTCCCTTCCTTCTTCGCTGAAAAGGATTTTACAGGTAAGTTCTTACCAAAATCCGTCTATTTCTGAGATTAATCCTTTAGTCGAAGACCCTCTTCTGCAAATCCTCTTGAAGTCAATCGGTAAAGAGACCTTTGGTACTCCATAAAGCGAGGAAGCAAAGTGCTTAATCTGCAAATACTGGAAGAACTTTTAGAGATGGCAGATTTAGACTTGACAGCAAACAAACGTGAGACACCTCAGCGTGTTTCCGTCTACTAGATCCGCAAACCTTAATAATCCTGCACAGGTCCATGGGTGAAACATTGCATGATCCAAACTATTTGGTAACAAGTGCTGAAATATGAATGAGGTCATTGGAGAATTAGGGGAGGCCAAACTGAACCTCTTCATACAAGAAAGAAATATCTCCCTCATGAACAGCATAGGACCCAGAAAAGACACCGGCATTCTAGAGGTCCTAATTGACCATAATAGCGAATTCTGATTAATTGGCCCTAGCCATAACTATTCTATTTCTGTCCATTTGTTGTATGCCCATAGCAAATCCCACGAGAGAATCCTGCGTATATGTGTGGCCCAGTAGTATTTAATAATGTCAGGGACTGAGAGGCCCCTTTGTGATTTATGAGAGAGAAGGACACGCTTTGAGATCCTGTGATGCTTATTTCAAATGAACCTCATCATGGCTGCTTGGAGGGACTTAAGTTCACTCATGGGGACTTTGACCGGTAAGGTCTCAAAAAAAAAAATAAATTAACTTGGAAAGAAACGACATTTTAATTGAAGTAATACAGCCTATTAATGAAAGCGAGATAAGGAGGCTATTGGATAAATGGAAACCTAAGTCACTCAAAAACCTGAATTTAAAGTTTTGCTTTAAATGATCCAATATATCAGGAGAGATATTTAATGGTAGGGCTTCTGTTTTTGAAGTATTCAGTTATACCCCGATAGTTCACCATACTTTAAATCCTCCATAAGGTTAGGCAGTGTAATATGGAGGTTGGTTAGGGTTAAAAGGACGTCATCCGCAAATAAGGCGATCTTAAACATTTTGTTCCTAACTAGAGATGAGCGAATATGTTCAGGGTTCACTCTTATTCGGCAAGCTATAGCGCTTGCCGAATAAGCTGCATCAGGAACCCTGCTTCCTGGATCGCACAGCTGATCGGTGCCTCCGCTGCATGTGTCGCGGCTGTGTCCCAGTCACAGCACATGCATGGAGAGCCTGTATGTTGGGCTCTCCATGTATGTGCTGGGACTGTGACACAGCCGCGACACATGCAGCTGCGACGCCGATCAGCTGTTCATTCAGCGTGATACAGGAAGCCGAGTTCCTGATGCAGCTTATTTGGCAAGCACTATAGCTTGCCGAATAAGGGGGAACCCGAACATATTCGCTCTTCTCTACTTCTAACCTCAATTCTTGATGTGTTAGGATTTTGTATCATCATTGTCGCCAGCGGTTCTATACACAAGACAAATAGTAGGGGCGACAGGGGGCATCCCTGGCGGGTGCCATTTCATATCTTAAACGAGAGAAAGAAGTGGAAGGGAAGCTTTATTGAGGCCGAAGCCCCTATGGCTGTCAAGAAAGGACCCTAAATGCCAAAAATCTTCAAGATCTCAAACAGGAAGAACCAATTTAGGCGGTCAAATCCTTTCTGCGCATCTAGGCTCAGTACAAGGGACTGTAGATTATTTCTATGGCAACCTCTATCAAATCTATTGTCCATCTGGTATTATCCCCCCTCCGACGATTAAGGACAAAATCCTCCTGATCCTTATAAGTTGAGGAAGCCAACAGTTAAGCCTATTGGCCAGTATACGAGTGAAAATTTTCAGATCAGAGTTTAGTAATGCAATTGGACGATAATTTGAACTATCTAACAATTAGCTAAGAATGTGATAATGTGTCTGGAATGAGAGAGCCTTCCAAAAAGGCGTTAAACAGCCTGACCATGCGGGGAGAAAGCTCCTCTGCAAAGGTTTTGTAATATAAATACTTCAGAAGCCCATCTGGTCCAGGGGATTTAACCAGGTGGAGATCCTTCAAAATATCCATAACTTCTTCCTGCATCACTTGCTGATTGAGAGACAGTAAGGCCTCAGAGGGATGAACTTGGAGATTTAGGTTTGATATAAATATTGTATTGAATAGTTTCAAAATTTCTATTGGATTATAATGGATCATTCCATCAGTCCCTCTCAAGGCCTGGGGATGAGAGTTCAAAATTCTATCCTTCAAGTGTTCTAGCTAAATGCTTGTGGGCTTTATTACCTTTTTCATAATATTTTTGCTTTGTATAAAGAAGTTTTTCAACTTTATGCACTGAAAGGTCTTTTTAGTTTGTTTCTCATCTTCACAACCTTATTCAAAACCTTCAGAGGGCGAAGCAGTCAACCTACGTTCCTCCTTAATTGAAACGTTAATTTATTGAGTTCTAATTTAGCAAATTTTTTTCATCTGTAACCTCCGTTGATAAAATATCCCCTCGCGACGGCCTTGTGTGCTTCCCACAGGACTGAAGGAGAGAGAACCGACCTCTCATTCAAATGGAAGAAGTCGGTGAGCTGGTCCAATAAGGTCTTCCGGATAGTTGGGTCCTTAATTAGAAACTCATTCAATGATAAGCCCTGGTACACAGTTGAGTGGAATTAAGGTCCAACATAATCGGGGCATGGTCAGACCAAGTAATTTGACCCATCTTAACCTTCTCCATCATTTTAAGAGTCAATATATTTGCAAAAAATAAAGTTTTTGGATCAGGGATAAAACTTTTTGCAGAAATTTGATCTGACCGTTATTTGAAGCTTAAAGGTTGCATAGAATGATGGACCTACCCCTCAGAGAGGCTTCTAAAATTACAAATCTACCCCCAGGGTCAATATGTGTCTTATTCACTTGCAAAGGATATTAAAATTGCTACTCGCCCTCTCTAAGGCTAGGTTCACATTGCTTTAGGGACGTCCGTTAAACGGATGCTCTAACGCAGATGTCATTTTTTACATCATTTGTGACCATAGCACTAACGTATGCGCTAGCGCATGGTAGCAGTTCGTTACCATGAGCTACCATGCGTTAGCCCATACAGGTCTATGCACAGACAAATGGATAGGGAAGAAAACACTAGAAAAGGGGAAAGACAAGGAAGAAAACAGAAAAAAATAAAAATTGCTAACTTTACATAATAAAGAACTATAAGGCTATGTGCACACGTTGCGGATTTTGATGCGGATCCGCAGCGGTTTTGGACGCACGGCATTGCATCAAATCCGCAGTGTAGTGCACAGCCAATGTAAGTGAATGGGAAATTGCACGGATTTGCAGCGTTTTATTTTCCACAGCATGTCAATTCTTTTGCGGATCTGCAGCGTTTCTGCACTCATTGACTTCCATTGAGTCCGTCAAATCCGCAGCAAAACCGCAGGTTTAAAAAGATCTGCGGTTTTGCTGCAGAGTTGCATGTGAGAAATGCTGCAGATTGGGAGGAGGAACAGAGTGGGTGGAGACTGTGCGGTGAATATGTGTGGGTCTGTCTGTGGGTGTCTGTGCGGGTCTGTGTGTAGGCAGGCATCGCCCAATGGGACTACTAGTCCCATCCGACTGTCTGCTACAGTGACCGCATTAGTCGATGATAGGACAGTAGTAGTCCCATCATCCGGCTTCTGTGTTGAATAGTAAAAAAGAAAAAAACATGCACACATACAGTACATACTCACCATACAGCTAATCCCCGACGCCCTTGATCACATGTAAAAAAATAAATTAAATAAACCAACAGTATACTCCCTGTTCCGACATAATGCATTTAATAACTAGTGTCCCACGACGATCTCCCGTGGAAAGCTGTCACATCAGGAGATTTTACCGCTTTCCAGGGGCCTCTGGTGATACAATGACGAAAGGTGTTCTTCCGCAGTGTATCACTCCACTGACAGAGGTCACAGGAGTTCGTCCTGTCACTAGCGGCACCGCTGCATGGGAAAATTCTCATGCAGCATTGCCGTCAAGTGAGAGCATTAACTCCAGTGACCCCTCAGTGATAACACTGCAGAAGCCATTGTCTCCTGTCAGTGTGTCACTGGAGGCCCTGAAGAGCGGTCACATCTGATGTGATAGCTCTATAGGGAGATGGTCGTGGGACACTCATTATATGGATTACATCGGAACAGGGAGTATTTTTGTTTATTTTCTTTGTTTTGCAGGTGATCAAGGGAGTAGCAGGAATTAGGAGTACAATAAAGATGGGAAAATGTGCTTAATTACATTAAAATTCTTTATTCTTGCTGTTTTTATTTAATCCATTAATAACTATAGAATTAGTAATGGAGAGGTGTCTTATTGACACCTCTCCATTACTAAGCCGGGCTTGATGTAAACCTTTACACAATACAAAGGTGACATCAATCTCCCATTACCCCATATGCCACCCCTACTGGGCAGTGGGAAGAGAGAGGCTAAGTTCTGGAATTGGCACATCTTCAATATGCGCCATTTCTGTGGCGGCTGTGGGCTTGTGTTTGTAGCCGGGGGTAGCATGGCTCCTTCCTAGGCTATAAATATCAGCCCGTAGCTGTCTGCATAGCCTTTTCTGGCTATTAACCCCTTTCTGCCATTGGACGTACTATCGCGTCCATGTGACCTGGGCCCCTATGACCATGGACGGGATAGTACATCATGTGCGATTGGCCACGCTCACGGGAGCACGGCCGGGTGTCAGATGATTCTCACAGATGACACCTGGCACTAAATGCCACGAGTGGTCACAGACCGCTCCCGGCACTTTAACCCCAGAATAATACGATCAAACGGAGCAGGCACAGGGACTGACAGCACCTCTGCCTTTGGATCGCTGCTATGGAGACGCAATGTTATCATGACAACATCTGGGTCTCCAGAGCTGTGAAACCTTCCTGTTATGTGCAGTGCATGTCAGGAAGTCTCACAGGTCAGTGCAGCGCTGACAGCTTCTGTAGCATGCAGATGCTGCTTCATCTGCATGCTATAGAAGCGATCAGCCTGCACAAAATGATTGTCCCATTGTGGGACAAAGTGTAAAATTAAATAAAAAAAAAATGTTTAAATAATTGTAAAAATATTTTAAAAAATAATAAAAAAATCTAAGCAATAAAAGTACACAGATTTGGTATCAACGCGCCCGTAACGACCCGACCTATAAAGCTGTCCCACTAGTTAACCCTTTAGTGAACACCATAAAAAAGCTAGGCAAAAAACAAAGCTTTACCATCATACCGCCGAACAAAAAGTGGAATAACATGCAATCAAAAAGACTGATATAAGTAAACATGGTACCACTGAAAACGTCATCTTGTCCCGCAAACATATGAGCCGCCATACAGCGTCATCAGCGAAAAAATAAAGTTATAGCTGTCAAAATAAAGTGTTGCAAAAGCAATAATTTTTTCTATAAAATAGTTTTAATTATATAAAAGCACCAAAACATAAAAAAATGATATAAATGAGGTGCCGCTGTAATCATACTGACCTGAAGAATAAAACTGCCTTATCAATTTTGCCACACACGGAACTGTGTAAACGCGCCCCCCCCAAAGAAATTCATGAACTGATGGGTTTTGCTCATTCTATCTCCCAAAAATTGGAATAGAAAGCGATCAAAAAAGTAGTGCCCAAAATTCCAAAAAACGTCAACTCGTCCCGCAAAAAACAAGACCTCACATGACCCTGTCGGCCAAAATATGAAAAAAATATAGCTCTCAAAATATGGTGATGTAAACACTATTTTTTTTAAATAAAAAGTGTCTTTTAAAAGTGTGTGACAGCTTCCAAACATAAAAACCCACTTTAAAAACCCTCTACAAATAGTAAATCAAACACCCCTTTATCACCCCCTTAGTTAGGGAAAAATAATAAAATAGAAAAAATGTATTTATTTCCATTTTCCCATTAGGGTTAGTGTTAGGGTTTGGATCATGGTTAGGCTATGTGCACACGTTGCGGATTGTTAGCGTTTTTGCCGTGTTTTTTCGCGGCAAAAACGCTTACACAACGCAACCTATTATATTCTATGGGATTCCGCAATGCTGTGCTAATGCGTATTTTTCCGCGGCGGAATCGGATAGTGGAAAAATACGCAGCATGCTCATTCTTTTTGTGGAATCGCTGCGATTCTGCCGCCATAGGAATGCACTGAACCGCTTACTTTCTGCATGTGGCTATGCCCACCATGCGCAAAGTGAGAGGTTCATGTGCGGATGGTACCCAGGGCCTGGAGGAGAGTTAACTCTCCTCCAGGCCCTGGGTACCATATCCCTGTTAAAACAATAATTAAAATAAAAAATCGTGATATTCTCACCTTCCGGCGGCCCCGCAGCCTTCCCGGTCCTCAGCAATGCTCCCGGCAACTCCCGTTCCCAGGGATGCCTTGCGACAATGACCCCAGATGACGTAGCGGTCTCGCGTGATGCTACGTCATCTGGGGTCTTTATCGCCAGGCATCACTGGGAACTGGAGTTGCCGGGAGCATCGCGAGGACCGGAAGGCTGCGGGGGCCGCCGGAAGGTGAGAATATCACAACTTTTTATTTTTTTTTTTAATAATTTTTAACATATCTTTTACTACAGATGCGGCATAGGCATTATCAATAGTAAAAAGTTGGTCACACTTGTCAAACACTATGTTTGACTAGTGTGACCAACCTGTCAATCAGTTTTCCAAGCGATGCTACAGATCGCTTGGAAAACGCTAGGATTCTGCAACCTAATTATGCCTGCAAAACGCTAGATTTTAGCGGGAATACGCATACCAATTAAAATGCATATTTCCCGCGGCAGGGAGGGGCGGGATTGCCGCGGCAATTCCGAACGTGGGCACATAGCCTTACGGTTGGGATTATGGTTAGGGGTGTGTTGGTGTTAGGTTTGTGGTTATGGTTAGGGTTAGGATTACGGTTAGGGGTGTGTTGGGGTTAGGGTTGGAGTTAGAATTGGGGGTTTCCACTGTTTAGGCACATCAGGGGCTCTCCAAAATTCTGTGTTGAAAAATTCAAACGGTGCTACTTCCCTTCCGAGCTCTGCCATGCGTCCAAACAGTGGTTTACCTCCAGATATGGGATATCAGCATACTCAGGACAAATTTGACAACAAGTTTTGGGGTCCAATTTTTCCTGTTACCCTTGGGAAAATAAAACAAATTGGGTCTGAAGTAAATTTTTTGTGAAAAAAAGTTAAATGTTAATTTTTTTTTTAAACATTTCAAAAATTCCTGTGAAGCACTTGAAGGGTTAATAAACTTCTTGAATGTGGTTTTGAGCACCTTCAGGGGTGCAGTTTTTAGAATGGTGTCACTTTTGGGTATTTTCTATCACATAAACCCCTCAAAGTGATTTCAAATGTGATGTGGTCCCTAATAAAAATGGCGTTGTAAAAATGATATCGCTGGTAAACTTTTAACCCTTAACTTCCTAACAAAAAAAAATTTTGGTTCCAAAATTGTGCTGATGTAAAGTAGACATGTGGGAAATGTTATTTATTAACTATTTTGTGCGATATATCTCTCTGATTAAGGGTATAAAAATTAAAAGTTTAAAAATTGCGAAATTTTCGCCAAATTTCCATTTTTTTCAGAAATAAACACAAGTTATATCGAAGAAATTTTACCACTAACGTGAAGTACAATATGTCACGAAAAAACATTCTCAGAATCGCCAAGATCCGTTGAAGCATTCCAGAGTTATAACGTCATAAAGGAACAGCGGTCAGAATTGTAAAAATTGGCCTGGTCATTAACGTGCAAACCACCCTCGGTGGTAAAGGGGTTAATTATAGGGGGACCCCAGGTCATTTTTTGGGTGGCTCCCCTATTTTAATAGCCAGTAAAGGCTATGCAGACAGCTGCGGTCTGATATTAATAGCCTGGGAAGCTCCATGGGTATTACCCCCTTCCAGGCTATAAACATCTGCCACCAGTCACTGGCTTTCCCTCTCTGGACTGGAAAATTGCGCGAGAGCCCACGCAATTTTATCCCCCTTTTTTTAAAAAAATTAAACAGATATTGCATTTAAGGCCGGGGTCACACTTGCGAGAAACTCGCATGAATCTCGCACCTCAATACCCGGCACTGCCGCCGGCACTTGGGACCGGAGTGCGCGGCTGCATGTATTTCTATGCAGCTGAATGCTCCGGTCCGAGTGCCGGCGGCAGTGCCGGGTATTGAGGTGAGAAACTTGTGCGAGTTTTTCGCAAGTGTGACCCTGGCCTAACGCAGATTTTTTTCTATCTATAGATATATCTATCTTTGGGGCCCCTGAGTAAGAGGGGCCCAGCACCTCGCCACCCCTCCCATCGCGCATTCAACTTATCGGTATCATAGATGCCGATACATTTGAAAGCAGTGATGGACATTTGAAAGCCGTGGTGGAGGAGAGAGCATCATGTGAAGCTCCCTCTCATATCACACGGCCTCTGCCTTTGACTCCTCCGCACTGTGTGTCGGCAGTGGAGCTGATCAGACTCTGAGAAGCTCTGCAGAAACCAGAGCAGGGGGGGAACGAGAAGTCGAGGTAATGCATTTTAGTGTGTGCATGCATTATAGTGTGTGTGTCTGCTGCAGGATACTATGTGAGGGGATGGCACTATACTGTGTATGTGGGACGGCTGCATTATACTGTGTGGGGGGCTGCCCTATACTGTGTGTGTGTGTGTGGACACTGCATTATAATATGTGTGGCGGCTGCATTATACTGTGTGTGTGGGTGAATTATACTGCGCGGGGGGCTGCACTATACTGTGTGTGTTTCTGGGGATGAATTATACTGTGTGTGGGGCTGCATTATTCCTTGTGTCTGTGGGGAGCTGCATTATACTGTGTGTGTGAAGGGGCTGCACTATACTGTGTGTGTTTGTGGGGAGGCTGCATTATACCTTGTGTGGGGGGTCTGCATTATACTGTGAGGGGGCTGCTTTATACTCTGAGGGGCTGCATTATACTCTTTGAGGGAGGCTGCATTATACTCTATCAAGGTCCATGGAGAGTGCATTTTACTATATGTACTACATGGGACCTGCATTATACTGTATCAATGACTACCTGCACCAATCATTCTTCCTCAGCCAGAGTAAGGGTAGGTGCACACTGTCAGTAAACGCTGCAGGTTGAACGTTGCGTAATTGTGCAGCATTCAGCTATTACAGCATAGTGGATGGGATTTCAAGAAATCCCATGCCCACTATGCATGCACAGATGCCCGCGGCTCACCCGCTGAGCAGGACATGTGGCGCACCTCTCCAGACCACAGCATGTCTATCTTGCGGAGACGCTCAGTCTGTGCAAGATAAATTTCATCCATACAATGTATTGGACACGGTAATTCCGCACGGTTCAGTGATCACATGCAGCTTTTACTTTGCCGAAAGTTAAAAAAAAAAAAAAAAAAAGTTTTTAAAAATATAAAAAATAAAAAAATATATAAAAGTTCAAATCACCCCACTTTCACCCCATTCAAAATAAAACAATAAAATATATTGATACGTCCTTGAGGCAAAGGGGATCCCAGGAGCTGGTCTATGTAACAATCGCCCGATGCATGTGGTATTTTCTTTTTTCTCTTTCTATAATGCAAGATTCAGCTTGTAGAAGTCATTTATCTATATATAAAAAGCTAAGTATGTATGTGTGTGTTTATGTATCAAGCCCCGCCCACTCCACATAGCCACACTCACTCCACACGCAAAGCCCCGTATAATATATATATATATATGTATGTGTGTGTGTGTATATATATATATATTTATATATATACACATATACAGTACAGACCAAAAGTTTGGACACCCCTCATTCAAAGATTTTTCTGTATTTTCATGACTATGAAAATTGTACATTCACACTGAAGGCATCAAAACTATGAATTAACACATGTGGAATTATACATTACACTTAACAAAAAAGTGTGAAACAACTGAAAATATGTCTTATATTCTAGGTTCTTCAAAGTAGCCACCTTTTGCTTTGATGACTGCTTTGCACACTCTTGGCATTCTTTTGATCAGCTTCAAGAGGTAGGCCGGGATCACACATGCGACGAAGTTGTCCGACACTCATGATCGATGGGTGGAGCCAGTGACGCGCTTCCTGTAAGAGCAAGTTTAATGCCGTCAGAGATTGACAACGGCATTTAACTAGTTATCAGCCGTGGGTGGACCGTGATTTCACCCGCGGCTGTTGCGAGCACATATCAGCTGTATAGATCAGCTGTCATGTGTCCACAAAGGTGGAGCCCGCACCAAACGGGGAATCCGACGTGTGCCTTATTAAGGCACATGTCGCAAAAGGGTTGAGCTACCTCCATTTGGATGTGCCGAATTTCTACTTTTCTAAATGTGTCAGGAAAGGCTCTACAAATTGCTTCACAACTACCCAGTTTGGAACTGTTTGGCTGGACAGCAGTTCAGAAACTTGGCAACCAAAGTGGATTACTCAAGCTCCTTCTGGTTCAGGATCCAGAGAACTGATTCAATGAAAGTGCAAAAAGCCTTATTCTGCCTTATGTAAATGTGTTAAATCTGATTCACCATGCAGTGCCCTTTGCGGTGGCTGTGAAGTAGAGCCCCAATGAATTTCTTTAATATTGTCAACAATGGTTCTTTACTATATATATTATTTGTAAAATTAAAGTTTAACTTTGAGTTTAGAGTTACCTCATGATACATTTTTTAATATTTTGAAATTTGCAAGAAAATTATTGAATTTTGGAAAAAATAGTACATAAAAGACATTTAAAATGGAAAAAAAAAGTTTAAATCGGACCATACATTCCAAAGTTACTGGCTATAAAACATATGGAGGACTTTTCAAATATGGTCAGAATAACTTACGATGTTGCCCACAACCCTCAAAATGATCAGTCACCTTCATAAAACATATCTGCCAGGTTTCATACTTTTACCTCTAAAATGCACATTTCAGCTGAAATTCTTACAAGAGCCTCCGGACTAAAGACATTCATTATTTAACTGACTAGTGTGGTTCTGTTCAGTGGTGGGATTCAGGGGGCTCTCACTGGTTTGGTGGATCAGCTTAAAATAGCAGGCGGTTTCATGAACCAGAGCACCGATTCAGTACTAAAGCCGGC
The DNA here is from genome assembly GCA_033576555.1 of Oophaga sylvatica. Classification (NCBI taxonomy): domain Eukaryota; kingdom Metazoa; phylum Chordata; class Amphibia; order Anura; family Dendrobatidae; genus Oophaga; species Oophaga sylvatica. Next base: position 359,139,632 of record JARQOD010000001.1, on the reverse strand, counting down.
AAGCTGTAATGCGGAGTGTCTGTGTGCACTCGTTCCCTGCTTCTTCACTCTTTGCATAAGGAGAAGCAGAGCGCAGGAGGTTGCGTAGCCATGCAGAAAATTTCAGGCTGCAGGGACGCGGACGCTGTGAGGGAGAAAAAGTGAGTCTCCAGCGTCCAAGCCGAGCCACACTCACACGTGACAGAAATCCGATATTAAAGATGAACCTGAACACCATATATTAAAAAGGTATAAATTTTATTGACATATAGAATCAAACATGTATAGACATAGGTTAAAAAGTGGGAGACCCAGATGGGACACCACAATCCACATTAAATCTACAGAGGTTTGCAATAAACACAATATACTAATAGTGACAGTAGCCCTCTTGCTAAAGTATTTCAAACACAGGACAAAAAAGTCCACTAAGTAAATGTACAAACAGTCACAATACTATCAAAAATCAAAGAGTGTCGACACGATATTACCTCTAGTGGATTGTGGTGCCAGCCCCTACGCACGTTTCGGCGGTAAAGCCTTCTTCCGGGGGTGGCACACGTGACGTAGAAATACACCGGCCTGCAGTCAACTACGTAGCCAGGAATCGAGCAGCTGATCTCTCCACTCCGGCAGCGACACAGTTATCAGACTAACATATAATTGTGTGTCCTTCTCTATTGGCTGCAGCATATGATGTTATAGGCTGTCAGAAAAGGACATAACAGACGTAAAAAAAAAAATATATAATGCAAGACCTACCTAGTCCTGTGGACGTGGCCTCGCTTAATACACTTGTATTCTGTACACTTCTATGGAGCAAGGCTGCACTCACTAGACTGGCCCCCTTGGCATTTTTTTGTGTTTTGCTACTTCACAACCTGGAGTTTAGATCTGCTCATGTAATGAGCATCTGAACATTTGGTTTTCTTTTTATTGTGAAGCAAACAACAAATAGGACAAAATAACTGAAAACTTCAGTGTGCGTAACTGTTCACCCCCTAAAGTCAGTACTTTGTAGAGCCTTCTTTTGCGGGAATTACAGCTGCAAATTACTTTGGATAAGTCCCTATGAGCTTTCCACATCTTGCCACTGAGATTTTTGCTCATTCCTCATGACAAAACTACACTAGCTCCTTCAAGTTAGGTGGTTTCTTGTGGTGAACAGCTATCTTCAAGATTGAACACAGATTCTCAATTAGCTTAAGATCTGGGCTTTGACTAGGCCTCTCCAAAACATTTACACATTTTCCCTTTAACCACTTGAGTGTTGCTCTAGCAATATGCTCTGGGTCATTGTCTTGTTGGAAGGTGAACCTCCGTCTCAGTCTCAAATCACTGATGGACTAAAACAGATTTTGCTCAAGAATATTCCTGTATTTCTATCTATCTTCTTTTCCCTGTCTCTGCTGCAGAAAAAAACATTGCCACAGCATGATGCTGCCGCCACTATGTTTCACTGTGGGGATGGTGTTCTTGGGGTGATGAGCTGTGTTGGTTTGGCACCAAACATAGAGTCTATCTTGGTGGCTAAAAAGTTCAATTTTGATCTCATTTGCCCACAGCAACATCCACCATATATTTGGGAGTCGCTCACATGTCATTTGGCAAACTCAAAACGAGCCTTAGAATATGTGTAAGTAAAGGGTTTTTTTTCTGCCCACTCTTCCATAAAGTCTATTTTTCCAGCGACTTTTTCAAACTAAAATTGGCTGGAATTGAGATCGGACGCCATGTCGCGTTTGGTGAGCCCATGATGTGCCTAAACAGTAAAAAACCCACACAAGTGACTCCGTTTTGGAAACTAGACCCCCTAAGGAACTTATCTATATGTGTGGTGAGCACTTTGAACCCCCAAGGTTTTCACTAAAATTTATAATCCCGGGTGTGAGAAAAAAAAAATGTTTTCCATTTTTCCACAAAAATTACTTTTTAGTCCCCATTTTTTATTTTCCCAAGGGTAACAGTGGAAATTGGACCCCAAAAGTTGTTGTCCAATTTGTCCTGAGTACGCTGGTACCCCATAAGTGGGAGAAAACTACTGTTTGGGCACACGTCGGGGCTTGGAAGGGGAGTAGTGACGTTTTGGAATGCAGATTTTGATGGAACGGTCTGCGGGCGTCATGTTCCGTTTGCAGAGCCCCTGATGTGCCTAAACAGTAGAAACCCCCCAAAAGTGACCCCATTTTGGAAAATAGACCCCTAAGTAACTTATCAAGTTGTGTGGTGAGAACTTTGAACCCCAATGTTTCTCTAAAGTTTATAATGCCCAGGCGTTAAAATAAAAATCCTATTTTTTTTTCCCACAAAAATTATCTTTTAGTCCCCAATTTTTAATTTTCCCAAGAGTAACAGGAGAAATTGGACCCCAAAAGTTGTCCAATTTGTCCTGAGTACGCTGGTACCCCATATATGGGAAAAAATACTGTTTGGGCACACTTTGGGGATCGGAAGGGAAGTAGAGACCTTTTGGAATGCAGACTTTAATGGAATGGTCTGCGGCGTCATGTTCCATTTGCAGAGCCCCTGATGTGCCTAAACAGTAAAAAAAAATCACAAGTGACATTATTTTGGAAACTAGACCCCCAAGGAACTTATCTAGATGTGCCTCCTTTTTGGAACTAATCTACTGTTTCCTGTAAATCTAAGTAAATTAGTAGTGCATGGAGGTGTGGTACAATTTGAAGCAATCTTTCGTACACAGTCCTGGTTTTTCGGGGCAGGTGTCGCATTGATAAATGGTGTCCTTGCATATTCCCCTTTTGTAACACACTCGGCACCTTTCTTGCGCCTTACCTTTTTTTCCAGTTTGCGGGACCAGCCCGGGAAATGCTGACCTGGTATGATACGAGCACCTTCAGTTCCAGAAGTACTGGGGCCCACTCCTTCCTGAGTGCCGATCAGGGCCTTAACCACTACCTCCTGGAACTGAAGGTACAATGTATCGGTGTGGCCTGCACATTGTGACGGCAGGAAAGTGTTGAGCATTGCCATTTGTACGATGTGCTCGGCCAGCTTTTTGTACCACACCTTGGCCTTTTTCAAAGCACTGTACGGTTGGAGGAGTTGCTAGGAGAGATCAACGCCCCCCATGTTTTTGTTGTACCCCAGTACACAGTCCGGTTTGCTGACTTGTGTAAAGTACCTCGTACAGTGCTGAGGGTGCGGCCATCACCGTGTATGGTGATCAAGAGAAGGACGTCCCTCTTGTCCTTGTACTTGACCACCAGTAGGTGGTTGCTACATTAGGCTCTGCTGTCACCCCTTCTCAGCATCTGCCCAAATAGTGTTTTCGGGTGGCCTCTCTCATTTTTGCGGACAGTACTGTAGGCTGTGGTACCTCGCGCAGAGAGGAATTTAAAGAGTGGGATGCTGGTATAAAAGTTATCAGTGTAGAGGTGATAACCTTTATCCAGCAGTGGGTGCACCAAATCCCACACAATTTTCCCACTCACTCCCAGGACAGTAGGACATTCAGGGGGTTCAATCCTGGTGTCCTTTCCTTCGTAAACTCTAAACCTGTGGGTGTACCCTGAGGTACTCTCACACAGTTTGTAGAGTTTAATTCCGTACCTGGCCCTCCTGCTGGGCACGTACTGACGGAATCTGAGCCTTCCCTTAAAATGAACTAAGGACTCTTCCACGCAGATGTCCCTTTGGGGCACATACACTTCAGCAAACTTTTTGTTGAAGTGTTCGATGACCGGCCGAACTTTGAACAGACGGTTGTCATCTCGTGGGGGACACTGTGCATTATCGGTATAATGCAGGAATTTGTGGATGGCCTCAAAACGCGTCCGGGCCATGACCATTCGGAACACTGGAGTGTTGTAAAAAATATCAACACTCCAATATTGCCGAATTTCTGGCTTCTTCAGGATCCCCATGTGAAGGACCAGGCCCCAAAACTGCATCATTTCAACTGCGTCTACAGGAGACCAGTTAGAATTTGATGAACCGGGGTTTTGTGCCAAAAAATGACGAGCATATAAATTAGTTTGCTCCACCATGAGGTTAACAAAATCCTCAGAGAAAAAGACTTTGAATAAGTCTATTTCAGTGAGGCCGGTGGTGTAAAACTTGATTCCTGATTCTGCTAAAAATCAGGAATCAGTGGCTCGTGATTTTCAGGAGGTGAGGTCCATACTGGGTCTGCAATGGGGTGCGCTGGTTCATCTTCTGGAATGGTGGGCGCTGCCTCATCTTCTGTCCTGGGATATCTGCGTGGCGGTTCCGCAGGATTCAAGGAGGAACATGAGGAGGAGGAAGAGGATGAAGATGAGGATGAAGAATCAGAGAAATAAAGAAATGTGGGATCCTCTCCCTCGCTATTAGTGTCTGAGGCAAGGAAAGCATATGCCTCCTCCACTGTATAGCGCTGTTAGGATGAACAAGAAGGGCGGGACATTTTTTTTATGAATATGGTGCTTTGTGTTAAGTACTTTATTGTATGTGTGGGGTGGATAGTGCTTGGTGCAAACTTGTCTGAAAAGAAAAAGTTAAAAGAAAAAAAGAACCAGGGAGAAAAAATGTCTGTGAAAAGAAAAGTGTAAAACAGCAGGCACGAGCTCTAATAAACGAACTGTTTCACTTACCAAAGTTCGGCGGCTGCTGGATGTGGGCACGGGGGTGGTGCAAGAGGGGGGGTGAGAAAAAAATGGAAAACAGGAGGCACGAGCTCTGATAAGTGAACTGCGTCACTTATCAAAGTTCAGCGGCTGCTGGATGTGCGCATGGGGGTGGCGAAAATAAAAGTGTCTAAAACAGCAGGCACAAGCTCTGATAAGAGTGAACTGTTTCACTTATCAAAGTGCGGCGGCTGCTGGATGTGTGCATGGGGGTGGCGCAAGGGGGGTGAAAAAGAATAATGGAAAACAGCAGGCACGAGCTCTGATAAGTGAACTGCGTCACTTATCAGAGTTCGGCGACTGCTGGATGTGCGCACGGAGGTGGCGCAAAGGGGGTGAGAAAGAAAAGCGAGCACGGGTGTTGATCGGTGAACTGCGTCACCAATCAACGCTCGGCAGCTGCTAAATGTGGGCACAGAGGCGGCGAAAAAGGAGGGTGACGGGGGATAAAAAGAGGGGGAAAGGGGATGGGGGATTGGGGTGGATGAAGAGAGATCAGGCATGAATCAGGGATTAAAACACTTATGGTTGTAGTCTTTCTTCTGTCTTCTTTCTTCAGCAGGGATTGTGGTGTCACCACAAGGCCCAGCACAGCAGGAGATCTAGCTGTTTGACCGCACTGCAGGAATCCTCACCTAGTGTGAGGACTTGCAGTGCGGTCACAGACAGATCACAGACAGGTCAGAGAGCGGTCATACCGCTGCTGTGACCTGTCATTGGTGGAATCGATGATCACATCGATCCCACCAATCAGAGCTGGCCTTTGTGACGCCGGTGTTGCTAGGCACCGGCCTAGGATTGGAGCTCACAGCTCCGATCTTAGGCAGGTCACCAGCAGGGCACAGGGCGGTCACACCGCGGCTGTGCCCTGGGATTGGTGCGATCGACGATTACATCGATAGCACCAATCAGCAGCTGCAGGCCATCCTTGGCCTTTTCTAGGCACCGGCCTAGGATCGGCGCTTTTACAGCACCGATCCTAGGCAGGTCCCAGCAGGGCACAGCGTGGTAACACCACGGCTGTGCCCTGCAATTGGCACGATCAATGTGATCGTCGATCTCTCTAATCTGAGAGGTTTTACATCGGTACTTGATCCAAGGCCGGGACATCACTGTTTCAGCCAATCTGATTGGCTGAAACAATGAGAGAGGCTACGATTGGCTGTTCAGAATTGAGCAGCCAATAAAAGCAATCTTGAGTCCAGGTGGGCGGGGACAGCCCCTAGATGCCGACACCATCTTCCTTCAGGTCGCAGTGTCGCATTAAAGGACATGATGTACTATTCCATCCATGGTCAGACAGACCCAGGTCACATAGATGGAATAGTACATCTGATGGCAGAAAGGGGTTAACAGAAGTGTACCAACAATTTTGTGTGTGTGTTTGTCTATGTGTATATAATGAACCCACTATCTTTTAAGTATAGCTGGAGCTATGTTGGCCAGTTATCACAACATTGCATTAGAACAGCCTGTCTTTTCCCAATGCACTGCCATGATATTCTATTCTATCTCCTATAGCAGTGTTCCCCAACTCCAGTCCTCAAGGCCCACCAACAGGTCTTTTTTTCAGGATTTCCTGTGTATTGCACAGGTGATGCAATTATCACCTGGGTAATACTAAGGAAATCCTGAAAACATGACCTGTTGGTGGGCCTTGAGGACTGGAGTTGAGGAACCCTGTCCTATAGTTTAGCTCCGATTCATCATTGTTTCTCCACTCTTCTAGAATATTTTTTCCCCTCTAGAAATTTGAATAGATATCAATGAACTGTGACTTTTTCCAAATGTCATATTTTTGTAGCAGCCTAGAGTAAAGATGCTGGCAGAGTTTTTACCTTGTAGCAGTTGAAAGACATTTTAAAGTCACAAAAAATGGTTAAAGACAAAAATAAAGAGTTTTTTTCATTTTGTGTCAAGTTCATGAACTATGTGTGGCACTTTGAACAATTTGGTACACAAACATCAGCAAATACTGCATGGCAAAAAAAAAGGAAAAGTTATTTTATAAATGAAGAATTGGGACTTATGTCTCTTGATAACCATGCATGGTCCAAGGTTAGGACCTTGCAGTGTGCAAATCTAGCATTATTTGTAACCAGCATGGATGAGGAGTGTTTATAGCACTGAACAGTCGCCTGGCTCGCCACTCGAGTTTATATAAAGACGTGCGCGCAGGCACATGTCATCCTACTGACAGTGTGGTTATTTTCAGATCAATGAGACAGACCTGAATTCCTAGAACTTGCATATTCCAGCATGTTTAGGTAGGAACGTTACTCAGTTGGTAGCACTCAAGGAGGAAAGGATTAAAATTGGACAAGACGTGTCGCATTATTGCAGTGTCCTGTGGCCTTTGGCTACACTGAAGAAAGCTATTCTAAAGGGGTCTCTGAATGTAAAACCGTAATAAAAACTGCATCAGCAGTCAGGTCTGAAAATGGAATGTGATGACTTCAAAAACATTTATACCTCTGAACGCCTTCTATTAACAGAGGGTCTGTCTATTCTTAAAGTATGTGAGGTGAAGCATGTACAGTAGTGTTCAAAATAATAGCAGTCCATTATGACTGACCAGATTATTCACTGTTTTTGGTAAAAATTATATTACCACAAGTCAAAAAATTTACCAGTTGGTGCAGTAGATTCTAAGAAAACCAACAGACTCAGCATTCATCATCTGCATGTTTTTGAGTCTGTATATTAGAATAATTAATTGAAAGGGGGGTTGTGCTCAAAATAAAGGCAGTGTGGGGTTAGTGAGGTCAATCATTCTGTGAAGAAACAGGTGTGAATCAGGTGGCCGTTATTTAATGGTGAAGCCAGGACATGTTGTACATGCATTTCTTCTTGAAATCCTGAGAAATATGGTCTCTCGAGACATTGTTCAGAAGAACAGTTTACTTTGATTAAAAAGTTAATTGGAGAGGGTAAAACTTATAAAGAAGTGCAGACAATGATAGGCTGTTCAGCTAAAATGATCTCCAATGCTTTACAATGGAAATCGACAGCAGAGAGACGTGGAAGAAAATGGAAGACTACCATTCAAATGGATGGAAGAATAGCCAGAATGGCAAAGACTCAGCCAATGATCAGCTCCAGGAGGATCAAAGTCAGTCTCAAGTTACCTGTGATTACTGTGACAGTTAGGGCCCCGTCTCACATATCGAGATCGCTGCTAAACAGCGATCTCAGCAGCAATCTCGCTATGTCTGACACGTACCAGCGATTAGGCCCCTGCTGTGAATCGCTGGTCGTGTCAGAAATGCCAGGACTTTTTTTGATTGCTGGTCTCCCGCTGGCCAGCACGCATTGCTGCGTGTGACAGGCAGGAGACCAGCGATCTACTGGTAATTAAGGTGTGAAGGACGCCCCCATCCTTCCACGTCACCAATGTGACGTAACTCCACAGGCACAGCTCTCCGGCGCCCCCTTTGTCTCTCAGGTCAGTAAGGGAACTACACCTAGAGCAAATGGCCGCCGGGGAGGGTGTCCTGTTACCCACTGGGTTTTCTAAGACTCGTGATCAGAGTAAAAGCATCAGCCCAAGATTAATTTTATGGTTTAATTGCCTTAAGGGCGCACTAGATAATTACAGAAATATACAGTAAGCTATACAACTGAATTACAATGGATTTGCAGTCAGAGTAAAATACAACAATAATGATACAAGGCTTTGAGGTATTAGCTAGAGATCAATATTACCAGGTTGTATGGACATGGGGAGGCAGGGAGCTCTGCGATCCCCAGGTGAAAGTCTTAGTGGCTGGACAGTCCTCCAAAACATGTGCTGCTGCTCCCTTGGTAAATCTGTCCCTTTGGTCCTTCTTAGACCATCTTCTTGGCTTCTGTGTGAAAATGGATCCAGTCTGCCCATAGCCCACAGTTCTTAAACCTGCTAGGTACCTCCCTCCGTGTGTTTCTGGATAGTCTGGCAGGTATAATCTAATTGAAGCCTCTACTTTGAAGCACGCATACTAATCAGGCCTGGCTATTCACATTGAGCTGTAAACTCTGTTTTGGGGTGAATTACTTAGCATACTAATGACCTTCTTATTCAAACAGGGGCCTGAATTGCTTAGCATACTAAAGCCCTTTTGCTTACCAGTGGACATCAAACCCTGTCGTATTGAATATGCTAACAGGCCCTGTGTAGTTAGCAGTCTGTGGCTCTGTGAACCGACAAAACGGAGGCTGGTATAGGCCCTATACAAGATGGCGGCGTCCCTTTCCTCACATAAGGTACATATCGGGTTTCCAGGCGCGGGGCTGTGCCTGGAAACCTGACATGTACGTTGGATACCAGCACGCTGCTGTAGGGGAGCTGTTAACCAAGGTACACGTCGGGTTTCCAGGCACCGCGCAGCGCCTGGAAACCCGCTGTGTACCTTGGTTACCAGCTCCCTGCATCAGCGCGCTGGTATCCAACGTACACTGCAGGTAACTAGGCGACGTTACCCGCAGTGTCGCTGTCCTGATTGCTGCCTGAGCTGCTTGTTTGGCAGCTCAGCAGCGATCATGTAGCGACACACCAGCGATCCAGATCGTTGTCGGGTTCACTGGTGTGTCGCTATGTGAGACGGGGCCCTTAGAATATGCCTGTGTTAAGCTAATCTCTTAGCAAGAAGTCCCCGCAAAGTCCCACTGTTAAAAAAAAGACGCAATTTGGCAAAGAACACATTAACAGGTTTAACCCCTTAACCCCAAGGGTGGTTTGCACGTTAATGACCGGGCCAATTTTTACAATTCTGACCACTGTCTCTTTATGAGGTTATAACTCTGGAACGCTTCAACGGATCTTCGCGATTCTGAGAATGTTTTCTCGTGACATATTGTACTTCACGTTAGTGGTAAAATTTCTTCCATATAACTTGCGTTTATTTTTGAAAAAAACACAAATATGGCAAAAATTTTGAAAATTTTGCAATTTTCAAACTTTGAATTTTTATTCCCTTAAAACAGAGATATATGTCACACAAAATAGTTAAGAAATAACATTTCCCACATGTCTACTTTACATCAGCACAATTTTGGAACCAAATTTTTTTTTCTTAGGAAATTATAAGGGTTAAAAGTTGACCAGCGATTTCTCATTTTTACAACAAAATTTACAAAGCCATTTTTTTTAGGGACCACCTCAAATTTGAAGTCTCTTTGAGGGGTCTATATAGCAGAAAATACCCAAAAGTGACACCATTCTAAAAACTGCACCCCTCAAGGTACTCAAAACCACATTCAAGAAGTTTATTAACCCTTCAGGTGCTTCACAGGAGCTGAAGCAACGTGGAAGGAAAAAATGAATATTTAACTTTTTAGCCACAAAAATGATCTATTACAAACTTTTTTTTTATTTTCACAAGGGTAAAAGAAGCAAATGGACAGATAAAGTTGTTGTGCAATTTCTCCTGAGTACGCCAATAGCCAATATGTGGAGGAAAACCACTGTTTGGGCGCACAGCAGAGCTCGTAAGGGAAGGAGCGCCGTTTGACTTTTTCAAACTAAAATTGGATGGAATTGAGCTTGGATGCCATGTCGCGTTTGGAGAGCCCCTGATGCGCCTAAACAGTGTAAACCCCCCACAAGTGACACCATTTTGGAAACTAGACCCCCTAAGGAACTTATCTAGTTCTGTTGTGAGCACTTTGAACCCCCAAGTGTTTCACAAAAGTTTATAATGCCTGGGTCTAAAAAATAAAAAAAACAATTTTCCAAAAAATGATTTTTTAGTCCCAAATTTTTGATTTTTCCCAAGGAAATTGGACCCCAAAAGTTGTTGCCAATTTGTCCTGAGTACGCTGATACCCCATATGTGGGGGGGGGAAACTGTTTGGGCGCACGACAGGGCTTGGAAAGGAAGTAGTAACGTTTTGGAATGCAGACGTTGATGGGGGTCATGTTCCGTTTGCAGTGCCCCAGATGTGCCTAAACAGTGGAAACCCCCACAAGTGATCCATTTTGGAAACTAGACCCCCTAAGGAGCTTATCTAGATCTTTGGTGAGCACTTTGAACCCCCAAGTGCTTCACACAAGTTTATAATGCCCGAGCATGAAAATAAAAATTCCTATTTTTTTCCCACAAAAATTATCTTTTAGTCACTAATTTTTTATTTTCCCAAGGGTAACAGGAGAAATTGGACCACAAAAGTTGATGTCCAATTTGGCCTGAGTACGCTGATACCCCATATGTGGGGGGGAACCACTGTTTGGGCGCACAGCAGAGCTCGGAATGGAAGGAGCACCATTTGACTTTTTCCAAACAAAATTGGCTGGAATTGAGATTGGACGCCATGTTGCATTTGAAGAGCCCCTGATGTGCCTAAACAGTGGAAACCCCCCACAAGGCATGGTGACCCCACACAATTTTGGTGAAATTGAACCCATCCACCATAACGTGGAATTAACCTTATGCTTGTCCATGGTACCTGGGCCCGTATGACCGGGGACGGGATAGTACGTCTCGTGCGATCGGACGCGCTCCCGGGGGGAGAGCAGCCGATCGCGGCCGGGTGTCAGCTGATTATCACAGCTGACACCCATGACTGTGTGTCAGGAGCGGTCACGGACCGCTCCCGGCACATTAACCCCTTGCATCACCGCGATCAAACATGATCGCGGTGTACTGGGGGCACAGGGGAGGATCGCGCAGGGTGGGGGCTCCCTGCGCGCCCCCCCTGAGACCCTCAGAGCAGCGCGATGTTATCGCGCTGTTCTGAGGGCTTCCTCCCTCCCAGGACCCGGATCCAAGATGGCGCCGGGGTCCTGGAGGGAGGCGGCTACCTCAGTGCCTGCCGAGAGCAGGCACTGAGAAGCCTGCTGCACTGCCTGAGCGATCGCTGGTGTGACAGAGTGCTGTGCACACTGTCACACCAGCGATCTGATAAAATACAGTGATGTCCCACCCTGGGACAAAGTAAAAAAGTTAAAAAAATAAAAATAAACATGTTTTAAAAAAAAATCCAAAATAAATAAAAAAAATATATATATATTCCCCAATAAATTCACTTCTTCCTGTAAATAAAAAAAACAAAGCAATAAAAGTACACATATTTGGTATCGCCGCGTCCGTAACGACCCCCCCTATAAAATTGTCCCACTAGTTAACCCCTTTAGTGAACCCCTTAAAAAAAAAAAACGAAGCAAAAAATCAATGCTTTATCTAAAAAGATCAAGATCAAAAAGACCGATATAAAAAAACATGGTACTGCTGAAAACGTCATCTTGTCCCGCAAAAAACGAGCCATCATACAGCATCATCAGCGAAAAAATAAAAAAGTTATAGCTCGCAGAATAAAGCGATGCAAAAATAATTATTTTTTATATAAATTGTTTTTATTCTATAAAAGCGCCAAAACATGAAAAAATGATATAAATGAGGTATCGCCATAATCGTACTGACCCGAAGAATAAAACTGCTTTATCAATTTTACCACACGCGGAACGGTATAAACGCCTCCCCCAAAAGAAATTCATGAATTGCTGATTTTTGTTCATTCTAACCTCCCAAAAATCGAAATAAAAAGCGATCAAAAAACGTCACGTGCTCAAAAATGGTACCAATAAAAACGTCAACTCGTCCCGCAAAAAATAAGACCTCACATGACTCTGTGGGCCAAAATATGCAAAAATTATAGCTCTCAAAATGTGATGATGCAAAAACTATTTTTGCAATAAAAAGCGTCTTTTAGCGTGACAGCTGCCAATCATAAAAACCCGCTATAAATAGTAAATCAAACCCCCCTTTATCACCCCCTTAGTAAGGGAAAAATAATAAAATTAAAAAAAAGTATTTATTTCCATTTTCCCATTAGGGTTAGGGTTGCGGCTAAAGTTAGGTTAGGTTGGCGCTAAGTTAGATTAGGGTTAGGGTGGATTAGGGGTGTGTTAGGGTTAGGTTTGTGGTTAGGGTTGGGACTAGGGTTAGGGGTGTGTTGGGGTTAGGGTTGGAGTTAGAATTGGGGGTTTCCGCTGTTTAGGCACATCAGGGGCTCTCCAAATGTGACATGGCGTCTGATCTCAATTACAGCCAATTCTGCGTTGAAAAAGTCAAACGGTGCTCCTTCACTTCTCAGCTCTGCCATGCGTCCAAACAGTAGTTTATCCCCACATATGGGGTATCAGCGTACTCTGGACCCCAAGAGTTATTGTGCAATTTGTCCTATTTCTTCTGTTACCCTTGGGAAAATAAAAAACTGGGGGCCAAAATATCATTTTTGTACAAAAAAAATTTTTTTTTGTTTTTAACGGCTGTACATTATAAACTTCTGTGAAGCACTTGGGCTTCATAGCGCTCACCACACATCTAGATAAGTTCCTTGTGGGGTCTATTTTCCAAAATGGGGTCACTTGTTGGGGATTTCCACTGTTTAGGCGCATCAGGGCTCTCCAAATGCGACATGACGCCCCAGACCATTCCATCAAAGTCTGCAATCCAAAACGTCACTACTTCCCTTCCGAGCCCTGACGTGCGCCCATACAGTAGTTTTCTCCCACATATTGGGTATCAGCGTACTCAGGACAAATTGGACAACAACTTTTGGGGTCCAATTTCTCCTGTTACCCTTGTGAAAATAAAATATTGGGGGCGAAAAAATCATTTTTGTAAAAAAAAAAAGGATTTTTTATTTTTATGGCTGTACGTTATAAACTTCTGTGAAGCACTTCGGGGTTCAAAGTGCTCACCACACATCTAGATAAGTTCCTTGTGGGGTCTATTTGCCAAAATGGGGTCACTTGTGGGGGTTTCCACTGTATAGGTGCATCAGGGGCTCTCCAAATGTGACATTACGCCCCCAGACCATTCCATCAAAGTCTGCAATCCAAAACGTCACTACTTCCCTTCCGAGCCCTGACGTGCGCCCATACAGTAGTTTTCTCCCACATATTGGGTATCAGCGTACTCAGGACAAATTGGACAACAACTTTTGGGTTCCAATTTCTTCTGTTACCCTTGTGAAAATAAAATATTGGGGGCGAAAAAATCATTTTTGTAAAAAAAAAAAGATTTTTTATTTTACGGCTGTACGTTATAAACTTCTGTGAAGCACTTCGGGGTTCAAAGTGCTCACCACACATCTAGATAAGTTCCTTGTGGGGTCTATTTGCCAAAATGGGGTCACTTGTGGGGGTTTCCACTGTATAGGTGCATCAGGGGCTCTCCAAATGTGACATTACGCCCCCAGACCATTCCATCAAAGTCTGCAATCCAAAACGTCACTACTTCCCTTCCGAGCCCTGACGTGCGCCCATACAGTAGTTTTCTCCCACATATTGGGTATCAGCGTACTCAGGACAAATTGGACAACAACTTTTGGTTCCAATTTCTTCTGTTACCCTTGTGAAAATAAAATATTGGGGGCGAAAAAATCATTTTTGTAAAAAAAAAAAAGATTTTTTATTTTACGGCTGTACGTTATAAACTTCTGTGAAGCACTTCGGGGTTCAAAGTGCTCACCACACATCTAGATAAGTTCCTTGTGGGGTCTATTTGCCAAAATGGGGTCACTTGTGGGGGGTTTCCACTGTATAGGTGCATCAGGGGCTCTCCAAATGTGACATGACGCCCCCAGACCATTCCATCAAAGTCTGCAATCCAAAACGTCACTACTTCCCTTCCGAGCCCTGACGTGCGCCCATACAGTAGTTTTCTCCCACATATTGGGTATCAGCGTACTCAGGACAAATTGGACAACAACTTTTGGGTTCCAATTTCTTCTGTTACCCTTGTGAAATAAAATATTGGGGGCGAAAAAATCATTTTTGTAAAAAAAAAAAAAGATTTTTTTATTTTACGGCTGTACGTTATAAACTTTAGTGAAACACCTGGGGGTTAAAAGTTCTCACCACACATCTAGATAAGTTCCTTTAGGGGTATAGTTTCCAAAATGGTGTCATTTATGGGGGTTTCCACTGTTTAGGCAGCTCAGGAGCTCTCCAAACACGACATGGCGTCCAGCCAATTCTGCGTTGAAAAAGTCAGACGGCGCTCCTTCCCTTCCAAACTCTGCCATGCACCCAAACAGTGGTTTACCCCCACATATGGGGTATCAGCGCACTCAGGACAAATTGCACAATAACTTTTGGAGTCTTGTTACCCTTGGAAAAATAAAAATTGGGGTGAAAAGATCATTTTTGTGGAAAAAATATGATTTTTAAATTTTACGGCTCTACGTTATAAACTTGTGTGAAGCACTTGGGGGTTCAAATTGCTCACCAAAGATCTAGAAAAGTTCCTTAGGGGGTCTAGTTTCCCAAATGGGGTCATTTGTGGGGGGTTTCTACTGTTTAGGCACATCAGGGGCTCTCCAAATGCAACATGGCATCCAATCTCAATTCCAGCCAATTTTGGTTGGAAAAAGTCAAATGGTGCTCCTTCCATTCCGAGCTCTGCCGTGCGCCCAAACAGTGGTTCCCCCCCACATATGGGGTATCAGCGTACTCAGGACAAATTGGACAACAACTTATGTGGTCCAATTTCTCCTGTTACCCTTGGGAAAATAAAAAATTAGTGACTAAAATATAATTTTTGTGGGAAAAAAATAGGATTTTTTATTTTCATGCCCGGGCATTATAAACTTGTGTGAAGCACTTGGGGGTTCAAAGTGCTCACCAAAGATCTAGATAAGTTCCTTAGGGGGTCTAGTTTCCAAAATGGGGTCACTTGTGGGGGGTTTCCACTGTTCAGGCTCATCTGGGGCACTGCAAACGGAACATGACCCCCATCAACGTCTGCATTCCAAAACGTTACTACTTCCTTTCCAAGCCCTGTCGTGCGCCCAAACAGTTTCCCCCCCCCCACATATGGGGTATCAGCGTACTCAGGACAAATTGGACAACAACTTTTGGGGTCCAATTTCCTTGGGAAAAATCAAAAATTTGGGACTAAAAAAATCATTTTTGTGGAAATATTTTTTTTTTTTTCACACCCAGGCATTATAAGCTTTTGTGAAACACTTGGGGTTCAAAGTGCTCACAACAGATCTAGATAAGTACCTTAGGGGGTCTAGTTTCCAAAATGGTGTCACTTGTGGGGGTTTCCACTGTTTAGGCGCATCAGGGGCTCTCCAAACACGACATGGCGTCCAATCTCAATTCCCGCCAATTTTAGTTTGAAAAAGTCAAACGGCGCTCCTTCCCTTACGAGCTCTGCCGTGTGCCCAAACAGTGGTTTTCCCCCACATATTGGGTATTGGCGTACTCAGGAGAAATTGCATAACAACCTTATCTGTCCATTTTTTCCTTTTACCCTTGTGAAAATAAAAAAAAGTTTGTAAAAGATCATTTTTGTGGCTAAAAAGTTAAATATTCATTTTTTCCTTCCACGTTGCTTTAGTTCCTGTGAAGCACCTGAAGGGTTAATAATCTTCTTGAATGTGGTTTTGAGTACCTTGAGGGGTGCAGTTTTTAGAATGGTGTCACTTTTGGGTATTTTCTGCCATATAGACCCTCAAAGTGACTTAAAATGAGGTGGTCCCTAAAAAAAATGGCTTTGTAAATTTTGTTGTAAAAATGAGAAATCGCTGGTCAACTTTTAACCCTTATAACTTCCTAACAAAAAAAAATTTTGGTTCCAAAATTGTGCTGATGTAAAGTAGACATGTGGGAAATGTTATTTCTTAACTATTTTGTGTGATATATTTCTCTGTTTTAAGGGAATAAAAATTCAAAGTTTGAAAATTGCAAAATTTTAAAAATTTTCGCCATATTTGCGTTTTTTTTGAAAAATAAACGCAAGTTATATCGAAGAAATTTTACTTCTAACGTGAAGTACAATATGTCACGAGAAAACAGTCTCAGAATCGCGAAGATCCGTTGAAGCGTTCCAGAGTTATAACCTCATAAAGAGACAGTGGTCAGAATTGTAAAAATTGGCCCGGTCATTAACGTGCAAACCACCCTTGGGGGTGAAGGGGTTAAAAAATCATATTTTTTCCACAAAAATGATCTTTTCACCCCAATTTTTATTTTCCCAAGGTTAACAAGACTCCAAAAGTTATTGTACAATTTGTCCTGAGTACGCTGATACCCCATATGTGGGGGTAAACCACTGTTTAGGTGCATGACAGAGTTTGGAAGGGAAGGAGCGCCGTTCTACTTTTTCAACACAGAATTGGCTGGATGCCATGTCGTGTTTGGAGAGCTCCTGATCTGCCTAAACAGGGGAAACCCCCAACAAATGACACCATTTTGGAAGCTAGACCCCTCAAGGAACTTATCTAGATGTGTGGTGAGCATTTGAACCCCGAAGTGCTGCACAGAAGTTTATAACGTATAGCTGTAAAATAAAAATCTTTTTTTTTTTTTTTTTTACAAAAATGATTTTTTCGTCCCCAATATTTTTTTTTCACAAGGGTAACAGGAGAAATTGGACCCCAAAAGTTGTTGTCCAATTTGTCCTGAGTACGCTGATACCCAATATGTGGGAGAAAACTACTGTATGGGCACACGTCGGGGCTCGGAAGGGAAGTAGTGACGTTTTGGATTGCAGACTTTGATGGAATGGTCTGGGGGCGTCATGTCGCATTTGGAGAGCCCCTGATGCACCTAAACAGTGGAAACCCCCCACAAGTGACCCCATTTTGGAAAATAGACCCCACAAGGAACTTATCTAGATGTGTGGTGAGCACTTTGAACCCCGAAGTGCTTCACAGAAGTTTATAACGTACAGCCGTAAAAATAAAAAATCCTTTTTTTTTTTACAAAAATGATATTTTCGCCCCCAATATTTTATTTTTACAAGGGTAACAGGAGAAATTGGACCCCAAAAGTTGTTGTCCAATTTGTCATGAGTACGCTGATACCCAATATGTGGGAGAAAACTACTGTATGGGTACACGTTGGGGCTCGGAAGGGAAGTAGTGACGTTTTGGATTGCAGACTTTGATGGAATGGTCTGGGGGCGTCATGTCGCATTTGGAGAGCCCATGATGCGCCTAAACAGTGGAAACCCCCCACAAGTGACCCCATTTTGGAAAATAGACCCCACAAGGAACTTATCTAGATGTGTGGTGAGCGCTATGAAGCCCCAAGTGCTTCACAGAAGTTTATAACGTACAGTCGTAAAAACAAAAAAATCATTTTTTTTTTAAAAAAAAATGATATTTTTACCCCCAGTTTTTTATTTTCCCAAGGGTAACAGAAGAAATGGACAAATTGCACAATAACTCTTGGGGTCCAGAGTACACTGATACCCCATATGTGGGGGTAAACTACTGTTTGGGCGCATGGCAGAGCTCAGAAGTGAAGGAGCACCGTTTGACTTTTTCAATGCAGAATTGGCTGGAATTGAGATCAGACGCCATGTCACATTTGGAGAGCCCCTGATGTGCCTAAATACGGAAACCCCCCAATTCTAACTCCAACCCTAACCCCAACACACCCCTAACCTTAGTCCCAACCCTAACCACAAACCTAACCCTAAAACACCCATAACCCTAATCCCAACCCTAACCCTAATCCTAACTTTAGCCGCAACCTTAACCCTAAGGGGAAAATGGAAATAAATACTTTTTTTTATTTTATTATTTTTCCCTAACTAAGGGGGTGATAAAGGGGGGTTTGATTTACTATTTATAGCGGGTTTTTATGATTGGCAGCTGTCACGCTAAAAGACGCTTTTTATTGCAAAAAATAGTTTTTGCATCACCACATTTTGAGAGCTATAATTTTTTTTTTAACCAAGAGAACCAAGAGTCATCAGTGTTATAATAAAATATAAAATTTATTAATATCTACAAAATCACTTAAATAGCATAGTAATGGAAAAACACATAGAGACGGTGCAGAAAAACAGGTGCGGTACATCTCCTGAATCAGCAATAAATTGTCATAAAATTACAGAGTATATGGTGGCTAAAGAACCTGTGGGCAAAACAGGCTTGAAAAAGCTGTGCCTGTGTGCCGGCAAAACGTGCGTCGGGGTGACATCTCTGGTGCGCTTTCTCTCCTGACTCTCCACACTACCTTTGGTGAGCATTACCTTCCTTTGTAGGCAGTTTCGCTAGTTGGGATGTCTTATACCCTGCCCTAAAGCCTGGCTATTACGCCTATGTGCTTTCAGGACATTCCCATTACGCTTCTTACTATGGTACCGTATTGATTTCTGTCTGCAATTGTTGGGCTGTTTTGCCCACAGGTTCTTTAGCCACGATATACTCTGTAATTTTATGACAATTTATTGCTGATTCAGGAGACGTACCGCACCTGTTTTTTTGCACCGTCTCTATGTGTTTTTCCATTACTATGCTATTTAAGTGATTTTGTAGACATTAATAAAGTTTATGTTTTATTATAACACTGATGACTCATGGTTCTCTTGGTTAAATATGATTTGTTCAAGTGGTGTTTTTGGACATATTTTTACATATATTTAATTTCTGGTTCGGTTCTGTTGCTCATTTTCCATGCAGCTGTTCTTGTTTGAGCTATAATTTTTGTATATTTTGGCCCACAGAGTCATGTGAGGTCTTATTTTTTGCAGGACGAGGTGACGTTTTTATTGGTACCATTTTTGAGCATGTGACGTTTTTTGATCGCTTTTTATTTCGATTTTTGGGAGGTTAGAATGAACAAAAGTCAGCAATTCATGAATTTCTTTTGGGGGGGCGTTTATACCGTTCCGCGTGTGGTAAAATTGATAAAGCAGTTTTATTCTTCGGGTCAGTACTATTACGGCGATACCTCATTTATATAATTTTTTTTATGTTTTGGCGCTTTTATAGAATAAAAACAATTTTATATAAAAAATTATTATTTTTGCATCGCTTTATTCTGCGAGCTATAACTTTTTTATTTTTTTGTTGATGATGCTGTATGGCGGCTTGTTTTTTGCGGGACAAGATGACGTTTTCAGCGGTACCATGTTTATTTATATCCGTCTTTTTGATCGCGTGTTATTCCACTTTTTGTTCGGCGGTATGATGATAAAGCATTGATTTTTTTTTTTTTTTTTTAAGAGGTTCACTATAGGGGTTAACTAGTGGGACAGTTTTATAGGGGGGGTTGTTACGGACGCGGCGATACCAAATATGTGAACTTTTATTGTTTTGGTTTTTTTATTTACAGGAAAAAATGAATTTATTGGGGAATATTTTTTTTTTTTATGATTTTTTTAAACAATTTTTATTTTTATTTTTTTTAACTTTTTTACTTTGTCCCAGGGTGGGACATGACTGTATAGGGTCAGATCGCTGGTGTGACAGTGTGCACAGCACTCTGTCACACCAGCGATCGCACTGGCATCGCTGCAGGCTTCTCAGTGCCTGCTCTCAGCTTCTAGCTCTAGCTCCAACCCTAACCCCAACACACCCCTAATCCCAACCCTAACCCTAATACCAACCCTAATTCCAACCCTAATTCTAACTCTAACCCTAATTGTAACCCTAACCCTAATTGTAACCCTAGTTGTAACCCTAACCCTAATTCCAACCCTAACCCTAATTATAACCCTAAACCTAATTATAACCCTAACCCTAAGGCTGGGTTCATATTGCGTTTTACCAGCCCATTCAACACATAGCGTTGACGGGCTGGTAACGGTATAGCATAACGCGATCGCGTTATGCTATACCCACTAGCGCAGGGGAATCAGCGATGATTCATCTGCGCTAGGGTGACGGAGCCCAGACGCTGCAGGCCGCGTCCGAGGCTCCGTCACTGAATGACGGCACGTCGCAAAAGCATGCCGCTTTACGGCATGCATCGCGATGCGCCCTTAAAAGGGGGTGAATGGCAGCGTTAACGGACTGCGTTACACCGCGTTATACCACGCTGTAACGCAGTCCGTCTAACGGACTGCCATAACGCAGTATGAACCCAGCCTAACCCTAACCCTAATGCTAACCCTAATTATAACCCTAACCCTAATTATAACCCTAACCCTAATGGAAAAATGAAAATAAATAAAATTTCTTTATTTTATTATATGTATCTAACCAAGGGGGTGATATAGGGGGGGTTTATGTACTGTTTTTTTTATTTTGATCACTGTGATAGTTTATCACAGTGATCAAAATGTACTTTTAGAGAATGAATGAATGATTTTTTGAATTTGCCGCCAGGCAGATTCGGTGGGCGCACTGCGCATGCGCCCGCCATTTTTTTTTTTACTGGAAGAAGAAGCCGGCCTGAACGGAGGCCAGGGGAGGACCGGAGTCCAGGGGGAGGATCGGACCGCACGGGGGGGGGGATCGGAGGACACGGGACCCTGCAGGGGGGCGGTGAGATTGGGGGTCCCGTGACACTATTTCTCTCCCCTCTGGTGTGCGATCACATCAGAGGGGAGAGAAATTTACAGGCAGGGATCGCAGCAGTGATTTCTCTTTTGCGATCGCCAGTATATGGCGATCGCAAAAGAGTGGTGACTGGGGGGGCCCCTATTATGTTCTCTGGGGTCTCAGCTACCCCAGGCAGCCGAGACCCCAGAGAAAATCGCCCATCCCCCCGTCACCTCGCACCTTTAAAGCATGGCGCCGGCACCGGGGGACACCGGAGGGCCCTGGGGCCATAAGGAGGGTTCGGGGGCCACAGTTGGGGTCCCGGGGACCCTTTTTCTCTGTCCTCTGATGTCCAATGACATCAGAGGACAGAGAAATTAAATGGCACATTGTTTTTTTTTTTTTGTGGTCGCCGTTATAGGGTTAATAACGGCGATCACAACATTGGTGTCGGTAAAAACCGACCCGATTCATGTTCTCTGGGGTCTCGGCTACCCCCAGTAGCCGAGACCCCGGAGAGAATGCGCCTCTGGGGGACGCTATTCACTTTTTCCACAGCGCCGTTAATTAACGGCGCTGTGGTTTAAGTACCCTTAATGACCGCCGTTAAAAGGCGTATCGGCGGTCGTTAAGGGGTTAAGCTCAGTGTTTGTTTATTTAAATGTCCATGCATCACACCATCCCTGTTTTTCACTGTATATAAGGCTATGTGCACACGTTGCGGAATTGCCATGAATTCGCGCAATTCCGCACCTCCCTGCCGCGGGAAATCCGCATATTATAGGTATGCGTATTCCCGCTAAACACTAGCGTTTTGCAAGCGGAATTAGCTTGCAGAATGCTAGCGTTTTACAAGCGATCTGACAGGTTGGTCACACGAGTCAAACAAGTGTTTGACTCCTGTGACCAACTTTTTACTATTGATGCCGCCTATGCCGCATCAATAGTAAAAATATCTAACGTAAAAATAATAAAAAAAATAATAAATAATGATATTGCGCAGCCTTCCCGCCTCTCAGCGACGCTCCCGGCAAGTTCCGTTCCCAGGAGTCCTTTGCGACAATCATCCCGATGACGTAGAATCACGCGAGACGCTATGTCATCTGGGTGATCTCGCAAAGCATCACTGGGAACGCGATTGGCGGGAGCGTCGCTGAGAGGCGGGAAAGCTGCGTGGGACGCCGGAAGGTGAGAATATCATTATTTTTTATTTTAATTATTGTTTTTACATGGATATGGTGCCCAGGGCTTGGAGGAGAGTCTCCTCACCTTCAGACCCCGGGTACCATCCGCACATGAACCGCTTACTTTCCTGCATGGTGGGCATAGCCACATGCGGAAAGTAATTGGTTCAATGCATTCCTATGGCGGCGGAATCGCCGCGGTTCCGCAAAAAAGAATGAGCATGCTGCGGATTCTCCCGTGATGCGATTCCGCCGCGGAAAAACCCGCAGCATGTGCACAGCATTGCGGAATCTCATAGGCCTTAATGAGCTGTATAGTGTAAGAGTTTTGCCGCGGTTTTGCCGGCAAAACCGCTAAGAAACCGCAACGTGTGCACATAGCCTAATTGTGTTTCTTCAAATATTTTGTTACACCAGCCTGATGAAGAGACGTAAGCAGACTCGAAAGCTTGCCCTGTAATATCTTAAACTATATTTTGTTAGCCATTAAAAGGTTTCATACCCACAAGATTCCTATTTTTCTTCGCCCACTGAAAGCACTCTATATGTAATGTTCCCAATGCATGGAAATAAAAACTAGTCTAAAGATTTTGTGATTAATGTTTTTGAACACACTTCTATTACTTTGAACACTACTGTGCAGTATGCCCATGTAGCTACCTTACATTTCACTACATCTTCGCTGGGTGGGCAGAATGGTTTTGTTGGGACAGAGAAGGCTAAGCCATCTGTATATTTTCAAGGAGAGACCATTTTTAATGACTTCCTATATTAGACTCAAATGTTGCTTTTATCGGTGGTACAACATGTAAACAAGCAGTTTCGTCCATTTATTTATGTCGGCTGGTTGGATCTCAGCAGCGCGGTTTCCTCCTTACATCAGTCGTCTGTGCATATATAAGAAAACACCTCATTCTCTTTGGATTAATGCCCAGATTGGAAGTCAGAATGTCGGGATAAATAGAGCTGCTGGGTAAGGGCGCAAGTTGTAGTTTGAGTCATCCATGTATGTGTTTCCACTGCCAGGATACCCCTTTTCTGCAAAAGACTCCTTCAGAATAGTTTTCGTCACAAGATCCAGCCATGCAGCATCGATGACAGCAGAGATATTGGCTAGGTATTAAAAAAGGAAATGCCCAGCATTGAATACGGATTCTTTTTAATAATAAATTGAGTTACATGCTGCTATATACAGATACCCAAATTAAATTTTTCAACCTTTTTTT
>JARQOD010000001.1:358968784-359116303 GCA_033576555.1 Oophaga sylvatica | reverse complement strand
AAAGAGCTGTAAAAAAAAAAAAAAATTCTCGTTCACATATTGCCTCTCTCACTGACTAGGGCCAATAGCCCGAAACACAGTGTCTGCAAATTGAGATTCTGGTTTTGGCTTTTATCCTAATTTATGTGACCAGGCTGGTTAAAGGGTTGATTGTGACTTTTAGGATTGTTACTTCCTATAGGTGGCACTAGAGTTCTAGTCCTCTTCCTCTCTGAAGAGACTATCTGCATCATTCAGATATTCAAATCATTTTTGGATCTTTATTTTTTGTGATACGTGGGGCCTAATTTGTTTTATGTTTTTTCTCTTGATATCTAGCAGCAGCGCTAGGAAATTAAAGGAAACTCTTCTCTTTTGTTTAAATGTTTTTCTTTACGACCACAAAAGACAACTAAAATACATTATTTGAAATCTGTTTCCCCTCTTCGTAACATAATTTTATATCGTACATGATTTTGTAACAGCAATTTAATTAGCAGTGGTTTTTTTTCCATTCTTTGTGTCCCACGTAATCTCATAAAACATCTTGTAGGAGCATTTGAACATTTTTTTATATATTTTTTTTGTCTAATTTCCCATCTAACCACTTCCTTGGGGTAGATTTATTGGCATCAGCTGCAAGGTAAAATCAGCCTTCTGTCTGGCCGCATAGCAGAGCTGACTGGGTTACATAGACCCCAGCAGCTCCTGCTCCCTTCCTGCTGCGATCACATGACCATAGTTTCTTTTCTCTAAGTAACGCTTTCTGTTGGGAGTCCACCTATGCCTTACAGCTGATACACTAGGCACTGATGTTTTAGAATGTCACTGCAGAGTAGAAGGCGGACTGCCCTGCCGTTTCTAGCCTGTGGGCGCTCCAGAAGTGGTTATTGAACATAACCGCAGTTCATGTCCTCCTCATTCTTGGGGAGGGAATCTGCCACTCCAGATCCCTTTAATAAGCAAGGCAAAATTGGCACTTTGCAGTATCACAGAGAAGTAGCTGCATCCTGCATAGGGTTATTTTATCAACTTTATGGACTTCAGTTGGCATGTGAGCTGGATTAGCAGAGCCATTAATGATTATAATGAAGGGATCTGGTGTAAAAAGTACAGACCGTTATTATACACTGCTGTGGGATTGCCATCGATGAATGCCGCAATTAAGATCCATTTCATACAAGAAAAAACACTTAATACTTGCTTTGCACAACTGTATAGGTCTAAATGGGCTTTTGTGAAAGCCTGGGACCTCCGCACTTCCATTGTTAACATTGCGGTAGGACTCCAGGAAAATGGCTGCTGGGGGCACCACATGCGCAGATGGAGATCTTGGCGCTGAGATCTCATCTCCCAAGATCTTGGTGCCGAGATCTCCATCTGTGCATGCGCTGCCCCAGCAGCCATTTTCCTGGAGTCCACCACAATGTAAACAATATAAGTGGGGGTTCCCAGGCTTTCACAAAACGTCAGCGGAGCCCCCGCACCACCGAACACCCGCAGTGTCTCACGTTCAGACACCCCCTCATTCCAGCCTGCAGCAGCGCGCCACTCTTGCCTCATCCTGCAGCGACCCTAGGACCCTGCTCCACGGCGGCTTGTAAGGTATATTTGAATGATAACACGCACCCCCATTTTCCCTCCAAATTTGGGGGAAAAAAAGTGCGTCTTATAATCCGAAAAATAGGGTACATTGTAATCTAGATATACGGCACATATAGGTCTGATATTACGACCTGCAACATACTTTGTTTAATTCATAATCTCTGTTCCAAATATAAGAAGAAAGGTTGGAAGGATGTGATCCGTATTTTATTGTTTTAAGAGAAAAGGAAAAATAGTTACATGGTGAGAAGATAAAAGGGACGAGACAGGGAATAAGGGGGAAAGAGAGGTGGAGGATGATTTTATTTTTCCATTACTTTTTTCATACTTTAGATTTTTTTTTATTTTTACGTTTTGTGGGTGCCTCAACTGGCTTCATACAGTAATATTGTTTTACAATTGGCCCTATCTTGTAAAATGTATAAATCCTTTAATACTTGTCCCCCTTCCTGTAATAACGTCCCACAAGGATGCCATCTGTGTGCTGTACGTGTTTTTCATGGCTCCCTAGACTTGTATTGGCCTTGTCATCTGTGCTTTCGGAAAAACGGATGTGTGCATAGCAGCATCGGTTATAGTGGTATGTGTGTAAGACAGGGTTAGACAAACCCGGGCGCCAGGTCACCAGTGGCACCTAGAAAATCATGCCTGGCGCCCGGGTTTGTCGGGGCCCTGAGCAGGCGGGGGCCCACTCGCCGTCGGGCACCCCGGGCCCGTTAGCGGAGGAGAGCGGTGTCAGCGCCGCCACCCGCCCCCGCCTGCTCAGGGCCCCGGCAGCAGCTAGCACATTACTTACCTCCCCGTGCCTCGCTGCGCAGCTCCAGGGGGCGCCGGCGCTTCCTCTCACAGCAGCGCCGCTGAATGACGTCATGTGATGTGTGTGTGTGTGTGTGTGTGTGTCTGTGTGCATCAGTGTGTGTGTGTATGTGAGAGAGTGCTTGTGTGCTGCATGTGTGATGGTGGTGTTGGGAGGGCAGTGATGATGGGGAGGCATTGATGATAATAGGGAGGCATTGATGATGATGGGGAGGCATTGATGATGATGGGGAGGCATTGATGATGGGGAGGAATTGATGATGATGGGGAGGATTGATGATGATGATGGGGAGGAATTGATGATGGGGAGGCATTGATGATGATGGGGAGGCATTGATGATGATGGGGAGGCATTGATGATGATGGGGAGGCATGATGATGATGGGAGGCATTGATGATGATGGGCAGGCATTGATGATGATGGGGAGGCATTGATGATGATGGGAGGCATTGATGATGATGGGGAGGCATGATGATGATGGGGAGGAATGATGATGGGGAGGCGATGATGATGATGGGAGGCGATGATGATGATGGGCAGGCATTGATGATGATGATGGGAGGCATGATGATGATGGGCAGGCATTGATGATGATGGGAGGCATGATGATGATGGGCAGGCATTGATGATGATGAGGGAGGCGATGATGATGATGGGCAGGCATTGATGATGATGGGGAGGCCATGATGATGATGGGGAGGCATTGATGATGATGGGGAGGAATTGATGATGATGGGGAGGCATTGATGATGGGGAGGAATTGATGATGATGGGGAGGAATTGATGATGATGATGGGGAGGAATTGATGATGGGGAGGCATTGATGATGATGGGGAGGCATTGATAATGATGGGGAGGCATTGATGATGATGGGGAGGCATTGATGATGATGGGAGGCATTGATGATGATGGGCAGGCATTGATGATGATGGGGAGGCATTGATGATGATGGGGAGGCATTGATGATGATGGGGAGGCATTGATGATGATGGGGAGGAATTGATGATGGGGAGCGATGATGATGATGGGGAGGCGATGATGATGATGGGCAGCATTGATGATGGATGGGAGGCGATGATGATGATGGGCAGGCATGTGATGATGGGGAGGCCATGATGATGATGGGGAGGCAATGATGATGATGAGGAGTCAATGATGATGATGGGGAGGCGATGATGATGAAATGAAAAAAAATTCTGGCTCCTAAATTTTTTGGCTAGCTCCTAGATTCTGAACAACTTTGTCGACCCCTGGTGTAAAACAAGATACCGCAGGTGCTGGAAATATGGATGTATTATGGTAGACTGAGACTATGTTCACACTCTCAGTATTTGGTCAGTATGTGTAAGGCAAAACCAGGAGTGGGTGATAATACTGAAGTGACGTGTTTCTATTATACTTTTCTTCTAATTGTTTGGGTATGCGCCCATGATCAGGAATTGTTGTGGGTTTGACACGTATTTATGCAGCATCAAACCTGCAGGGTCCACATGTGACAGCATAGTGGATGGGATTTCTAGAAATTCCTTGTCACCTTATGCGAGTATGTGCACCTGCGGATCACCCGTGGACACTGACATGCGACACGTCTTTCAGGACCGCAGCATCCCAATCTGTCTCATGGAGACGCCAGTCTCCACAACGGAAATTTAATCAATAGAATGTATTGAACGCGGTAAATCTGCACAGTTCAGTGACCACATGCGGCTTTACCTGCGTTCAATAGAAGACAGGGCTTTGGACACAGTGAACATGCTCCTCTACTTCCTGATCGTGGACACGTACCCTTCCACTCCTGATTTTGACCTCCAAATACTGAATGTGTGAACGTGGCCTTAGATACTAAAACCCCTACTTCCTGGAGAGTGTTCTTCACTTGGGTGGCTGTTGGGAAAGAGTTTTTCTTCCCCTTGGAAAGGATTCTGCGATCACCCACCACTGTTGTCTTTTGTGCACGTCCTGGCCTTTTTGAGTTCCCAAGCTCCCAAGGCAAATTTATTCAAAAAGCCCACCATGAAAAGCTGATGTGAATTATATGGTAATTATAATATTTTTCCTACTTCCTTCTGAGGTCCATTGACCATAGTGAAATTATATAACCAAGTTTAACTGGACACATTTAACGTATAGCATTTCTTTTGAGATTTAGAGAAATTCTTGCTTCAATGTGAATGACGGTCTGTGCATAATTATCATTGACAAAACATACCTGACTTGCTTTTCTGCCAACTTGTGCACCAGACTTTAGCATACTTGGCGCAGTGTGAGGACAGCATTCCTTTGTGATGTGACCTGTTTAATTTGCTTGTATTGGGCACGTGTATGGCTGGCAGGCTGGGTGTCATCAAGTACCGCAGGTCATATAAACTAAGCCTCAAATTCCACTCCAAGTAATAGCAAACTGCCTATGCTAAAGGAGACGGGAAGCCTGTGTCTGCAGCATTCTCTCCTGTGTGTTCTTAAATAAAAGACACCAGGTTGCCATTGATATTAATGAATTTAGTGCGCAATACATGATGCCATCTGCTCTATAAAGTGGACTGCAGATAATGGCTGAAGTGTGTGTGGATATAGGGCTTTCATAATTCAGTTATAGCTCATTAGGAGGTATGTTAAAAAATGACATTTTCTGCATTGGTAAAAAAAAAAGCTTAAAAATAACAGCCATTAGTCAATATTGCTATGGTTACAGAATATAATTATAGAAAAAACACAGAGGCTGATCTATCAGTGTTGGGAGTAGGCAGGACGGGGGATGGCTGTGCCTGCCCATCAAATTCCTGGAAAATGGGTGCATTTCTTCACCAGTAATGTTACTCCAGTCTCTGGCGTATCATTTCTGGCGAGGCGCATGGAGGTGCACGCCACCGGTAGATGTTCTAAATTAATTAATCGACGTGCGCATCCTAATGAATTCAGCACCGCTTACTCCTGCATGCTCCTCAGTAAGACTGGCAAGCAAAACACCAGTTCTAAAGAATCGGGGCCTGTGTTGTGAGGAATTACACTTATACCTGTATTGGGTGTCATTCAGACATCCATGAATCATGTACATGTTCTGTCTGGACGATTCCAACTTCAAATGCCCTATTGGGACTATTATATACAGTAAAAAAAAAAAAATTAAAAAAATCTAAGTTCACATCACCTCCCCTTTTTGCTCTGTTATAATTAAACAGTTAAAAAAAAAAAAAAAATACACATTTGATTTTGCTGGGTTCTAAAAGTCTGATTTATCAGAATATAAAATAGATTAATCCAATGGGTAAACGGCGTAACGAAAAAATAAATCAATCAAAACACCAGAATTACATTTTTTGTTGCTGCCCAACATTGTAATAAAATGTATTAAGAGGCAACCGAAACATATCTGCTCCAAAATGGTATATGTAAAAACGTCAGCTCGGCGCAGTAAGTAAGCATTCACGACAGCCCCATATCTCAAAAACTTAAGACGTTACGGCCTCTGTAACAAAAATTTTTTTTTAGTTCTGTCGCCATTTTCAAATTTCCAATTTTTTTTTCACCACTTAAATAATAATAAAAAACCTGTGCATGTTTGGTATCTACGTACTGTTACTTATCCTGGAGAATAGTATTGCCTGGTCAGTTTTACCATAGAGTGAACATGGAAATTAAAAAAAAAAAGCAAAAAACAATTGTGAAATTGCACTTTTTTTGTAATTTCAATGCAGTTGGAATTTTTTTGCCACTTTTCCATGCATCACATGATAAAATGAATGGTGTCATTCAAAAGTACAACTCATCCTGCACAAAGCAATCTCTCCTCCAGCTATGGAGACGGTAAAATAAAACGTTATGGCTCTTGGAGGAAGAGGAGGAAAAGATGGAAAATGGCCACGGCGTGAAGGGGTTAAAGGGAATCTGTCATCAGGTTTGTGCTACACTATCTGAAAGCAGCATAATGTGGGAGCATAGACCCTGACTCCAGCTATGTATCAGTTACTTTACTGGATGTGGCAGTTTTGATGAAAAATGTTTTTACCTGTTACAGATCAACCAGTTCCCTGAGTGCTGAGCTCTGTATAACCCTGCCCACACCACTGATTAGCAACAAGCTGCCAGTCAGCATTGGGGGCATGGTTGGACTAAATGACAGCAGGGTAACTACTCCTAGTGATAATCTTCTGCTGAAAATAGTGATTTTGTAACAATTACATTAAGCAGCCAGTAAATGATAGTTAGGTCCAGAAATATTTGGACAGTGACACAGGTTTTGCCATTTTAGCCGTTTACCAAAACATATTCAAGATAGTTAAATAAATCAATATGGGCTTAAAGTGCAGACTCTCAGCTTTAGGCCGGGGTCACGCTTGCGAGTGCAGTGCGAGAAACTCAAGCATCAATACGCGGCACTGCCGCCAGCACTCTGGACCAGAGCTTGTGGCTGCATAGAAATACATGCAGCCGCACACTCCGGTCCCGAGTGCCGGCGTCAGTGCCGGGTATTGAGGCAAGAGACTCGCATTGCACTTGCAAGTGTGACCTTGGCCTTAATTTTAGGGTATTCACATCTTAATTGGAGTAGGGGTTTAGGAATTACAGCTCTTTCATATGTGACGGCCTCTTTATAACCCCTTAACGACCACCGATGCGCATTAAAACGGTGGCTGTTAAGGGGCCTTATTCCATCACTGCCGTTTTAAAATGGTGAGCGGGAACAAGGCTGTAGCGGCCCCCAGAGTCGGAAAATCTGTGGGGGTTTAGCTACCACGGGTAGCTGAGACTCTGGAGAACATGATCAGTGCCAGATTTTCCGGTCCCCTGATCACGTGATTACCGTTATTCAGTGAATAACATCAGGAAAAAAAATCGCCCTCTGTTACAATGATTTCTCTCTCTTCTGACATGATATACATGTTAGAGGAGAGAGAAATTATGTCCCCCGAAATCCTCCGGTGCTTAAGGGTCCCTTCATCTTCCTGGAAAAAAATAGCAGTAGCCAGCAACAATAGGGAATCTTTCCTATTTGTTCCTTTTGATCACTGTGATAGACTCTGTCACGGTGACAAAAAGAAAAACAATAGTAAATCAAATCCCCCTTTGTCACTTCCTTAGATAAAAATTATAATTTTTTTTTTCCATTTGCGGTTGGGGTTAGGGTTGTGTTGGGGTTGGGGCGATTTCAAAAGTAAAAAAAAAATGAAGGTTAGTATTTAGCGCAAGTGCTTGCTCCTTGAGTTTGCATCAAGTGGTCAGGAATGCACCAAGTATCGCAGGTCCCCGCATGTTTTTTCTTTTTGGGTGTCGAACAGCTGCGAAACACATGGGGCGGGGACTTTACCATTTCTCTTGAGCACCCGTGATATTTGGTGCATACCCGAGCACCCTAGGTATACTAGAGTAGTGAGCACTTGCATACAACATGAGTGACAACATATTCAATATGACAACCGAATGCTCTTGTTATAATTGGACGGAGAAGTATTCACATCAACCTAATGTTATCAAATTCTGTGTTGTATTTGTGAGTTCAAAATGCCCACTATACTCCTGGAGAATATCCATGAGGGGTGCGGTTTCCAAAATGGGGTCACTTTGGGGGGGTTTCCACTGTTTAGGCACATCAAGGGCTCTACAAACGCGACATGGTGTACCCTCGATTCCTGTTACCCTTGTCAAAATAAAAAGTTTGCGTCTAATGTAAATTTTTTTGTGAAAAATGTTCATTTTTTTCCATCCACGTTGCTTCAGTTTCTGTGAAGCACCTGAAAGATTAATAAACTTCTTCCATGTGCTTTTGAGCACCTTGAGGGGTGCAGTTTTTAGAATGGTATCACTTTTGGGTATAATTTGTATCTAACTAAGGAAGTGACAAAAGGGGGTTTTGATTTACTAAGTTTTTTTTTCTTTTGGTCACTGTGATAGGGTCTATCACAGTGATCAAAAGGAAGCAATCGGAAAAATTCCCTATTGTTGCCGGCTGCCGCCATTTTTTTTTCAGGAAGATGGCGCTGAGGGCTGGGGAATGGCTTAAGTATTGTGTGGGCTTGAGGGACATCATTTCTCTTTCTTCTGACATGTATATCATGTCAGAAGAGACATATAGGCCCCTCAGTCACTTCAAATGTGACGTGGTCCCTAAAAGAAAATGGATTTGTAAATTTTATTGAAAAAAATGAGAAATCACTATCAAATTTTAACCCTTCTAACTTCCTAACAAAAAAAATATGTTTCAAAATTGTGCTGATGTAAAGTATACATGTGGGAAATGTTATTTATTAACTGTTTTGTGGGACATAACTGTCTGGTTTAAGGGCGTAAAAATTAAGTTTGAAAATTGCTAAATTTTTGCCAAATTTCAGCAAGTCATATGGAAGAAATTTTACCACTATCATGAAGTACAGTATGTCACGAATAAACATTCTCAGAATCACTGGGAACCATGGAAGCGTTCCAGAGTTATTACCACATAAAGTGACACTGGCCAGAATTGTAAAATTTGGCTTGGTCATTAAGGTCAGAATTGGCTGAGTCAAGGGACCAACAGTAATTGGACAATTATCTCAAAAGCTCTTTATTGGGCTGCATGGGCTATTCCTTTTTTAATCCATCATCATCATCTTCATCAATTAAGCAGGTAAAAGGTCTAGAGCTGATTCCAGATGTGGCAGTTGCATTTGGAAGCTGTTGCTGTGAACCCACAATATGCTTATATGTCAATGGAAGAGAAGCAGACCATCATTAGGCTGACGTAAAAAAAGAAATTTGCATTGGTGATTTTGGGAAATAAGAGGTCTTGAGTGTTGGATGATCACAGAATCCTTTCCATGATGAAGAAAAAGTCCTGCACAACATCCAACCAAGTGAAGAACACTCTCCAGGAAGTAGGCGTTTCAGTATCTACCGTAAAGGAAATACTTCATTAGAGCTAATAAAAGCGTTAAAAAGAAAGAAAGAAAGAGGAGATTAGACTTTGCAAAAAAAAAAAAAAAAAAAGAAGCCAGCCCAGTTCTGGAAAAGTTTTCTTTGGACAGATGAAACTTAAGTACCATGTACCAGAATGATGGGAAGAAAAAAGTATGGAGAAAGCTTGAAACGGCTCATTATCCAAAGCACACAACATTCTTTGTAAAATATGGTGGAAGTAGTGTGACTGCATGTGCATGCATGGCTTCCAATGGCATTGGGCCACTAGTATTTATTGATGTGACTGAACACAGAGCCAGCTGGATGAATTCTGATTTGTACAGGGCAATACTTTCTGCTCTAATTCAGCCAAATGCAGAAGGGTGATTGGGCTGTCCTGCACAGTACACATGGACAATGACCCAATACATTCCGGCGAAAGCAACTCAGGAGTTTAAGGCTAATTTCACACATCAGTTTTTTGCCATCAGTCACAATCCATTGGCTAGCGGATCCCTTGAAAAAACGGATCCGTCACATCAGTTTTTTCATCCATTTCTTCCGTTTTTAGACAGATCCGTTTTTTAAAAGCCGGCAATTCAGTGCGCTGTGCAGTAAAATCACACTGACATGTTTGAGTCAAAATAATAGAAATATACACATAGAATATATATATATATATATTTATAGTTCATAGAGTTCTACATAGCATAATAGCCACTAAATCAATTGCCAGCTTCAGTAAAATCATTGCCGAACCTGACATGAAATGACACATGGTTTACATATAGTAAACCATTTCATATCAAAACGATTTATAAATGTCAGTGTTTAATCAATTTAGTAGTTTGTGTTAGGAAAAATTTGGAACTCTAAGGGTTAAATTTAAGGCTATAATCGCGGAAAAAAAATGTATGGGCTCCCACGCAATTTTCTCTGCCAGAGTGTGAAAGCCAGTGACTGAGGACAGATATTCATAGCCTAGAGAGGGACCATTGTTTTTGGGCCCCCCTGGCTACAAACATCTGGCTCCAGCCACCCCAGAAAAGGCACATTAGATGCTCCTTTTCTGGCACTTAGCCTCTCTATTCCCATTGCCTTTAGTGGTGGCTCATGCGTTAATAAGGGGTTAATGTCACCTTGCTGTTGCAAGGTGACATTAATCCGGGTTAATAATGGAGAGGTGTCAATAAGACAACTATCCATTATTAATCCTATAGTAGTAAATGGTTAAAAAAGACACACAATAAAATTATTTTAATAAAATAATTACACAAGGTTTTTGACCGAATTTATTATTCTGCCAATCCAACTGAATCCCTTGTTCTCCTGTAAAAAATAATGAAATAAAAAAAACAACAATATCCATACCTCTCCGCAGTTCAGTCAGGTCCCCCGCTGCAATCCATCACAAGGGGTTAACTAGTTTACAACCGGGACCAATGCTACCGGCCCGGCTGTTAACCACTGCAGAATGAATTAAATCATGTCTGCACAGGCAGCCCGGCTGACCGAAGAACTGATTAGCGTGGGAAAGTTTCTGAAGTTTTTCCCATGCTATCGAGTTCACTGCAGGTCAGCAGGGGACTCAGTGCAGCCTCACTGACATCAAAAAAACAGCAATTCAGGAATTGTTTTTGGGTTATTTTATTTTTCGTCCGTTAAGTGTGTGGTAAAATTGATGACTTATTATTCAGGTCAGTATGATTACAGTGATATCACATTGTTAGTTGTTTTTTTTTTATGTTTTGCCGCTTTTACACAATAAAAACTATTTTATAGAAATAATTATTTTTGCAACGTTTTATTCTAAGAGCTATAACTTTTTATTTTTCCGCTGATGGAGCTGTATGGCGGCTTGTTTTTTGCTGGACAAGATGACATTTTCAGAGACAATATTTTTATTTACAACCGTCTCTTTGAGCACGTTTTATTCCTCTTTTTGTTCGGCAATATGATGAAAAAGCATTTCTTTTATCCATTTTATTTTATGGTGTTCACTGAAGGGGTTAACAGACGTGGCGATACCAAACGTGTATTTTTTTTATTTTTTTTTTACATGAAATTAGAAATTCATCAGTCATGTGTATATATATTCTTTAAATAATATTTTTACCATTTTTTTTTTTTACTGTGTCCCACTGTGCGACTTCCACTTTCATGTTCCTGTTCGCTGTTATAATTCATTGCAACGTGGGAGCGTTCAAGTGGATTGTAACTGAGTGTTGCACAAGCAACACAAGCCCCTGAGTCCGTGCTCGCCACATGGTCTGAGGGGCTTGCTGTAGCCTTGTGACCCAATTACCATGGCAACGATCGCCTCCCCTCCCCCCCCGCAATGACATTGCCCAATTTGCACACGTTGCAGATTTGGTGTGTTTTTTATCACGTTTTTTTCTGCGCAGATTTGTGGAAAAACCTGATGCCAGCAAAGTGAATGAGGAAAACTTGACGTGTCATGCACACGTTGAGAATTTTTGGCTTGCAGATTTTGTGCAGAAAATAATCTGCTGCATGTCAATTCCCTGAGCGTTTTTCACCATTGACTTCACTCAAATTAGTCAAAAATGCCGGGAAAAAATTCACATTTTACAGCTGCGTTTTTCCTGCCAAGAGATGCAGAAATCTTACTCAACGTGTGCACATAGCCTTAAAAGCACAATATATTTAGTGTGCACGGTAATGTCAGCTCTTTGCTTACACATGCACACAATCTTCTAAAGTATAGCAGTGGTTTCCTTTGTAAGTAGCAGGATTTGTCAATAAGGCAAGAATGGCTCGTTTTTGCTCTTTCCCCACCGTACCACTGAGTATTCCATGTTTTGTCTCTTAATCCTCCTCACTCTTCTAGAGGTATGGGCCTTTGTATTTGTTGCTAATGTTTCTGGTCTCGTCAAAAATGGGAAAAACTGTCCTGTAAGTGAAATGGTTCAATTCACAAGAAGTTGTTAGAGACCAAAAAATCCCTAGAAGCCCCAAATGCTGTTCTGTGTGAGGATCATGCATTGTACATACGGGGCGGCTGAGATGCTTTGCTCTTTATTCGGCATCATTGCACTGCTCTACTTATTGATTGTCTTTTGGCAAACAAGCAGTGTATTCTGAGGATGAACCTGTTTGGAATTTAGCACCTCGCCCACATAATAGCTGACACTGAAGTGCTCCTTGTATAACATTCCTTGCTCTAGGTATGCTAGCCCCTAGATGTCAGTAAATGGGATCAAACATTGGCACATGGTTTTATCATAAAATAGTGCTTAATTTTTGCATGATTTATCTTGTTAGCTTCTGAAATAGACTTGTAAGCTACAAATACCTCTGACAATGACGATGTATCCATTGCTGATTGGGCAAAAACTGCTTTCTAATCACTTCTTCCAACCTTTGTCTACATTTCTGCTTTCAATGGAAGCAAATCCAGCAACGTCCTGCTGCCTTATTTGTCATTCTGCAGTCCAGCAAATCACAAAGTTACAATTTTCCAGCATAAAGAATCTAGTCCAGATTTCTCACTTTGCACATTAAATGAAAAGAAAATGCAGTTGTGATTTACTAGTGTGAACAGCTTTTCCCTCTTTGTAGAGCCTGCGTCGTCCGGCAGTGATTGGGATTTGTTCCAGGACAGGTGGTTGAGTTTGACTTCTATTTACTTTGGTCACTTGCATTGATTCTTGCGTCCATTCCCATACATAACATAAAACCGTTTGAGACACACATGGCGCAGATAACAGATAATTTTTGTTTGTGTAAAAATAATTTGCATTATAGAAATGCCCGGTTTAATTTCCATATGCGTGCAATTTGGTGCTGGGTCCAAGTAATTACTGCTTTTAAACAAGTTATCCTATAAAATCAGAATTTTATGGTTTTACTTAGATGATATTCTCTTCATAAAATACATTTGTGGATGACCCACTCGCCAAATAAAGTCCAAAAGATAGCTAATAGAACCCCAGATTCTGATTTTTAGCAAATCTTATCCGTATGCTGCAAAATAAAATCTGCCCTGGAAATTGGCTGAAGCATGGATTTAACCCTTCACCCCCAAGGGTGGTTTGCACTTTAATGACCGGGCCAATTTTTACAATTCTGACCACTGTCTCTTTTATGAGGTTATAACTCTGGAACACTTCAACGGATCTGCGCGATTCTGAGATTGTTTTCTCGTGACATATTGTACTTCACGTTATTGGTAAAATTTCTTCGATATAACTTGCGTTTATTTTTGAAAAAATGCAAATATGGCGAAAATTTTGCAATTTTCAAACTTTGAATTTTTATTCCCTTAAAACAGAGAAATATGTCACATAAAATAGTTAAGAAATAACATTTCCCACATGT
The DNA here is from genome assembly GCA_033576555.1 of Oophaga sylvatica. Taxonomy (NCBI): domain Eukaryota; kingdom Metazoa; phylum Chordata; class Amphibia; order Anura; family Dendrobatidae; genus Oophaga; species Oophaga sylvatica. The sequence continues at coordinate 359,102,691 of JARQOD010000001.1, read as the reverse complement.
CTACTTTACATCAGCACAATTTTGGAATCAAATTTTTTTTTTCTTAGGAAATTATAAGGGTTAAAAGTTGACCAGCGATTTCTCATTTTTACAACAAAATTTACATTTTATTTTAGGGACCACCTCATATTTGAAGTCACTTTGAGGGGTCTATATAGCAGAAAATACCCAAAAGTGACACTATTCTAAAAACTGCACCCCTCAAGGTACTCAAAACCACATTAAAGAAGTTTATTAACCCTTCAGGTGCTTCACAGGAGCTGAAGCAACGTGGAAGGAAAAAATGAATATTTAACTTTTTAGCCACAAAAATGATCTTTTACAAACTTTTTTTTTATTTTCACAAGGGTAAGGCTAAGTGCACACGATCAAGAATAATTGCGTTTTTTTCACGGTTTTTCCGCGGTAAAAACGCGATAAAAACGCAAGCATTAAGCATCCTATACATGTTAATTGATTCCGCATGTTTTGGCCACATGTTGCGTTTTTTTCCGTGAAAAAAACGCTTCGCGGAAAAAATAGCAACATGTTCATTAATTTTGCGGAATGTAAGCGGTTCATGTGCGGTGGTACCCAGGGTCTGGAGGAGAGGAGACTCCTGGGTACCATATCCCTGGTAAAACAATAATTAAAATAAAAAATAATGATATTCTCACCTTCCGGCGGCCCCCGCAGCCTTCCCGCGGCCCCCGCAGCCTTCCCGCCTTCAGCGATGCTCCCGGCAACTCCCGGTCCCAGGAGTGCTTTGCGAGAATCACCCAGATGGCATAGCGGTCTCGCGAGATGCTACGTCATCGGTGTGATTTGTCGCAAAGCACTCCTGGGACCGGAGTTGCCGGGAGCGTCGCTGAAGGCGGGAAGGCTGCGGGGGCCGCCGGAAGGTGAGAATATCATTATTATTTTTTTTATTATTTTTACATTAGATCTTTTTACTATTGATGCGGCATAGGCGGCATCAATAGTAAAAAGTTGGTCACACGAGTCAAACACTATGTTTGACTCGTGTGACCAACCTGTCAATCAGTTTTCCAAGCGATGCTACAGATCGCTAGGAAAACGCTAGCATTCTGCAAGCTAATTACGCTTGCAAAACGCTATTATTCTGGCGGGAATCAGCATACAAAAAACGTGCGTATTTCCTGCGGGAGAAGTGCGGGATTGCCGCGGAAATTTCCGCGGCAATTCCGCAACGTGTGAACTTAGCCTAAAAGGAGAAAATGGACAGATAAAGTTGTTGTGCAATTTCTCCTGAGTACGCCAATACCCCATAAGTGGGGGAAAACCACTCTCTGGGCGCACAGCAGAGCTCGTAAGGGAAGGAGCGCCGTTTGACTTTTTCAAACTAAAATTGGCTGGAATTGAGATTGGATGCCATGTCACGTTTGGAGAGCCCCTGATGCGCCTAAACAGTGGAAACCCCCCACAAGTGACACCATTTTGGAAACTAGACCCCTAAGGAACTTATCTAGATCTGTTGTGAGCACTTTGAACCCCCAAGTGTTTCACAAAAGTTTATAATGCCTGGGTGTGAAAAAAAAAAAAAAACAATTTTCCACAAAAATTATTTTTTAGTCCCAAATTTTTGATTTTTCCCAAGGAAATTGGACCCCAAAAGTTGTTGGCCAATTTGTCCTGAGTACGCTGATACCCAATATGTGGGGGGGGGGGAACTGTTTGGGCGCACGGCAGGGCTTGGAAAGGAAGTAGTAACATTTTGGAATGCAGACGTTGATGGGGGTCATGTTCCGTTTGCAGTGCCCCAGATGAGCCTAAACAGTAGAAACCCCCCACAAGTGACCACATTTTGGAAACTAGACCCCCTAAGGAACTTATCTAGAGCTTTGGTGAGCACTTTGAACCCCAAGTGCTTCACACAAGTTTATAATGCCTGGGCATGAAAATAAAAAATCCTATTTTTTTTCCCACAAAAATTATTTTTAGTTCCCAAGGGTAACAGGAGAAATTGGACCACAAAAGTTGTTGTCCAATTTGTCCTGAGTACGCTGATACCCGATATGTGGGGGGAACCACTGTTTGGGCGCACGGCAGAGCTCGGAATGGAAGGAGCACCATTTGACTTTTTCCAACCAAAATTGGCTGGAATTGAGATTGGACGCCATGTTGCATTTGGAGAGTCCCTGATGTGCCTAAACAGTGGAAACCCCCCACAAGTGACCCCATTTGGGAAACTAGACCCCTTAAGGAACTTATCTAGATCTTTGGTGAGCAATTTGAACCCCCAAGTGCTTCACACAAGTTTATAACGTAGAGCCGTAAAATTAAAAAATCATATTTTTTCCACAAAAATGATCTTTTCACCCCAATTTTTATTTTCCCAATGGTAACAAGACTCAAAAACAAAAGTTATTGTGCAATTTGTCCTGAGTACGCTGATACCCCATATGTGGGGGTAAACCACTGTTTGGGTGCATGGCAGAGTTTGGAAGGGAAAGAGTGCCGTTTGACTTTTTCAACGCAGAATTGGCTGGATGCCATGTCGTGTTTGGAGAGCTCCTGATCTGCCTAAACAGTGGAAACCCCCACAAATGACACCATTTTGGAAACTAGACCCTCAAGGAACTTATCTAGATGTGTGGTGAGCACCTTGAACCCCCAAGTGCTTCACAGAAGTTTATAACGTACAGCCGTAAAATAATTTTTTTTTTTTTTTTACAAAAATGATTTTTTCGTCCCCAATATTTATTTTCACAAGGGTAACAGGAGAAATTGGACCCCAAAAGTTGTCCAATTTGTCCTGAGTACGCGGATACCCAATATGTGGGAGAAAACTACTGTATGGGTACACATTGGGGCTCGGAAGGGAAGTAGTGACGTTATGGATTGTAGACTTTGATGGAATGGTCTGGGGGCGTCATGTCGCATTTGGAGAGCCCCTGATGCGCCTAAACAGTGGAAAACCCCTACAAGTGACCCCATTTTGGAAAATAGACCCACAAGGAACTTATCTAGATGTGTGGTGAGCACTTTGAACCCCGAAGTGCTTCACAGAAGTTTATAATGTATAGCCGTAAAAATAAAAAATATTTTTTTTTTTACAAAAATTATTTTTTTCGCCCCCAATATTTTATTTTCACAAGGGTAACAGGAGAAATTGGACCCCAAAAGTTGTTGTCCAATTTGTCCTGAGTACGCGGATACCCAATATGTGGGAGAAAACTACTGTATGGGTACACATTGGGGCTCGGAAGGGAAGTAGTGACGTTATGGATTGTAGACTTTGATGGAATGGTCTGGGGGCGTCATGTCGCATTTGGAGAGCCCCTGATGCGCCTAAACAGTGGACACCCCCCACAAGTGACCCCATTTTGGAAAATAGACCCCACAAGGAACTTATCTAGATGTGTGGTGAGCACTTTGAACCCGAAGTGCTTCACAGAAGTTTATAATGTATAGCCGTAAAAATAAAAAATATTTTTTTTTTTACAAAAAATTATTTTTTTCGCCCCCAATATTTTATTTTCACAAGGGTAACAGGAGAAATTGGACCCCAAAAGTTGTTGTCCAATTTGTCCTGAGTACGCGGATACCCAATATGTGGGAGAAAACTACTGTATGGGTACACATTGGGGCTCGGAAGGGAAGTAGTGACGTTATGGATTGTAGACTTTGATGGAATGGTCTGGGGGCGTCATGTCGCATTTGGAGAGCCCCTGATGCGCCTAAACAGTGGAAACCCCCCACAAGTGACCCCATTTTGGAAAATAGACCCTATAAGGAACTTATCTAGATGTGTGGTGAGCGCTATGAAGCCCAAGTGCTTCACAGAAGTTTATAACGTACAGCCGTAAAAAACAAAAAAAATCATTTTTTTAAAAAAAAAAATGATAATTTTGCCCCCAGTTTTTTATTTTCCCAAGGGTAACAGAAGAAATAGGACAAATTGCACAATAACTCTTGGGGTACAGAGTACGCTGATACCCCATGTGGGAGTAAACTACTGTTTGGGCGCATGGCAGAGGTCAGAAGGGAAGGAGCACCGTTTGACTTTTTCAACGCAGAATTGGCTGGAATTGAGATCGGACGCCATGTCACGTTTGGAGAGCCCCTGATGTGCCTAAACAGCGGAAAAACCCCAATTCTAACTCCAACCCTAACCCCAACACACCCCTAACCCTAGTCCCAACCCTAACCACAAACCTAACCCTAACACACCCCTATCCCTAATCCCAACCATAACCCTAATACTAACTTTAGTGCCAACCCTAACTTTAGCCGCAACCCTAACCCTAATGGGAAAATGGAAATAAATACATTTTTTTAATTTTATTATTTTTCCCTAACTAAGTGGGTGATAAAGGGGGTTTGATTTACTATTTATAGCGGGTTTTCATGATTGGCAGCTGTCACGCTAAAAGACGCTTTTTATTGCAAAAAATAGTTTTTTGCTTCGCCACATTTTGAGAGCTATAATTTTTGCTTATTTTGGCCCACAGAGTCATGTGAGGTCTTATTTTTTGCGGGACGAGGTGACGTTTTTATTGGTACCATTTTTGAGCACGTGACGTTTTTTGATCGCTTTTTATTTCGATTTTTGGGAGGTTAGAATGAACAAAAATCAGCAATTCATGAATTTCTTTTTTGGGAGAGGCGTTTATACCGTTCCGCGTGTGGTAAAATTGATAAAGCAGTTTTATTCTTTGGGTCAGTACGATTATGGCGATACCTCATTTATATCATTTTTTTTATGTTTTGGTGCTTTTATAGAATAAAAACAATTTTATATAAAAATCATTATTTTTGCATCGCTTTATTCTGCGAGCTATAACTTTTTTATTTTTTCGCTGATGATGCTGTATGATGGCTCGTTTTTTGCGGGACAAGATGACGTTTTCAGCGGTACCATGTTTATTTATATCGGTCTTTTTGATCGCGTGTTATTCCACTTTTGTTCAGCGGTATGATGATAAAGCACTGATTTTTTGCTTTGTTTTTTTTTTTTTTTTTAAGGGGTTCACAAAAGGGGTTAACTAGTGGGACAGTTTTATAGGGGGGTCGTTACGGACGCGGCGATACCAAATATGTGTACTTTTATTGTTTTATTTTTTTATTTACAGGAAGAAATGAATTTATTGGGGAATATTTTTTTTTTTTTTCATTTATTTTGGAAAATTTTTTTTACACGTTTATTTTTATTTTTTTTACTTTTTTACATTGTCCCAGGGTGGGACATCACTGTAAAATGTGAGATCGCTGGTCTCACAGTGTGCACAGCACTCTGTGAGACCAGCGATCTCACAGGCAGCGCTGCAGGCTTCTCAGTGCCTGCTCTCGGCTTCCCGCAATTACGCAATTCAAATTCGGACCGGCGCATGCGCAGTGTGCTTTGCCCAACAGTGGGCAAAGCATATAATCAGTACAGCGCATGCGCTACTCTTTCCTTGCCCGGAAGTCGTCCAAGGCAAGCAGTCATTTCCGGGGCAAGGAAAGAGTAGCGCATGCGCTGTACTGATTATATGCTTTGCCCACTGTTGGGCAAAGCACACTGCGCATGCGCCGGTCCGAATTTGAATTGCGTAATTGCGGGAAGCCGAACGCCGTCTGTGGGATTCACAGACGGCGATACGCAACTGATGCCGAGGAGCGGGGGGGGGGAGAGGGAGAAAAACGCCGCCCTCCAGACCTGACCACCGTGATTGACAGAGCAAAAACTGAAGTTTACAAAGGTATTTTGATATGAAAATGGGGGTATCAGGATACAGTACAGACCAAAAGTTTGGACACACCGTCTCATTCAATGATTTTTCTGTATTTTCACGACTATGAAAATTGTAGAATCACACTGAAGGCATCAAAACTATGAATTAACACATGTGGAATTATACATTACACTTTACAAAAAAGTGTGAAACAACTGAAAATATGTCTTATATTCTAGGTTCTTCAAAGTAGCCACCTTTTGCTTTGATTACTGCTTTGCACGCAGAAAAGGTGAATGGCTGAACTCTACATGCCTAGTTCCCACCGTGAAGCATGGAGGAGGTGGTGTGATGGTGTGGGGGTGCTTTGCTTTGTATGAAAATACAGAAAAATCTTTGAATGAGAAGGTGTGTCCAAACTTTTGGTCTGTACTGTATATGATACCTACCGATAGCTTTGTTATGGGACGCACTGTTCAGCCATATCTTTATCTGATATGTCAATATTGGGGTGACAGATTCCCTTTAGAGGGAATCTGTCAGCAAGTTTTTGCTACCTCCTCTGAGAGCAGCCTGATGTAGGTAGAAAAGCTGAGTCCTATGATGTACCACTTTATCAGAACGGCTGCACGTTGTAAACAAAGTGATAAATCATTGGATTAATCTTTTTTGCCTTCATCATGCTGCTCTCAGATTACATAGCTAATATGTTTAATGTATAAATGTTACTAGTACTCTTAGGCCTCTTTCACACATCCGGTGTGCGCCTGACGGCGCCCCCGGCATTTAGCCGCAGCGCCGCATCAGAAAACCTGATGCACCGCATGAGTTTTTTTGCCGGATGGTTTCTGATGCCCGGAGACATCAGGGGAATCAGGCAAAAAAAAAAAAAACGTTACATGCTGCGTTTTGTCCGGCCGCCGGAATGTACATTTCCGCCGCATCCGGACAAAATCGCATACGATGCATTGACATGCGGCGCCATCCGGCGCTAATGCAAGTCAATGCAAAAAAAAACGCAAGCGGCGCATCAGGTTTTCTGATGCGGCGCTGCGGCTAAATGCCGGGGGCGCCGTCAGGCGCACACCAGATGTGTGAAAGAGGCCTTAAAGGGAATCAGTCAGTAGCTTTTTGCTATGTAACCTGAAGACAGCTCTGCCACCTTCTGTGATAAGCACCTCACTGTCTATGGACTTTGTAAAAACTCTGTTTACTTGGTACAGTGGTTCTGACGAGAGAGAGAGAGAGACCCCGACCTTGGATTCCGGATCAGTGTTGTCAAATGACTGGTCCGGCTCAATAGATTTACATTGTTTCCGGCCGCCTGAAGTGCCGATTCAGGCACTGTCAGGCGGCTCCGGAAAAAAAAACAAAAAAAAACTTGCAGCCAGCGTCTTGTCCGGCCGCCGGATTGTACATTTCCGACGGATCCGGACAAAAACGGATGCAACGCAGTTACATCAGGCGCGATCGTTGCTAATGTAAGTCAATGGTAAAAAAACGCATCCGGTGCCGGATGCGTTTTTTTAAAAACACGCCGGATCGCGCCTGATACAAAAAGCCTGATGTGTGAAAGTAGCCTAAGCGTACATGCAATTACAAACATTAATGACATACAATATATGTATAAAACATATAAGCTATGTCCATGATGAACATGATGTATGAGTATAGACTCTGATTCCAGCGATATATCACTTTAGTGATCTGCTTGGTGCAGTTTTGAATAAAAATCACTGTTTTCCCTACCGCAGTTCTGTGAATGCTGAGCTCTGAATAGCCCCACCCACAACAAGGATTGTCAGCTTTCTGTGTAACCAGTGGTGGGGGAGGACCAGATGGCATGGGATGACAGCTAGTCCTCTAGTGATAATCTGCTGATATAACAGTAATTTTATTTAAACTTCAACAAACAGCTTAGTAAGTGACCCATCGCTGTAATCAAGGTCTTTGCCCAAACTTCGTGCTTCTATCAGAATAAGTGATAAAAACCTGACAGGTTCACTTTAAAGACCTACAATATATAGAACACAAGTTCCAAAGTCGTTTACTGTTTAAATTCACAACAGGTAAACTTAAGGGTATGCCACACTTAGCGATCGCACTAGCGATCACAACAACGACACGACCTGGCGAGATCGCTAGTGCGATCGCTAAGTGATCGCTAGTTAGATTCCAAACACATCTCATCAGCGATCTGTATAACGACCTCTGCGGTCGTTGGGAAAACCTAGTCCCACCTGCGATGCTGGTGAAGTCGTTCATAAAGTGTGTCACACTCAGCGATTCAGGCTCACCAGCGGGACACCAACGACCAAAAAACGGCTCAGAACGTTCATAAGCGATCAACGACACCTCAGCAGGGGCCACATCGCTGCTACATGTCACACACAGCTGCGTCGCTAACGAGATCGCTACTGCGTCATAAATGGTGACTCAGTAGTGATCTCGTTAGCGATCTCGCTTAAGGCTGGGTCTCACATAACGATACACCAGCGATCCCGACAAAGATATGCACTTGTCAGGATCGCTGGTGTATCGCTACATGATCGCTGCTGAGCTGCCAAACAGGCAGCTCAGGCAGCGATCTGGGACAGCGACACTGCGGGTAACATCGCTTAGTTACCCGCAGTGTACCTTGGATACCAGCGCGCTGATGCAGGGAGCTGGTATCCAAGGTACACAGCGGGTTTCCAAGCGCTGCGCGGTGCCTGGAAACCCGTTGTGTACCTTGGATACCAGCTCCCTGCATCAGGGCGCTGGTATCCAAGGTACAGTCAGGGCCAGAAATATTTGGACAGTGACACAATTTTCGCGAGTTGGGCTCTGCATGCCACCACATTGGATTTGAAATGAAACCTCTACAACAGAATTCAAGTGCAGATTGTAACGTTTAATTTGAAGGGTTGAACAAAAATATGTGTTAGAAAATGTAGGAATTGTACACATTTCTTTACAAACACTCCACATTTTAGGAGGTCAAAAGTAATTGGACAAATAAACATAACCCAAACAAAATATTTTTATTTTCAATATTTTGTGGCGAATCCTTTGGAGGCAATCACTGCCTTAAGTCTGGAACCCATGGACATCACCAAACGCTGGGTTTCCTCCTTCTTAATGCTTTGCCAGGCCTTTACAGCCGCAGCCTTCAGGTCTTGCTTGTTTGTGGGTCTTTCCCTCTTAAGTCTGGATTTGAGCAAGTGAAATGCATGCTCAATTGGGTTAAGATCTGGTGATTGACTTGGCCATTGAAGAATGTTCCACTTTTTTGCACTCATGAACTCCTGTGTAGCTTTGGCTGTATGCTTGGGGTCATTATCCATCTGTACTATGAAGCGCCGTCCAATCAAGTTTGCAGCATTTGGCTGAATCTGGGCTGAAAGTATATCCCGGTACACTTCAGAATTCATCCGGCTACTCTTGTCTGCTGTTATGTCATCAATAAACACAAGTGACCAGTGCCATTGAAAGCCATGCATGGCCATGCCATCACGTTGCCTCCACCATGTTTTACAGAGGATGTGGTGTGCCTTGGATCATGTGCCGTTCCCTTTCTTCTCCAAACTTTTGGCTTCCCATCATTCTGGTACAGGTTGATCTTTGTCTCATCTGTCCATAGAATACTTTTCCAGAACTGAGCTGGCTTCTGGAGGTGTTTTTCAGCAAATTTAACTCTGGCCTGTCTATTTTTGGAATTGATGAATGGTTTGCATCTAGATGTGAACCCTTTGTATTTACTTTCATGGAGTCTTCTCTTTACTGTTGACTTAGAGACAGATACACCTACTTCACTGAGAGTGTTCTGGACTTCAGTTGATGTTGTGAACGGGTTCTTCTTCACCAAAGAAAGTATGCGGCGATCATCCACCACTGTTGTCTTCCGTGGGCTCCCAGGTCTTTTTGGATTGATGAGTTCACCAGTGCTTTCTTTCTTTCTCAGGATGTACCAAATTGTAGATTTTGCCACTTCTAATGTTGTAGCAATTTCTTGGATGGGTTTTTTTCTGTTCTTGCAGCTTAAGGATGGCTTGTTTCACCTGCATGGAGAGCTCCTGTGACCACATGTTTCCTTCACAGCAAAACCTTCCAAATGCAAACACCACACCTCAAATCAACTCCGGCCCTTTCATCTGCATAATTGAGAATGACATAACAAAGGGATTGCCCACACCTGTCCATGAAATAGCCTTGGAGTCATTTGTCCAATTACTTTTGGTCCCTTTAAAAACAGGGTGGCACATGTTAAGGAGCTGAAACTCCTAAACCCTTCATCCAATTTTAATGTGGATACCCTCAAATGAAAGCTGAAAGTCTGAACTTCAACTGCATCTGATTTGTTTTGTTTCAAATTCATTGTGGTAATGTCTAGAACCAAAATCAGATAAATGTTGTCTCTGTCCAAATATTTATGGACCTAACTGTACACAGCGGGTTTCTAGGCACAGCCCCGCGCCTGGAAACCCGCTGTGTACCTTGGTTACCAGCGGATCGCTGGTCTCCCGCCTGTCACACGCAGCGATGCGTGCCTGTCAGCGGGAGACCAGCGATCAAAAAAATGTCCTGACATTTCAGCGACGATCAGCGATACCCAGCAGGGGGGCTGATCGTCGCTGAATGTCACACACCACGATATTGCTGGTGAGCTCGGTGCTGCGTCACAAAACTAGTGACTCAGCACCGATCTCGGTAGCGATATCGCTATGTGAGACGGGCCCTTTAGTGTGGCATACCCTTTAGTGTACATTATTATGCTACAAGAGCACAGCAGGCAATCAGTGGTAACTAGTGTGTGGATCTCACACTTCCTTCAGATGAACCTCAGATGTCTGAAGAAAGTGTGAAAACTGCAGCACATTTGTAGGCACTGATTGGCTGAAGTGCTCACTAGACATATCCATATCAAGCAAGTCTCCTGGGTGCAAAAAAAAATGTAAATGGGTACTTGCATCAATACATCACCAGAACCACCATCAGCACATTAATACATCACCAGAACCAAGTTTAAGGAGGAGAATTTGGTAGTTTCTGCTCCAAAAAAATCAATGTGATCACATGCTAACTTAATCTTAAGTTTTTGGAGCAGAAACTCCACAAATCCTCCTCATGAAAGTACTCAAAACTTAGATTTGAGATTAAATTTTAACCTGGCCATGAAGCACAATATAGATTGCTACATGAGTAGAAGATCAGCACCACTATGGGAATAGGAATGCAGCACCAGAACCACCGTTAGTATGTAAATGTAACATCAGGACCACTATCAGTACACGAATGCAGTGCCAGAGCCACTGTCGGTACACGAATGCTGCGTAAGAAACCACCGTCAGTACACGAAGGCAACACCAGACGTACCATCAGTACATGTATACAACACCAAACATAGTGCAGCGATCAAATGTAATGTCTGGTCAGCCACATATATAATTGTATTGTTTGAACCTGCAATTCCCAGTATGCCCTTAACTATGGTAAGGAGATACTGGGAGTTGTTACCAGTCTACACGAAGTCATCATCAGACTGTGGAGCATACAGTCATGGACAAAAGTTTTGAGAATGACCCAAATATTAATTTTTACAAAGTCTACTGCTTCACTTTTTCTAATGGCAATTTGCATATACTCCAGAATGTTATAAAGAGTGATCAGCTTAACAGCAAATTACTTGCAAAGTCAATATTTGGCTAGAAAATGAACTTTATCCCCCAAAACACATTTCAACATCATTGCAGCCCTGCCTTAAAAGGACCAGCTAACCTCTTTTCAGTGATTGCTCCATTAACACAGGTGTGGGTGTTGATGAGGACATGGCTGGAGATCAATCTGTCATGATTAAGTAAGAATGACACCACTGGACACTTTAAAAGGAGGCTGGTGCTTGGCATCATTGTTTCTCTTCTGTTAACCATGGTTATCTCTAAAGAAACACGTGCAGTCATCATTGCAATGCACAAAAATGGCCTAACAGGGAAGAGTATCGCAGCTAGAAAGATTGCACCTGAGTTAACAATCTATCGCATCATCTAGAACTTCAAGGAGAGAGGTTCCATTGTTGCCAAAAAGGCTCCAGGGCGCCCAAGAAAGACCAGCAAGCGCCAGGACCGTCTCTTAAAAGTGTTTCAGCTGCGGGATCGGGCTACCAGCAGTGCAGAGCTTGCTTAGGAATGGCAGCAGGCAGGTGTGAGTGCATCTGCACGCACTGTGAGGCGGAGACTCTTGGAGCAAGGCCTGGTCTCAAGGAGGGCAGCAAAGAAGCCACTTCTCTCCAGAAAAAACATCATGGACAGACTGATATTCTCCAAAAGGTACAGGCAGTGGACTGCTGAGGACTGGGATAAAGTTATTTTCTCTGATGAATCCCCTTTTCGATTGTTTGGGACATCAAGAAAACGCCTCATTCGGAGAAGACAAGGTGAGCGCTACCACCAGTCTTGTCTCATGCCAACTGTTAAGCATCCTGAAACCATTCATGTGTGGGGTTGCTTCTCAGCCAAGGGAATCGGCTCTCTCACAGTCTTGCCTAAAAACACAGCCATGAATAAAGAATGGTACCAGAATGTCCTCCAAGAGCAACTTCTCCAACCCTCCAAGAGCAGTTTGGCGATCAACAATGCCTTTTCCAGCATGATGGAGCACCTTGCCATAAAGCAAAGGTGATAACTAAATGGCTCAGGGAACAAAACATAGAGATTTTGGGTCCATGGCCTGGAAACTCCCCAAATCTTAATCCCATTGAGAACTTGTGGTCAATCATCAAGAGACAGGTGGACAAACAAAAAACTAAAAATTCTGACAAAATGAAAGCATTGATTGTGCAAGAATGGACTGCTATCAGTCAGGATTTGGTCCAGAAGTTGATTGAGAGCATGCCAGGGAGAATTGCAGAGGTCCTGAAGAAGAAGGGTCAACACTGCAAATATTGACTTGCTGCATTAACTCATTCTGTCAATATAAGCTTTTGTTACTCATATGTTTGCAATTATATTTCTGTCTGTGATAAAAACATCTGTCAAACACACATAAAAACCAGAGGGCAGCAGATCATGTGAAAATATAATATTTGTGTCATTCTCAAAACTTTTGGCCATGACTGTACAGGTGGCAGCGTGTTCCACTCATTGATCACTTTCACTGTCAAAAAGCTTTTTCTAATAGCTAATCTGTATCTTCCCCCTTTCAGTTTCATTCTATTGATTCTCCTGTTTCCATGTGAACATGAGAATAAGGATGATCCCTCTACACCAGAGGTCTCAAACTGCATTCCTCAAGGGCCGCAAACAGGTCATGTTTTCAGGATTTCCTTGTATTGAACAGGTGATAATTTAATCACCTGCACAGATAACGATTCCAGCACCTAGTGCAATGCTAAGGAAATCTTGAAAACACGCACGGTTTGCGGCCCTCAAGGAATGCAGTTTGAGACTCCTGCTGTGACATCCCTTCAGATATTTGTATACAGCCATTAAGTCTCCTCTCAGCCTTCTTTTTTGCAAGCTAAACATTCCCAGATCCTTTAACCGTTCATCATAGGACATACTTTGCAGTCCACTCATCATCCTGATAGCTCTTCTCTGAACTTTTCTGAAGTTTTTCAGTGTCTTTTTTTAAAACGTGGTTCTCGGAACTGGACACAGCATTCCAGATGAGGTCTGACCAAGGAAGCGTAGAGGGGGGATAATTACTTAACGTGATCTAGACTCTATGGTTCTCTTAATGCATTCTAGAACTGCTTTTCCCTTTTTTGCTGCTGCATCACACTGTTGACTCATGTACAGTCTGTGATCTATTAGTATACCCAAGTCTTTTTCACAGGTGCTGTTGCTTATTTCTGTTCCTCCCATTCTGTAGATGTAATTTTCATTTTTCTTTCATTTCCCCACTTTTAAATACCATTCTATTAATCTCTACTCATTGTTCAAGCTTATCTAGATCCTTCTGAATCCTTTCTCTGTCTTCTCTAGTGTTAGCAGTTTCTCTTAGCTTTGCATTGTCTGCAAATTTGATTAGTTTACTTACAGTTTCCTTATCTACATCATTTATAAAAATGTTGAACACTGGGGCAAGGACAGAGCCTGTATTTCAGTGACCTAACAATAAGTGGGATTCTTGATGTAGTTTTCAGAGAATCCTTATTTTGTGTGATGTAGATGTCGCAAAGCTAAAGCCCCGGTCACACACAGCGATCTCTCTAGCGAGATCGCTGCTGAGTCACTAGCTTTATGACGCAGCAGCGATCTCCCCAGCGATATCGCGATCCACCCGCAGCTGTTAACCTGTTAAATGTAGCTTTCAATCTCTGACATCGGCATTTACCGTAGCTCACGCCGGAAATCCCGCCCATCAGTAACCCCTTTGCGTGATCGCAGGTCACCGATGGGTTGGCATGACAACCAGAGGTCTCCAGCAGACCTCTATGGTTGTCATAGCCAGATTGAGCATTTCTGCTACATACAGGTGATCTGATCATCGCCTGTATGTAGCAGAGCCGATCAGGTTATGGCAGCTTCTTCTATTGAAGCATGCAAAATGTAAAAAAAAAAAAAAAAGTTTTTAAAAATATTAAAATAAAAAAAGTTCAAATCACCTACCCTTCCGCCCCATTCAAAATAAAACAATTAAAAAGTCAAATATACATATATTGATGTTGCAGCATTCAGAATCTCCTGATCTGTCAATACAAAAAAATTAACTCAAATCGTTAAACGGTTGTAACAAGAAAATAAGTCAAAACCCCAAAATTGTTTTTTTTGGTCACCGCAACATTGCATTAAAATGGAATAACGACGATCGAAAGATTGTATCTGCACCAAAATGGTATCGTTAAAAACATCAGATCGGCACGCAAAAATGGAGACACTACGGGTATTGGAAAGTGATGCATTTTTTTTTTTAAAAGGGAATCTGTCACCCCATTTTCGCCCTATGAGATATGGCCACCGCCATCAGGGGCTTATCTACAGCATTCTGTAATGCTGTAGATAAGCCCCCGATGTCACCTGAAAGAGAAGAAAAACGAGTTATATTATACTTACCCAGGGGCGTTCCGCCGTCCTTTCGGGTCAGATGGGCGTCGCGGTCAGGTTCCCCTGTTCACAATGCATTCTGAGCAAGCTGCTTATCAGTGGTGGGGGCGGTTACACAGATTGGCTGGTCTGCTATGCACATGATAATATCCTGCTGATAAAGTACATGATTGCATTGAAACCGCAACATACTGCCTAATAAGTGACAGGTCCCTCCAATCAGGCTCTCATGCCCTATATTATACTGTCCGATTAAATAGCAAAAAAAAAACCTGCTGACACATTCCCTTTAACCCCTTTCCGACATTGGGTGTAATAGTACATGTATGTCGGACTCTCCCTGCTGAGCCTGCACCTTTCCGGGCACATGACAGCTGATCTGTACAGCTGACATGTGCCGGCAACAGCCGCGGGTGGAATCGCAATCCACCCGCAGCTGTTAACCTGTTAAATGTAGCTTTCAATCTCTGACATCGGCATTTACCGTAGCTCCCGCTTCTGGCAAGCGCGCCGGAAATCCCGGCCATCAGTGACCCCGTCGCGTGATCGCAGGTCACCGATGGGTTGGCTTGACAACCAGAGGTCTCCAGCAGACCTCTATGGTTGTCATAGCCAGATTGAGCATTTCTGCTACATACAGGTGATCCGATCATCGCCTGTATGTAGCAGAGCCGATCAGGTTATGGCAGCTTCTTCTATTGAAGCATGCAAAATGTAAAAAAAAAAAAAGTTTTTAAAAAATATTAAAATAAAAAAAGTTCAAATCGCCTACCCTTCCGCCCCATTCAAAATAAAACAATTAAAAAGTCAAATATACATATGTTTGATGTTGCAGCATTCAGAATCTACTGATCTGTCAATAAAAAAATTAACTCAATCGTTAAACGGCGTAACAAGAAAATAAGTCAAAACCCCAAAATTACGTTTTTTTTTTGTCACCGCGACATTGCATTAAAATGGAATAACGACGATCAAAAGATTGTATCTGCACCAAAATGGTATCGTTAAAAACATCAGATCGGCACGCAAAAATGGAGACACTACGGGTATTGGAAAGTGATGCATTTATTTTTTTTAAAGGGAATCTGTCACCCCATTTTCGCCCTATGAGATATGGCCACCGCCATCAGGGGCTTATCTACAGCAATCTGTAATGCTGTAGATAAGACCTCGATGTTACCTGAAAGAGAAGAAAAACAAGTTATATTATACTTACCCAGGGGCGGTCCGCCGTCCTTTCGGGTCAGATGGGCGTCGCGGTCAGGTCCCGGGCCTCCCATCTTGTGACGAAGCCGGCCTCTTCTTTCTGTCTCGTCGCGGCTCCTGCGCAGGCGCACTGATCTGCCCTGGTGAGGGCAGAGCAGAGTACTATAGTGCGCAGGCGCCGGACCTCTCTGACCTTTCCCGGCGCCTGCGCACTGTAGCACTCTGCTCTGCCCTCACCAGGGCCGAGCAGTGCGCCTGCGCAGGAGCCGCAACGAGACAGAAAGAACACGCCGGCTTCGTAACAAGATGGGAGGCCCGGGACCTGACCGCGACGCCCATCTGACCCTGAACGGACGGCGGAACACCCCTGGGTGAGTATAATACAACTAGTTTTTCTTCACTTTCAGGTAACATCGGGGGCTTATCTACAGCATTACAGAATGCTGTAGATAAGCCCCTGATGGCGGTGGCCCTATCTCATAGGGCGAAAATGCGGTGACAGATTCCCTTTAACAAACTGGAATTTTTTTTCACTACTTAAGTAAAAAAGAACCTAGACATGTTTGGTGTCTATGAGATCTTAATGACCTGGAAAATCATAATTGCAGGTCAGTTTTTAGCATTCAGTGAACATGGTGAAAAAAAACAACAACTGTGCAATTGCACTTTTTTGCAATTTCACCGCACTTGGAATTTTTTTCCGTTTTCCAGTACACAATATATTAAAACCAATGGTGTCATTCAAAAGTACAACTCGTCCCCACATGGCCATATTGACTGAAAAATAAAAAAGTTATGGCTCTTGGAAGACGAAGAGCGAAAAACGGAAACGCAAAAAATGAAATACCGCTGGTCGTTAAGGGTTTAAGAGTCAGAGAAAGATAGTGTAGTGACCACATTCTCACTTTACTTCATAATATATTTCTATAAAAGCCACATGGATGTGCCAGGAAGGAAGGATGACCATTACTGTAAGGGCTGAAGATCACTGATTCCCTCCACCCACTCATGTGCTGACACTCCGCGCTCCTGTCCAAGTCTCCGCTCACTAATTGCTAATAAACAAGTCCTGAACAATGGGGACTCTATTTGGCCTGACTCTAGTCAACTAGGGGTTCTCGCTCGCTACACAAACTCACATGACTATGATGTCACGAAAACAGGCTCAAATCCGGGAAGTCAGTCTTCTCTACTATTTGCTGCCTGTGGCTAAAACGTGGGCAAATGTAAAAGAGACAAGTATACTGTCATCCAAGGTCAGTCCTTTGTCTCCTAATTTCTTGTGTGTGGTACTGCAGAGCCTAATATAGGGATGTCCAGCCTATTTATAGTCCCCATATTCAAGTAGTATACATGAATGATTCATGGTGCAGTGACCATGACCGGAGGATGATTATTTCTGCCCTGGAGATAAAGGCCATTATATTCTGGAGTTACTAAAAGTCAGTATCTGTGATTAGTGGAATGAGTTCTGGAGGAACAGCACGGGGCGTATGAGTGCTGCATGTGTGCAGTCTTGTCCTTGTATCTATATGACAATATATGCAGCATAAGTGCAAATAAGGCCACGGACAGTATGTTACCTCAGTATGTGTAAGCCAAAGCCAGGAGAGGAACAATCAGAGGAAAAGTATAATAGAAACACGTCACCACTTCTGGATTTATCACCCACTCCTGGTTTTGGATTACACATACTGATGTAAAAAAAATAACTGACCATATACTCCGTGTGTGAACGTGGCCTTACCGCTTAACTACCAGCCAGGAAAAAAAACTGCGGTGTCATTTTCATGACCTAATAGGCTAGTTAGTGGCCTATTAAAATTAGCCCCTGAGCCAACACCAGCAATTTTACTGTTATTTGTAGTGCAAGAAAAATTTAATATTGGAAGATAATGAGCTGGGTCTTACAGGGGTATTGCAGTTAGTTGTGAAAGTGCAGTTGCTGCTATATCTAAAGTCTCTGAGACTTATGAAGAAAGCGAAGTACAGCTCATTGCTTCCTCCTGCTGTCCCTCAGAAATGGAATAGAGTTGCCGCAGGCAAGTACAACTCCAGCATGTCTATTTATGCTGCAGATCTTCACTGTAGTCTTCACCCTTTAATGTTTTGATTTTTTTTTTTTTTTTTTTTACAATTGAACTCAGGCGCTGGATGACTATTCTCCCATCATCAGCTCATGCTGTCTGTTATATGTAACAGCAGACATAGACAGATGGGAGAAGTAGTCCCATCAGACGACGCCTAAGTACAAACATTATGGGCTGTTCGTCGCATGGATACACACACGCAGACAGACACATATTCGCCGCTCACACACGTATTTTCCGCCCACACACTCTTCCTCCTTCTGACATCATTTCTTTTGCAGCGTTTTTGGCAGCAAATCTCCAGCAAATACGCAGCAAATGTCTAAACCTTTTTACACCTGCGTTTTTGCTGCAGATTTGACTGACTCAATTAGAGTCAAAAACGCTGCAGAAACTCAAAAAGAATTGACATGCTGCAGAAAATAAAACGCTGCAAATACAGACGGAAATTTACTGATCATGTTACAACACTTCAGGATTGTCATTGCATTACCTTGCATAAGTATTCCATTGTGTTTTTGGACCATTTACGCCCATAAAAAAAAGCTGCGAAAACGCATCATGTGCACATAGCCTTATAGTGCATTAGGCTAAGTGCACACGATCAGGAATAATTGCGTTTTTTTCGCGGTTTTTCCGCTATTTTCCGTGGTTAAACCGCGAACAAAACGCAAGCATTAAGCATTCTATACGTTTTAATTGATTCCGCATGTTTTGTACACATGTTGCGGGTTTTTCCGCTGAAAAAACGCTTCGCGGAAAAAAAAGCAACATGTTCATTAATTTAGCGTAACCGCGGTGATTCCGCCGCCATAGGAATGCATTGAACCGCTTACTTTCCGCATGTGGCTATGCCCACTATGCGCAATGTAAGCGGTTCATGTGCGGATGGTACCCAGGGTCTGGAGCAGAGGAGACTCTCCTCCAGGCCCTGGGTACCATATCCCTGGTAAAACAATAATTAAAATAAAAAATAATGATATTTCTCACCTTCCGGCGTCCCACGCAGCTTTCCCGCCTTCAGCGACGCTCCCGGCAACTTCCGGTCCCAAGAGTCCTTTGCGAGAATCACCCAGATGGCGTAGCGGTCTCGCGAGATGCTACGTCATCGGTGTGATTTGTCGCAATGCATCCTTGGGACCGCGAGTTGCCGGGAGCGTCGCTGAGAGGCGGGAAGGCTGCGGGGGACGCCGTAAGGTGAGAATATCATTATTTATTATTTTTTTTATTATTTTTACATTAGATCTTTTTACTATTGATGCGGCATAGGCGGCATCAATAGTAAAAAGTTGGTCACACGTGTCAAACACTGTGTGACTCGTGTGACCAACCTGTCAATCAGTTTTCCAAGCGATGCTACAGATCGCTAGGAAAACGCTAGCATTCTGCAAGCTAATTACGCTTGCAAAACGCTATTATTCTGGCGGGAATCAGCATACAAAAAACGTGCGTATTTCCTGCGGGAGAAGTGCGGGATTGCCGCGGAAATTTCCGCGGCAATTCCGCAACGTGTGAACTTAGCCTTACAGTGAATCTATAAGATGCGCCCTTTCTGGGACATCTGAGAGCTGATGTTTTTAGCTTGGGGGGTGCCAATATCCATGGCCCCTTCCCAGGCTATTAATATCAGCCCGCAACTGTCTGCCTAGCCTTTGCTGGTTCTATTTTATAGGGGGACCCCATGTCAATTTTTTTCGGGGTTCCCCTGTAAACTAGCCAGTAAAGGCTAAGCAAACAGCTGTGAGCTGATATTAATAGCCTGGGAACCTTTGGCTCCTTCCCAGAATATTAACATCAGCCCTCAGCCATCAGCCTTCCCTCTGCTGGTTATGAAAATTATGCGGGAGCCCAAGCAATTTTTTGTTTATTTTTTTTAAAACCATATTACATTTCATGCAGATTACTGACAGTTGCTGTTTTGTTACAGCATATGTAGGTTAATTATGTTAATGCTCCTACATAGGCTGATGGCTGTGTTTGTGTGTCTTTATTTAACTCTTTATGTACTGTTTTATTAATGAGGGTATCTGGCTGACACCTTTTCATTACTAAACCTCGAGCTTGGTATTATATACCGTATTTTGCGGATTATAAGATGCTCCGTATTTTAAGACGCACCCCAGGGTGATGCCGCAGGCTGGGATGAGGGGGTGTTCGGATGTGCGGCGCGCCGTTGAGAGTGTGCCGTTTTGCCAGTGTTCCGGTGTCCCCTTTGCACAAAAGCTACCCCAAAGTATGATGTTTCCCCCACCTTGCTTCACCGTTGGGACGGTGTTCTTGGGGTTGTACTCATCCTTCTTCCTCCAAGCACAGCGAGTGGAGTTGATACCTAAAAGTTCTATTTTGGTCTCATCTGACCACATGACCTTCTCCCATGCCTCCTCTGGATCATCCAGTTAGTTGGTCATTGGCGAACTTCAAACAGGCCTGGACATTTGCTGACATGAGCCCTGCAGGATTTGAATCCATGACGGCATAATGTGTTACTGTTTGAGACTGTGGTCCCAGCTCTCTTCAGGTCATTGACCAGGTCCTCCAGTGTAGATCTGGGCTGATTCCTGACATCTCAGAATCATTCTTACCCCACAAGGCGAGATCTTGCATGGAGCCCCAGACCGACGAAGATTGACAGTCATCTTGAGTTTCTTACATTTTCTAATAATTGCGCCAACAGTTGTTGCCTTCTCACCAAGCTGCTTGCCTATTGTCTTGTAGCCCATCCCAACCTAGTGCAGGTCTACAATTTTGTCCCTGGTGTCCTTAGACATCTCTTTGGTCTTGGCCATAGCGGAGAGGTTGGAGTGTGACTGAGTGTGTGTACAGGTGTCTTTTATACAGGTAACGAGTTCAAACAGGTGCAATTAATACATGTAATGAGTGCAGAGTAGGAAGACTTTTTAAAGAAAAGCTAATTATTGCTGGTTTATAGGTGATCAAATACTTATTTTATGCAATAAAATGCAAATTAATTCTGTAAAAATCTTGCAATATGACTTTCTGGATTTTATTTTTAGATTCTGTCTCTCACAGTTGAAGTGTACCTACGATAAAAATTACAGATCTCCCCATTCTTTGTAGGAGGGAAAACTTGCAATATCGGCAGTGTATCAAATATTTATTTTCCCCACTATATGTCGTTTACACTACAGCATGTACAGGGAATTGCAGTAGCTTATATATCCATGATTACTACCATTCACATAGTGACAGTCAGCTATTAGTGGCCGTAACCATGGAAACTGAAGCAACTGTAATGCTTTGCACATGGGGTAAGCGACATAGCTAATCGGCAGAACTATACAACATTTCTAATTGGAGGTATTTACTAATAATAATATTACACCTACCAGGGTCAGCTCCAGGTTTTCATGGGCCCCTGGCTAAAGAGTCTCAATGGGCCCCTTTAACACATACCACAATTCATGATGCACAGATACGGCAGAGAAATATAGGTGTAGTACAAAGCTAAACATTTCACTTACTTCATACATTACATGAGTGATATCTATTGTAAATTCTACAATAGCTCAAAAGACAAACAGTATAGTCATCCATACAGTATTATGGGCACCACATAGTGCTCCATGTAGAGTAATGAGCTCCATATATTGCTCCATATAGTATTATGGGCATCCCATAGTGCTCCATGCAGAATAATGAGCTCCATATATTGCTCCATACAGTATAATGAGCTCCATATATTGCTCCATACAGTATTATGGTCACCACATAGAGCTCCATACAGAATAATGAGCCCCATATAATGCTCCATATATAATGGGCCCCATATAATGCTCCATATATAATGGACTCTATAAGATGCTCCATATATAATAGGCCCCAAATGATGCTCCATATATAATGGACCCCATATGATGTTCCACATATAATGGGCCCCATATGTTGCTCCAGTATATGATGGGCCCCATATATGATGCTTCAGTGCATGATGTGCTCCATATAATGCTCCATATATAATGGGCCCCATATATAATGCTCCAGTGTATGATAGGCCCCATGTAATGCTCCATATATGATGCTCCAGTGTATGATGGGCCCCATATATGATGCTCCAGTATATGATGGGCCCCATATATGATGCTCCAGTGTATGATGGGCCCCATATATGATGCTCCAGTGTATGATGGGCCCCATATATGATACTCCAGTATATGATGGTCTCCATATATTGCACCAAACATAAAAAAAAAATGAAATACTCACCTCTCCTCACTGGCCGCTGCTCTGCTCGAAGCACCGGTACTGGCACAGGCTCCAGGCCTCCATCGCATGCCGGTGTCCCCGACTGTGAGTGGCCCCCCCCGCCTGCTCAGGGCCCCGGCACTTGCCCGGGTGCTGACGCCGGCCCTGACATCTACTACACATTGGGATAGTATCTTGGAGGTGTAAATATCTAGCTAGTTGCTAGTGGTTGTAACCATGGATACCTAAGCTACTGCAATGCCCTGCACATGGTGTAAGCGACATAACGAATCAGAACAACTATAGTACAGTGGGGGAAAAAGTATTTAGTCAGCCACCAATTGTGTAAGTTCTCCCACTTAAAAAGATGAGAGAAGCCTGTAATTAACATAGGTAGACCACAACTATAAGAGTCAAAACAAGAAAACAAATCCAGAAAATCACCTTGTCTGATTTGGCAAGATTTATTTTGCAAATTATAGTGGAAAATAAGTATTTGGTCATTAACAAAAGTTCATCTCAATATTTTTGTTCTATATCCTTTGTTGGCAATGACAGAGGTCAAATGTTTTCTGTAAGTCTTCACAAGGTTGGCACACACTGTTGGTGGTATGTTGGCCCATTCCTCCATGCAGATCTCCTCTAGAGCACGGACTTTCAAATCCCTCCAAAGGTTTTCTATGGGGTTGAGATCTGGAGACTGGCTAGGCTACTCCAGGACCTTCAAATGCTTCTTACGAAACCACTCCTTCGTTGCCCTGGCGGTGTGCTTGGGATCATTATGATGCTGAAAGACCCATCCACTTTTCATCTTCAATGCCCTTGCTGATGGAAGGAGGTTTGCACTCAAAATCTCACGATACATGGCCCCATTCATTCTTTGATGTACACGATCTTTCATGTATCAGTCGTCCTGGTCCCTTTTCAGAGAGACAACCCCAAAACATGATGTTACCACCCCCATGCTTCACAGTAGGTATGGTGTTATTTGGATGCAACTCAGCATTCTGTCTCCTCCAAACACGACAAGTTTTGTTTTTACCAAGCAGTTCTACTTTGGTTTCATCAGACCATATGACATTCTCCCAAAACTATTCTAGATAATCCAAATGCTCTCTAGCAAACTTCAGACGGGCCCGGACATGTACTGGCTTAAGCAGGGGGACACGTCTGGCACTGCAGTATCTGAGTCCCTGGCGGCGTAGTGTGTTACTGATAGTAGCCTTTGTTATGGTGGTCCCAGCTCTTTGCAGGTCATTCATTAGGTCCCCCCGTGTGGTTCTGGGATTTTTGCTCACCGTTTTTGTGATCAGTTTGACCCCACAGGGTGAGATCTTGCAAGGAGCCCCAGATCATTGGAGATTATCATTGGTCTTGTATGTCTTCCATTTTCTTATTATTGCTCCCACAGTTGATTTCATCACACCAAGCTGTTGCCTATTGCAGATTCAGTGTTCCCAGTCTGGTGCAGGGCTACAATTTTGTTTCTGGTGTCCTTCGACAGCTCTTTGGTCTTCACCATAGTTGAGTTTGGAGTGTGACTGTCTGAGAATGTGGACAGGTGTCTTTTATACTGATAACAAGTTCAAACAGGTGCCATTACTACAGGTAATGAGTGGAGGACAGAGGAGCCTCTTAAAGAAGAAGTTACATGTCTGTGAGCCAGAAATCTTGCATGTTTTTAGGTAACCAAATACTTATTTTCCCAGGACGTCCCTCTTGACAGCACCATGGGGACGTCCTCCTCCTCCTTGCCGGGACAGGAAACACACGAGAGTTTATAAGGCCCACCCCGTCCCTATCCCTCAGTGTTTTTCCTGTCCCTGCATGGAAGGGACGCACGAGTCTTACCGGGCTCAGGGGGATCGTGAAGTTTATCGGATCCTTCCCCCTGTCAAGTGGCCCAGGGCTGAAACTCCCCAGAGGGGAGTCCCTCCGCCCCAAAGGCCGGGAGCAGGACCAGGCTCCCGGAGGGGGACGTTCCTCCCAGGGGGAGGCTCTCGTCCCGGACCAGGTGGCGATCGGCGGCGCTGAAGGTCGGGGGTCTCTGCGGGCGCTTTCAGGTAACGCCGCGTTCTCTAGCAACGCCAGGAGCGATCCTGACAGGCGCCGGCGTCACTTCCGGTCCCACACTTCCGGTGACGTCACACAAGATGGCGGCGCCCAGTATCAGAACGCCGGTCTCTGACACCGAGGAATGCAGGCGGCCGGCTACAGGAAGAGAGTCCTGCGGCAGACGCTGGTCACCGGATAGTGTACAGCCTACCTTGTGCCTGATGGAGACAGATGCGGCTGACAGGGGAGGAGTAAGTGCGCTTTGCGCAGACCACCCTGACCAGAGGTCCCTAAGGTTGCTGACATACTGACGGACCCTACTCTTATGTCATTTAGGACAAAGGAGCCCTGACTGCCCCCCTAACAGTTAAAAAGACGGGCAAGGCATCCGCTAAATCTCCCAGATGCCCGGTTTGCCACGTGAAGCTCTCTGATAGCCATGACAAGACCCTCTTACTACCTGTACTTCCAAGGTGTTAAGGGAGGAGCAGCCCTCACTTTTGATGGAGATGCGACACATGATTCGGGAAGAGGTCCAGGCGTCTGTCATCTATCTCGCAACAGACACCTAGCTCTCCCGGACATAAGCGACCCAGGTGGGAGACGGAACCAGGGGTCCAGGACTTCAGTTCAGAGGACAGATCAGACATAGAGGATACCATTTCCGACGAGGAAAGACAACTTCCACCCGATGTCCAGGACCGGAGTGGGAAATTCCTATTTCAGGCAGAGGACACTAATGATTTAATCCAGTCTGTACGGTCTACCATGCAGATTGAGGACACTCCCAAACCGCAGTCTAGACAAGACTTAATGTTTGGCGGTCTTATGGCTTAGAAGCAGACTGTATTCCCTGTCAGTGAACATATTAAAAGCATAATCCTGGAAGAGTGGAAGAATGCTGAAAGGCGACTGGTGCTTTCTCGAGATTTCAAGGGTCGGCTACCATTTGACCCTGAGGAAATTAAGCTTTGGGAAGAGATTCCTAAAATAGATGGTTCAATAGCCAGAGTCGCAAAAAGACGGCCATCCCGTTTGAAGACTCGTCTAATTTGCGTGATCCAATGGACAGGAAGGCCGACATCTTACTAAAGAGAGCTTGGGAGGCGTCGGCGGCATTAATCAAAACTAATATTGCGGCCACTTCTGTTGCTAGATCCATGTCCATCTGGATAATGCAGTTAGAAGAACAATTGTCTAATAAGGTCCCCAGGTCTGACATTCTGGCCTCCCTTCCTATCATGAAATCAGCCACAGCATTCCTAGCGGATATGTCGGCTGAATCGGTTAGATTTTCAGCCAGAAACAGTTCCCTTTCTAACGCTGCTAGGAGAGCTGTCTGGTTGAAATCGTGGTCAGGAGATATTGCTTCTAAAACCAAGTTATGTTCCATTCCCTTCTCTGGAGCAAGGGTGTTTGGACCAGCCTTAGACAGTATCCTAGAGTCAGCATCCGATGAAAAGAAGGGGCTTCCAGAGGAAAAAGCTAAGCATCCCCAGTCCTTTCGTAGGGGATCCTTTCAGGGAAAACGTTATGACTCTAGAACCCATAGTAGGTCAAATCGAGGATCCTACAAGAGTTATCAGACCCAGAGAGGGAAGAGCAAAAGTGCCTTCTTTAGTTCATACAGTAGGAATAAGAGACAATGACGCCATATCTATCGGGGGGAGACTTTGCCTATTTGCGAAAATCTGTGGGTACGCAATACCATCGCAGAGGGTTACCGCATAGAACTTTACTCTCCTCCCCCCGAGAGATACGTCTCTCCTACTTCAGTCCTTCCAGACTCAGCTATATGGCTCAACCTTCAGGAAATGATCGACTGCTCAGTAATAGTTCCGGTTCCAGAGGCGGAAGTGGGCAGGGGTCACTACTCTTCCCTGTTTACCATAATAAAGCCATCGGGAGAAGCCCGCACTATTATAAATTTGAAACCGCTAAATCGCTGGGTCAGATACAAAAGATTCCGGATGGAATCAGTTCGCTCGGCAGTCCACCTCATAGACAGAGGGGCAGTTATGTGCACTCTCGACCTAAAAAGCGCATATTACCAGGTCCCTATACATCCGTCGTCTCAGAACCTCCTACGGTTTGCCATAGAATTGCCAACCCAGACCTGCCACTTCCAGTTCCAGTGTCTTCCTTTCGGGCTGGCCTCCTCCCCTCGAATATTCACGAAACTGGTCGCGGAGGTGGTGGCCTACCTAAGAAGCTTGGGAACCATAATCGTTCCATATCTGGACGACTTTCTAATTGTGGCAGAATCCGAAGAGACGCTCGTCAGACACAGAGACCGATGCATCAGCATTCTGGAATCGTTAGGCTGGGCCATAAATTGGCAGAAGTCGGACCTAATACCCAGTCAGGGGAAGGTCTTCTTGGGCGTTCTCTTAGACTCAAGAGACAGAATCTCATATTTACCGGAAGAGAAGCAGAAGGTGGTGAGAAGTCTGGTAAAAGATCTGGCAAGACACCAAGGTTCCATAAGAAACGCCATGAAGGTATTGGGGCAGATGACGGCCTGCATTACCTGCGTCAGATGGGCACAAGCTCACTCAAGGCTTTTACAGAGGGAGATTCTGGCAGTATGGGATCGATCTCAGACTTCCCTGGACAGATCAATATCTCTACCGAGATCAGTAAAAGAATCCCTCGCCTGGTGGACTCAGCCTCGCAATCTTCGGGTAGGGGTAATATGGTCCGCCTCTCCTTAGGTAACGGTCACTACGGACGCCAGTTCGTGGGGTTGGGGAGCCCATCTGCAAGGCAGAATCCTACAGGGCAGGTGGCCAGAAGACGTCAGGAACACATCTTCCAACTTCAAGGAACTATACGCCGTATGGGAGGCGTTAAGAAGAAACAGACCCAGGCTCAGAGACCAACACGTCAGAATATTTTCAGACAATGTAACCACAGTCTCGTTCCTAAACCACCAAGGGGGACCCAGACATCGACCTCTTCAGGTTCTCTCGGGAAAAATATTTACGTGGGCAGAGAACACAGTCCTGTCTCTAACAGCGGTGCACCTCGAAGGTTCTCAGAATGTGGTGGCAGACTATTTGAGCAGGAAAGAGATCTGTCCGACCGAATGGGAACTGGACCAGGACATCTTCCGAGACCTATGTCGCCGGTGGGGATCACCTCTGATAGATCTGTTTGCAAACAGGCGAAATGCAAAGACCACAAGATTCTTTTCTCTGAACCCGCTGGATGTTCCGGAAGGTCTGGATGCTCTGAGTCAGAAGTGGGTCGAACATCTCTCGTATGCTTTTCCACCCTTAGCTCTCATTCCTGCCGTATTGAGGAAGATCAGAGAAGATCAGGCTACGGTCATACTGATAGTCCCATTCTGGCCAAAAAGGAGCTGGTTCTCTCTCCTAACAGACATGGCGCTGGAGAATCCGGTAGAACTTCCTCGGTCTGGGGATGTGATCCACCAGGGTCCAATCCGTCACCCGAATCCAAAGAGACTGCATCTCTCAGCTTGGATCCTGAGAGGAACATCTTGAGAGCTAAAGGCTTATCAGACCAGGTCATATCTACCATTCAGGCCAGTAGAAAACCTGCCACGGCAGCAATTTACCTTAAGGTCTGGAAGCGGTTCTGTCTGGAGAGTGGCAGGTCCGATTTGGTCGCAGGCGCACTCGATATGCCTAAGATATTAGATTTTTTACAGGCAGGCTTCAATAAAGGGCTCAGACCCAGCACTCTGAAGGTCCAGATAGCAGCTTTAAGTTCTTTCTTTGACTATTCATTGGCATCCCACCCTTGGGTGGTTAGATTTATCCGTGCTACTCAGAGATTGCGCCCTACCATTAGGCAGAGCCTCCCACCTTGGGACCTGACTTTGGTCCTTAGGGCTCTCTGTAAGGATCCATACACTCAGAGCAGTAATATGCCGGTATCCCTTCTTACTAGGAAAGCGGCCTTCGTAGTTGCAATTACTACGGCTAAGAGAGTAGGGGAGATACAGGCTCTATCTACTAGAGATCCGTACTTTGAGATCAGGGATGATAGCATAGTCTTAAGACTAGATCCAGCTTTTGTCCCAAAAGTAGCTTCTACCGAAAACCGTAATCAGGAAATTGTCCTACCATCATTCTGCGACAATCCTTCCAACGCAAAGGAGCGAAGTCTCCATTCTTTGGATGTCAGAAGAACGGTTATAGATTACATTGAGGCCAGCAGAGATTGGCGTGTAGATTCAAACTTATTCATTCTTTATGGAGGGAAGAATAAGGGTAGGAAAGCTTCGAAAGTGTCCATCGCAAGATGGATTACTACGGTAATAGCAGATGCCTACCGAGCGGAAGGTACTAACGCTCCGGAGAGTCTTAGGGCCCATTCTACTAGGAGTATCTCCGCTTCCTGGGTGGAAAGAGCAGGAGCTTCCCTAGATCAGATTTGTAAGGCAGCGACTTGGGCCAGACTAGACTCATTCTGTAAACATTATTAATTAGACATACTCTCAGGTCAACGTACTGCCTCCGGCAGAAAAGTCCTGCAAGCAGTAATCCCACCCTAAGGAGTTTTCTTTGGTACTCCCCATGGTGCTGTCAGGAGGGACGTCCTGGGAAAGTAGGTATTACACCTACCGGTAATTATGTTTCCAGGAGTCCATCCTGACAGCACTGGTAGTTCCCTCCCTATTGACTATGTCATATGCTGTAATATGATTGTTTCAATAAAGTGTTATGAGCATTTTTTCATGTCTTGGTTCTTGTTACAACACTGAGGGATAGGCGACGGGGTGGGCCTTATAAACTATCGCGTGTTTCCTGTCCCGGCAAGGAGAGGAGGACGTCCCCATGGTGCTGTCAGGATGGACTCCTGGAAACATAATTACCGGTAGGTGTAATACCTACTTTCCACCTTAATTTGCAAAATAAATCTTGCCAAATCAGACAAGGTGATTTTCTGGATTTGTTTTCTCATTTTGACTCTTAGTTGTGGTCTACCTATGATGTCAATTACAGGCTTCTCATCTTTTTAAATGGATGAACTTGCACAATTGGTGGCTGACTAAATACTTTTTTCCCCACTGTATATCGGGATACTGATCTTAGAGATGGGAATACCCCTTTAAATAAATGCTGTGTAATGTGCTTATATGCTGTCTGTTATTAGAGGTGAAAGATATTTTATTACCCATTTAAAGTAATAGTGAATTCTTCCCATGGTAAAATGTGGTTGTAATTAGTGCTTCCAGTCCTGCAGGTGAAACTGCTGAGAAAGGCTGTACATACCGCTGACCTGACTCATCTATTGCAATGTGTTGGAAATAGAAACAGACATCAAGTGACTACTAATAAGCTCTCTATGTGAAATGAGTGTCTATATTGTTTGAATATGTAACTTATAGACTGGGATACATGTGAGCATTAGATATGTGGGGTCCAACCCCAGACCTGTCAGGCAGCTATTTGGGGTGAGTGCTGCAGCCTCTTTATTTAGTGTGACTTGTATGGCTATGCAAGGTATTGCAGCCACTAAGTTTTTTTTGTGTGAATGTAGTGTAGTGTGAACATATTAAGGTACTCGACTACCGCCGCTTTCTCCAGGACCTAGCTTCAGTCTGCTTCTCTTCTCGTTGATGTCACTGCACTTCCGACTATCTGGCTCTCTATGCTCTGTGTGAGCCTGAAGTCTCTTTTACAATGTAAGTTTATGGAGCTTTGTTCTGTTGGTCCATACACTTACATTGTAAAAGCCACTTTCAGGTCATGCAGAGCACAGTGTGACCAGGAGTCTGCAGAGCGGTGACGGGACTGAGAAAAAGAGTAGAACGGTGCTGGATCCTGGAAAAGGCGGTGGTAGGCGAGTATATTAACACACACACACTACATTACATGCACAGATTTAAAGGGATATTCCCATCTCTAATATCCTATCCCAATATGTAGTATGTGTAGTAGTAATAATAATAATAATATTAGCCAATTAAAAATTTAGTATAGCTCTTCTGATTCTCTGTCACTTTCCCTATATTCAGGGCATTGCAGTAGCTTAGGTATCCATAGTTACAGCCACTCACATAGTGACATTTGTTAGTGGTCGTAACCATTGATATCTAATGTACTGCAATGCTTTGCACATCAGGTAAGCAAATCAAAAAAACTGCACTACATTTCTAATTGGAGGTATTTGCTAATATTATTAGGTTGGAGTCACACACAGCGTATAAAAAATCCGACCGTATTGTACGGCCATAACACGCAGAAAAGTTCCCTGAACAGTGATCCGTATGTCATCCGTTGTCAAGGTGTGGCTGCGTATTTTGCGCATGTAAGCATCCGTGTGTCATCCGTATGGCGAGATTTTCTCGCTGGCTTGCAAAACTGACATATAATGGATCCCAATGACAGGTTTTAAATCACAAAAGAAAGAATACATATATACACATAGAATAAATATATTATATGTGTGTGTGTGTGTGTATATATATATATATATATGTGTATATATATATATATATATATGTATATGTATTTATATATATATATATATATATAATATATATGTATGTATGTGTATATATATATATATATATATATATGTTCCTTAAATGGTTAAAAAAAAACACACACATTAATTAAAAATTATTTTAATGAAATAAATACACATAGTTTTGACCACATTTTATTGCACTGGTAATCCTTCTGAATCCCTTGTTCTCCTGTAATAAAAATAAAATAAAAAAGCAACAATATCCATACCTCTCTGGCGTTCAGTTAGGTCCCCCGCTGCAATTCATCTGAAGGGGTTAACAAGTTTACAGCAGGGACCGATGCTAATGCTGCCAGCCCTGCTGTAAACCCTTGCAGAATGAATGACTTCATCGAATACCAAGGGGACAATCTGCAGGGAACTTTGCCTTATGTTTCCATTCCTCACTTTTATTAACAATTTTGCTTCCTGATAGGCTATGTCCCCACGATCAGGTTATAGCACTGCCTCCTTTGGCCTCACTCAATGGTCCTCTGTGGCCACTCACAAAGATGGTCACACGCTCGACCTTATCTTCACCCGCCTCTGTTCCCTTACTAATCTCACTAACTCACCCTTTCCCCTGTCTGACCACAACCTACTGACGTTCTCTTCTCTCTCCTCTTCTAGTGCACAAACCCCACTCCACAAACTCACCCTCGCAGAAATCTCAAACACCTCAATTTACCAATGCCCTCTGAGTCCCTCCTCCCTTTTACAGACATATCTTCACTTCATGACACAGATTCTGCTGCCACCTTTTATAACACTACAATAACAGCAGCACTTGATTCGGCTGCCCCCCTCACACACAGCAAAATTTGTACAATCAACAGGCAGCCCTGGCTGACCAGCCTCACCAAAGAACTGAGACGGGCTTCCAGGGTTGCTGAGCGGAGATGGAAAAAATCCCGCTCTGCCGAGCACCTAACCGCATACAAGCAGTCCCTCACCAGCTTCAAGTCCACGCTCACTGCTGCAAAGCAAACTTACTTCTCATCTCCTCCATGTCTCACAACCCTAAACAGCTCTTCAACACTTTCAATTCTCTACTCTGTCCCCCAGCACCTCCTCCTTCTCCTCTCATTTCTGCTGAAGACTTTGCCTCTTTCTTTAAGCAGAAGATCAATACGATCAGAGAAAGCTTTGGCCCACAGCCCCCATTGCCCCTCTTAGCTGCTCAACCCTCTTCCTCCACAACCAACTTCTCCACCTTGACAGAAGATCAGCTTTCCACCCTCCTATCAAGATCACACCTCACCACTTGCATGCTTGACCCGCTCCCATCCCACCTCATCCCTAGCCTCGCCACCGTCTTCACCCCTACTCTAACACACCTCTTCAACCTCTCACTTACAAATGGTGTCTTCCCCTCATCCTTCAAACATGCCTCGATCACACCCATTCTCAAAAAGACCTCCCTTGACCCATCCTCTGTGTCTAGCTATCGCCCGATATCTCTTCTCCCTTATGCCTCAAAACTACTGGAACAGCATGTCCATCTTGAACTGCCCTCCCACCTCTCCTCCTGCTCCCTCTTTGACAGCTTACAATCAGGCTTCCGACTGCATCACTCAACTGAAACTGCTCTAACTAAAGTCACCAACGACCTACTAACCGCCAAGAGCAAGCGTCACTACTCTGTCCTCCTCCTGGACCTGTCTTCTGCCTTCGACACTGTGGACCATTCCCTCCTGTTACAGATTCTCTCATCTCTTGGCATCACAGGCTTGGCCCTATCCTGGATCTCATCATATCTAACAAACCGAACATTCAGTGTCTCCCTCTCCCACACCACCTCCTCACCTCGCCCCTGTCTGTCGGTGTTCCCCAAGGCTCAGTTCTTGGACCCCTACTCTTCTCCATCTACACCCTCAGCCTGGGACAGCTCATAGAATCCAATGGTTTTCAGTATCATCTCTACGCCGACGACACGCAGATCTACCTATCTGGACCTGACCTCACCTCCTTACTGACCAAAATCCCACAATGTCTGTCTGCTATTTCTGCTTTCTTCTCTGCTCGCTTTCTAAAACTGAACATGGACAAAACAGAATTCATAATCTTTCCCCCATCTCACTCTACCCCCCCACCAGACCTGTCCATTAACGTCAATGGCTGCTCACTTTCCCCAGTCCCGCACGCTCGGTGCCTCGGAGTGATCCTCGACTCTGCCCTCTCTTTCAAGCCACATGTCCAAACCATTGCCTCCTCCTACCGTCTCAAACTCAAAATATTTCCCGGATCCGTGCATTCCTTGACCATGAAAGTACAAAAACACTAGTGCATGCCCTCATCATCTCCCGCCTTGACTACTGCAACCTCCTACTCTCTGGCCTTCCCTCTAGCACTCTGGCACCACTCCAATCCATCCTGCACTCTGCTGCCCGACTAATACACCTGTCTCCCCGTTATTTCCCAGCCTCTCCTCTCTGCCAAGCCCTTCATTGGCTTCCTATCGTCCAGAGGCTCCAGTTCAAAACCCTAACCATGACCTACAAAGCCATCCACAATCTATCTCCTCCATACATCTGTGACATGGTCTCCCGGTACATACCCACACGCAACCTTCGAGCCTCTCAAGATCTCCTCCTCTACTCCCCTCTTATCTCTTCTTCCCACAACCGCATACAAAGCTTCTCCCGTGCCTCTCCCATACTCTGGAACTCTCTACCCCAACACATCAGACTCGCGCCTACCATGGAAACCTTCAAAAAGAACCTGAAGACCCACCTCTTCCCACAAGCCTACAACCTGCAGTGATCATCAGTCTACTGAACCACTGCACGACCAGCTCTACCCTCTCTTAGTGTATCCTCACCCATCTTTGTAGTCTGTGAGCCCTTGCGGGCAGGGTCCTCTCTCCTTCTGTACTTGTGTGTGCCTTGTATTGCTCATGTTTACTGTACTTGTCTATATTTGCCCCTCTTCACATGTAAAGCACCATGGAATAAATGGCGCTATAAAAATCTATAATAATAATAGCAGCGCTATGGATGCAGCATATTGTCACTGCATGCAGAATGCCGCATTCTAATCACGTGGTTAAACTTATTCCACAACCACACACATTGTAAAATCAGCATTATTGTATATAAATGTGTGCAGGAAGTGTGATGGACACACAAAAATCAAATAGAAACTAGAAAATACTGCATGCGCAGCAAAGATGTGTACCAGTCCAAGAAGTATGTATAAAAATGTAAACTTTATTACTTAACATTTTATAGAAAAGAGTTTAACACACAAAAAGACAAGTGAACAGATATCCAGGAGACATATATAATATACTAGAACCCAATGGGAGTTTGTAAAAAAGGCGCCCTGCTCATCTGAAAACACCTCCCCCTGTAGCCAAATAATCAATGATGTCAATATATGTGTGACTGCCGTAAATTGATCATATATACAAATGTGCATAAATGCCCATTGTCAAAGGTGCTAGCGGTAAGTATACACAATCACCACCAAATAGAATCCACTGCACCATGACAATAGGATAGCAAATTATGCAAGTGAGTCACGGTTATATTACCTTATCTTAATAACAGCAAGCGGCACACAGGCAAAAAAAGAGGGGGAATGGTGTCCAGATGAGCAGTGCACCCTCCCCAACGCGCGTTTCGGCCTCAGCCTTCGTCAGGGGGCACACTGAAAATCCTCATTGTTCGTTCTTATATACAAATACTTCTACAAATCCACCAATGGCTAGATGTTAGTGATCAAATCATACATATGCATAAGGTACCGCCCCAGGAAGTGACACGCTATGTAACCTAGGTAACTTAGGATAATATGGTACCGCTGCATAGAATACTAATCAGCACAGTGCCCATATATATGCACATTGTGGCATCAATCTATATAGTCCATATCGAAACAACAATTCTAGACAAATACAATTTTAGTTACACGGTAACCATTACGCTGTTTGTATAGCAGCGCCGGCCCCTTAGTGACGCCTGCCAACCGGAAATGACGCGGATGCGTCCATAGAGACAGGCCCCGCCCCCGGCCAGCGTCACAGGACCCTAAGGGATCATGTATTGACGCTGACAGGCTGGGGCGGTTCCTGCCGCGCGGACACGCCCGCGTTCACCGAGACAGGCATCCTAACAGAGTGCCTCATGAATGGTCCCAATTGAAAGACAGAATACATAGTAAGATAATGGTTACAACAATAAGTGTGCACAACGGACAGAACTATATATCTTTGTGCTTGCATCCGGATCTTCACATAACATTTATGTTCCACATTAGTGTCATAATAGAGGCTTTCAATCATATGATGACCACATTATTTCTGATATGGTGGATAGTATTCACGAAAACTATTAAAGATAAAACAAACACGAACAGATTAAAATAAATGCTAAAAAACCAATACAAAACTACCCATTGATGATGTTTAAAGCAATTATAAAGCCCACAGCATAATTATTTAAGAAAAGGGACAAAACTGAGGTTTTCATGAGGCCAGATGGATGGAGTGTATTTAACCTCCAAATCCATCTGGCCTCCAGCTAGTCTCTTAGAGAACTTTTCCCCTCTGATATTAGATGGAACAATATCAATACCCTTTATTCTGAGTAGCTTGGATTCACTATTGTGGTGTAACTTAACCCCTTCACCCCCAAGGGTGGTTTGCACGTTAATGACCGGGCCAATTTTTACAATTCTGACCACTGTCTCTTTATGAGGTTATAACTCTGGAACGCTTCAACGGATCTTCGCGATTCTGAGATTGTTTTCTCGTGACATATTGTACTTCATGTTAGTGGTAAAATTTCTTCGATATAACTTGCGTTTATTTTTGAAAAAAAACGCAAATATGGCAAATTTTTAAAATTTTGCAATTTTCAAACTTTGAATTTTTATTCCCTTAAAACAGAGAAATAAATCACACAAAATAGTTAAGAAATAACATTTCCCACATGTCTACTTTACATCAGCACAATTTTAAGGGTTAAAAGTTGACCAGCGATTTCTTATTTTTACAACAAAATTTACAAAGCCATTGTTTTTAGGGACCACCTCACATTTGAAGTCACTTTGAGGGGTCTATATGGCAGAAAATACCCAAAAGTGACACCATTCTAAAAACTGCACCCCTCAAGGTACTCAAAACCACATTCAAGAAGTTTATTAACCCTTCAGGTGCTTCACAGTAACTAAAGCAACGTGGAAGGAAAAAATGAATATTTTACTTTTTAGCCACAAAAATGATCTTTTACAAACTTTTTTTTATTTTCACAAGGGTAAAAGGAGAAAATGGACAGATAAGGTTGTTATGCAATTTCTCCTGAGTACGCCAATACCCCATATGTGGGGGAAAACCACTGTTTGGGCACACGGCAGAGCTCGTAAGGGAAGGAGCGACGTTTGACTTTTTCAAACTAAAATTGGCTGGAATTTAGATTGGATGCCATGTCGCGTTTGGAGGGCCCCTGATGCGCCTAAACAGTGGAAACCCCCCACAAGTGACACCATTTTGGAAACTAGACCCCCTAAGGTACTTATCTAGATCTGTTGTGAGCACTTTGAACCCTCAAGTGTTTCACAAAAGTTTATAAAGCCTGGGTGTGAAAAAAAAAAAATCAATTTTCCACAAAAATGATTTTTTAGTCCCAAATTTTTGAATTTTCCCAAGGAAATTGGACCCCAAAAGTTGTTGTCCAATTTGTCCTGAGTACGCTGATACCCCATATGTGGGGGGGGGAAACTGTTTGGGCGCACGGCAGGGCTTGGAAAGGAAGTAGTAACGTTTTGGAATGCAGACGTTAATGGGGGTCATGTTCCGTTTGCAGTGCCCCAGATGAGCCTAAACAGTGGAAACCCCCCCACAAGTGACCCCATTTTGGAAACTAGACCCCCTAAGGAACTTATCTAGATCTTTGGTGAGCACTTTGAACCCCCAAGTGCTTCACACAAGTTTATAATGCCCAGGCATGAAAATAAAAAATCCTATTTTTTTCCCACAAAAATTATCTTTTAGTCACTAATTTTTTATTTTCCCAAGGGTAACAGGAGAAATTGGACCACATAAGTTGTTGTACAATTTGTCCTGAGTACGCGGATACCCCATATGTGGGGGGGAACCACTGTTTGGGCGCACGGCAGAGCTCGGAATGGAAGGAGCACCATTTGACTTTTTCCAACCAAAATTGGCTGGAATTGAGTTTGGATGCCATGTTGCATTTGGAGAGCCCCTGATGTGCCTAAACAGTGGAAACCCACCACAAATGACCCCATTTGGGAAACTAGACCCCCTAATGAACTTATCTAGACTTTTGATGAGCAATTTGAACCCCCAAGTGCTTCACACAAGTTTATAACGTAGAGCCGTAAAATTTAAAAATCATATTTTTTCCACAAAAATGATCTTTTCACCCCAATTTTTATTTTTCCAAGGGTAACAAGACTCCAAAAGTTATTGTGCAATTTGTCCTGAGTGCGCTGATACCCCATATGTGGGGGTAAACCACTGTTTGGGTGCATGGCAGAGTTTGGAAGGGAAGGAGCGCCGTCTGACTTTTTCAACGCAGAATTGGCTGGACGCCATGTCGTGTTTGGAGAGCTCCTGATCTGCCTAAACAGTGGAAACCCCCATAAATGACACCATTTTGGAAACTAGACCCCTCAAGGAACTTATCTAGATGTGTGGTGAGAACTTTGAACCCCCAGGTGTTTCACTAAAGTTTATAACGTACAGCCGTAAAATAAAAAATCTTTTTTTTTTTTTACAAAAATGATATTTTCGCCCCCAATATTTTATTTTCACAAGGGTAACAGAAGAAATTGGAACGCAAAAGTTGTTGTCCAATTTGTCCTGAGTACACTGATACCCAATATGTGGGCGAAAACTACTGTATGGGCACACGTCGGGGCTCGGAAGGGAAGTAGTGACGTTTTGGATTGCAGACTTTGATGGAATGGTCTGGGGGCGTCATGTCACATTTGGAGAGCCCCTGATGCACCTAAACAGTGGAAACCCCCCACAAGTGACCCCATTTTGGCAAATAGACCCCACAAGGAACTTATCTAGATGTGTGGTGAGCACTTTGAACCCCGAAGTGCTTCACAGAAGTTTATAACGCACAGCCGTAAAAATAAAAAATCTTTTTTTTTTTTTGCAAAAATGATTTTTTTCGCCCCAATATTTTATTTTTACAAGGGTAACAGGAGAAATTGGACCCCAAAAGTTGTTGCCCAATTTGTCCTGAGTACACTGATACCCAATATGTGGGAGAAAACTACTGTATGGGTACACGTTGGGGCTCGGAAGGGAAGTAGTGACGTTTTGGATTGCAGACTTTGATGGAATGGTCTGGGGGCGTCATGTCGCATTTGGAGAGCCCCTGATGCGCCTAAACAGTGGAAATCCCCAACAAGTGACCCCATTTTGGAAAATAGACCCCACAAGGAACTTATCTAGGTGTGTGGTGAGCGCTATGAAGCCCCAAGTGCTTCACAGAAGTTTATAATGTACAGCCGTAAAAACAAAAAAATAATTTTTTTTGTACAAAAATGATATTTTCGCCCCCAGTTTTTTATTTTCCCAAGGGTAACAGAAGAAATAGGACAAATTGCACAATAACTCTTGGGGTCCAGAGTACGCTGATACCCCATATGTGGGGATAAACTACTGTTTGGACGCATGGCAGAGCTCAGAAGTGAAGGAGCACCGTTTGACTTTTTCAACGCAGAATTGGCTGGAATTGAGATCAGACGCCATGTCACATTTGGAGAGCCCCTGATGTGCCTAAACAGCGGAAACCCCCCAATTCTAACTCCAACCCTAACCCCAACACACCCCTAACCCTAGTCCAAACCCTAACCACAAACCTAACCCTAACACACCCCTAATCCCAACCCTAATCCTAACTTTAGCGCCAACCCTAACCCTAACTTTAGCCGCAACCCTAACCCTAATGGGAAAATGGAAATAAATACATTTTTTTAATTTTATTATTTTTCCCTAACTAAGGGGGTGATAAAGGGGGTTTGATTTACTATTTATAGCGGGTTTTTATGATTGGCAGCTGTCACGCTAAAAGACGCTTTTTATTGCAAAAATAGTTTTTTGCATCGCCACATTTTGAGAGCTATAATTTTTGCATATTTTGGCCCACAGAGTCATGTGAGGTCTTATTTTTTGCGGTACGAGTTGACGTTTTTATTTGTACCATTTTTGAGCAGGTGACATTTTTTGATCGCTTTTTATTTCGATTTTTGGGAGGTTAGAATGAACAAAAATCAGCAATTCATGAATTTCTTTTGGGGGAGGCGTTTTTATTGTTCCGCGTGTGGTAAAATTGATAAAGCAGTTTTATTCTTCGGGTCAGTACGATTATGGCGATACCTCATTTATATCATTTTTTTATGTTTTGGCGCTTTTATAGAATAAAAACAATTTTATATAAAAAATAATTATTTTTGCATCGCTTTATTCTGCGAGCTATAACTTTTTTATTTTTTCGCTGATGATGCTGTATGGAGGCTCGTTTTTTGCGGGACAAGATGACGTTTTCAGCGGTACCATGTTTATTTATATCGGTCTTTTTGATCGCGCGTTATTCCACTTTTTGTTCGGCGGTATGATGATAAAGCATTGATTTTTTGCTTCGTTTTTTTTTTTTTTTTAAGGGGTTCACTAAAGGGGTTAACTAGTGGGACAGTTTTATAGGGGGGGTCGTTACGGACGCGGCGATACCAAATATGTGTACTTTTATTGTTTTGTTTTTTTTTTATTTACAGGAAGAAATGAATTTATTGGGGAATATTTTTTTTTATTTATTTATTTTGGATTTTTTTTTATAACATGTTTATTTTTATTTTTTTAACTTTTTTACTTTGTCCCAGGGTGGAACATCACTGTATTTTATCAGATCGCTGGTGTGACAGTGTGCACAGCACTCTGTCACACCAGCGATCGCTCAGGCATAGCTGCAGGCTTCTCAGTGCCTGCTCTCAGCAGGCACTGAGGAAGCCGCCTCCCTCCAGGACCCCGGCGCCATCTTGGATCCGGGTCCTGGGAGGGAGGAAGCCCTCAGAACAGCGCGATCACATCGCGCTGGTCTGAGGGTCTCAGGGGGCTGCGCGCCCCACCCTGCGCGATCCTCCCCTGTGCCCCCAGTACACCGCGATCATGTTTGATCGCGGTTTGCTAGGGGTTAATGTGCCGGGAGCGGTCCGTGACCGCTCCTGACACACAGTCACGGGTGTCAGCTGTGATAATCAGCTGACACCCGGCGGCGATTAGCTGCGCTCCCCTCAGGAGCGCAGCTGATCGCCTATGACGTACTATCCCGTCCATGGGCAGAATGGCACGGGTTTTATGGACGGGATAGTACGTCTAATGTCAGAGAGGGGTTAAAGTGGCGTGGTATCGTTTTCAACAATGTCAAATCATTTTGTTCCACCGCCGCTATAATTCCTAAGACATGTTCTCTGATCCGTTTTTTTAAAGGTCGTGTAGTGAGCCCCACGTAAATTTTGACACATGGACATGTCGCGTAGTATATTACGTTTTTACTCGTGCATGTAATATTTATTGATTTTATATACTTTTGTGCCATCGGAGTTATAGAAGGTATCCCTCTCTCCATATTATCACATGCGACACAATGGCCGCAAGGGCACAGCCACCTCTTGAAGATAACACTTGTAAAAAATGATTTGGAGGGGGGGCAACATAGTGGCTACGAACTAACATGTCACGTAAATTACGTGAACGTCTTGCAGTAATGGAGGCTTTCTCAGGTAAGTATTTTGAAATAATTGGATCAGCCCTCAAAATGGGCCATGATTTATCCAGGACACGTCTGAGGGCATCAAACTGAGAGTGATAATTAGTGATATACCTCACCATATCACTTCCAGTTTGTCGACGACAGACCATCTGGCAGGGGGAGGTCCCTCTCCCACAGCCCCAGGAATAAGAGTTATTCCCACGTTTCCAGTGGAAAATGATGAATTTAAAAAATTATGGGAAGATGCCTGCAATAACTGCTCTAATACATTAATTAAATTACTTAATAATTTGAATACTGATAATATGATGAAGATTGAAGCAGAAATCACCACCATAGAAAGTGAGATTAAAAATCTGGCTCAGACTGAAAAATTACATGCTTTCAATGTACAGCTGGAAAAGAATGTTGATTCAATTGTTAAAAAATTCAGACGACACAGTCAACGAAATTTAATAGGGACATACAAGACTACCAAAATAAAAAAGTCTATCTGTGGAGGAATTTGAGATCTCATAATGAATCGCATCAAAGAGCTGAATCTCTCTCATCCCTGTCATCAATCAGTGATACTTCTGAAGCATCCAGTTCAGCAATGAGCACTAGATCAGGTGCAGTCTTAAAGAGGCATAGAGAGTATCATCCTTACAGACGTGATGCTGAAACTACTAGATTTAATAACAAGGTAATCAATCTCAGTAAACATGAGTTTTCTCCAATTGATTTACATCTCCTGGAAAAGGGGTTATCTTTTTCACCAGCTGCTGGCCCTGATTGCTTCACTATGATCAAGGATCTGCATTTATTTGCACGCTCATTGATATATAAAAAATATTTTCATGATCCTAATTTATTTGATTTATTTCCAACAGAGGAAGAACAAGCCGCCATACGCACGCTAGAGGAACTCTCGGCTGAGAGTAATCAATCAGAAGGAGGTAAGATTCCCCTGCAATAAGAATTTGTTCCAAGAAATTTCCCCCAATGTCATCATGTCCCAATGTTGATCTCTTTGTACGGAATGTCACAAATGACATATTAAAAATGCCACGTCATATATTTAATGACAATCTTACTGTTGAGGAGAGACGGCGACTCCAGTACCTTGTGAACATTCCAGATGTTGTATATAAACAGACGGACAAGGGAGGTAATGTGGTCA
Source organism: Oophaga sylvatica (assembly GCA_033576555.1). Taxonomy (NCBI): domain Eukaryota; kingdom Metazoa; phylum Chordata; class Amphibia; order Anura; family Dendrobatidae; genus Oophaga; species Oophaga sylvatica. Next base: position 359,061,057 of record JARQOD010000001.1, on the reverse strand, counting down.
TCTGGCCCACAATTGATTATGAAAAAGAGGCCTTAAGACAATTAGGTGACAATAAATGTTATAAAAAGCTGACATTTAATCCCTTGTCCGCCTTCACTTTGGAATTACACGGCATTATCAATAGGGCGGTGGATGGTGGAGTAATCACTAAAGAATTAGCAACAGCTTTGACTGTGTGGAGCCCACCATCTCCACCTTTTACTTGTTGCCGAAAGTTCACAAGTGTATGCAGTCGCCGCCAGGACGCCCTATTATATCAGGGAGGGGAAATTTCTTGGAAAACATCAATCAATGGATTGATTCCAAACTTCAACCTTTGGTTGAAGAATTGCCGTCTTTTTTGAAAGACACAGGGGCACTCCTTCGCAAGGTTGATGGCCTCAATTTAGATAAAAACAGTATGCTGGTGACGGCGGATGTCGAATCACTATACACCAGCATACGACATCAAGATGGCCTCAATGCTGTTGAGTTCTTCTTGCGTGCATCGGCTCTTCCTGTAAATATTCAAAAATTAGTAATTGAGTTTCTAAAATTTTCATTAACACATAATTTTTTTGTGTTCAAGGGGTCCTTCTTCCTGCAGCTCCAGGGTACTGCAATGGGGGCGCATTTTGCGCCCGCTTATGCAAATTTATTCCTGGGGCTGTGGGAGAGGGACCTCCCCCTGCCAGATGGTCTGTCGTCTATGTGCTGCGTCCTATCATGGACGCGGTACATAGATGACATCTTGATCATCTGGCAGGGACCTATAGAAGGCCTGCAACAATTTTTTGAGGAACTTAATCATAATGATTACAATAAACATCTTACATATAAGACCAGCACAAAGGAGATTGATTTCCTAGATGTTCTTCTAATGAGAGATGACAGAGATGAGATTCAAACAACGATTTTTCGTAAAGCCACATCCACCAATGCGTTATTGCACGCATCATCTTCACATCCCAAATGTAGTTCCTACGGGACAATTTTTGAGACTAAGAAGGTTATGCTCAGAGGAACATGAATTCCTAAAACAAGCTGAAGATCTAAAAATTCGTTTGAGGGAAAGAGGTTATAGTGGGAGGAGTATTAAAAAAAGCCTTCAACAGGGCTAAACATTCGCCCAGAAACGAACTATTATATAAATCAAGGCGACAAACTGGAAGTGATATGGTGAGGTACATCACTAATTATCACTCTCAGTTTGATGCCCTCAGACGTGTCCTGGATAAATCATAGCCCATTTTGAGGGCTGATCCAATTATTTCAAAATACTTACCTGAGAAAGCCTCCATTACTGCAAGACGTTCACGTAATTTACGTGACATGTTAGTTCGTAGCCACTATGTTGCCCCCCTCCAAATCATTTTTTACAAGTGTTATCTTCAAGAGGTGGCTGTGCCCCTTGCGGCCATTGTGTCGCATGTGATAATATGGAGAGAGGTGATACCTTCTATAACTCCGATGGCACAAAAAAATATAAAATCAATAAATTTATTACATGCACGAGTAAAAACGTAATATACTATGCGACATGTCCATGTGTCAAAATTTACGTGGGGCTCACTACCGTACATGACCTTTAAAAAAACTGATCAGAGAACATGTCTTAGGAATTATAGCGGCGGTGGAACAAAATGATTTGACATTGTTGAAAATGATACCACGCCACTTTAAGTTACACCACAATAGTGAATCCAAGCTACTCAGAATAAAGGGTATTGATATTATTCCATCTAATATCAGAGGGGAAAAGTTCTCTAAGAGACTAGCACAAATGGAGGCCAGATGGATTTGGAGGTTAAATACACTCCATCCATCTGGCCTCAATGAAAACCTCAGTTTTGTCCCTTTTCTTAAATAATTATGCTGTGGGCTTTATAATTGCTTTAAACATCATCAATGGGTAGTTTTGTATTGGTTTTTTAGCATTTATTTTAATCTGTTCGTGTTTGTTTTATCTTTAATAGTTTTCGTGAATACTATCCACCATATCAGAAATAATGTGGTCATCATATGATTGAAAGCCTCTATTATGACACTAATGTGGAACATAAATGTTATGTGAAGATCCGGATGCAAGCACAAAGATATATAGTTCTGTCCGTTGTGCACACTTATTGTTGTAACCATTATCTTACTATGTATTCTGTCTTTCAATTGGGACCATTCATGAGGCACTCTGTTAGGATGCCTGTCTCGGTGAACGCGGGCGTGTCCGGCGCGGCAGGAACCGCCCCAGCCTGTCAGCGTCAATACATGATCCCTTAGGGTCCTGTGACGCTGGCCGGGGGCGGGGCCTGTCTCTATGGACGCATCCGCGTCATTTCCGGTTGGCAGGCGTCACTAAGGGCCGGCGCTGCTATACAAACAGCGTAATGGTTACCGTGTAACTAAAATTGTATTTGTCTAGAATTGTTGTTTCGATATGGACTATATAGATTGATGCCACAATGTGCATATATATGGGCACTGTGCTGATTAGTATTCTATGCAGCGGTACCATATTATCCTAAGTTACCTAGGTTACATAGCGTGTCACTTCCTGGGGCGGTACCTCAAATTCAAATTCAAATTCAAAGAAGCTTTATTGGCAGGACTAAATACACATTAGTTTTGCCAAAGCAAGTGTACAAAAGGGAATAGGGATAGGGATGTTGGGTAGGGACGGATCTAGGGTAGGGGTTGTGGAAGTCCATGGCTTAGGGAGGGGTGATGGGGGCGCAGATCCGGGATGGGGGCTATAGAAGTCCATGGCATAGGGATGTTGGGTAGGGGCAGATCCGGGGTGGAGGCTATAGAAGTCCATGGCCTATCATAGTTCTCTTTCTCGCAGTCTATGACATTCGCTCACATACCGCGCTGCTATCTCCGCTGCTCTCTCTTCTTCCCCCAGCAAGATATATGTTTTCTCTTCCTCCTTCATGGTGATGAAATCCGGGAAGAGATGTGAGAGTCTCCTGAAGTGAGTGTCCCTCACTGCTGAGTATTTGGAGCAGTGTAGCAGGAAGTGGGTTTCGTCCTCTATGGCCTCCTGGTCACAGTGTTGGCATAGTCTTTCCTCCCTGGCTTGTAGCTCTGCCTGTGTCGGCCGGATTCGATGGCCAGACTGTGGGCACTGAGTCTATACCGGCTCAGGATCTGGCGGTCTCTGGGTCCGGGAGTTTCTCCAGGTATGGGGCCAGACTGTAGTCTCTCTGTAGACTCCGGTACATGGTCAGTTTCTGGGAGCTGATGATGTCGTTCTTCCAGTCACTGACATACCTCTCCTGGCCTTCGTCTACCATCTTCCTGATTTCGGCTTTTGTCAGGTTGTTGTGATTGGTGTTCTGGTCAGGTTGGGTTTGGGTGAGCTGTTCCAAGGGTCCTAGTTTTTCTGTTTCACCTACGTGTGTCAGGGCTTTATGGTGATGGGAGCTTGGATTGCTCCTATGTAGGTGAGCCCAGAATGACAGTGCCCTCTTTAGAACCGTTAGGTGTAGAGGGAATCTGCCCAGCTCGGCCCGGCAGGCACTGTTGGAGGTGCTCCGGTGGACTTGGAGAAGGTGCTTGCAGAATTCCAGGTGGAATATTTCTGTTGGGCTGGAATCCCACCTTGACCAGTCTGGGTAGGTGTGAGGACCCCAGACTTCACTGCCATACAGGAGGATTGGGGCGATGACAGAGTCGAAGATTTTTAACCAGACCCTCACTGGTGGCTTCAGATGGTAGAGTTTCCTTCGGATGCCATAGAAGGTTTTACATGCCTTGTCTTTCAGGGTCTCTATGGCTTGTTTGAAGCTTCCTGACCGGTGGATCTCTAGGCCCAGGTAGGTATATTTGTCTGTTCCTGTAAGGGCGCAGTTGTTGAGAACAAATGAAGGGTGCTGGTCTAATTTTCTCTTTCTCCTCTGGAACACCATGATGTTGGTTTTCTTTAGGTTGACCGGTAGTGCCCAGGTGGAGCTGAATTTCTCTAAGATTTTCAGGTTGTCTTGGAGGCCTTTCTCGGTTGGTGACAGAAGCAGCAGGTCATCTGCATACAGCAGGAATTTCACCTGGGTGTCGTGGAGGGTGGGACCTGGTGCTGTGGAAGATTCCAGAGCGGTAGCCAGCTCGTTGATGTAAATGTTGAAGAGCGTTGGACTTAGGCTGCAGCCTTGTCTGACTCCACGGCTCTGCTGGAAATAAGCCGTTCTTTTACCGTTCACACTCACACTGCAGAGGTTCTCGGTGTAGGAGCTTTTGATAACATCGTAGGTCTTTCCTCCTATTCCGCTCTCCAGCAGTTTCAGGAATAAGCCCGGGTGCCACACCGAATCAAAGGCCTTTTTAAAGTCCACGAAACAGGCGTATATCTTCCCGTTCTTTGTATTGTGGACGTGTCTCTGAATGAGGCTGTGCAGGGTATAGATGTGGTCAGTGGTGCGGTGGTTTGGCATGAACCCTGCTTGGCTCTTGCTGAGGACGTTATGTTCGGTGAGGAAACTGAGGATCCTCTTGTTCAGGATGCTGTTGAACAGTTTCCCCAGGTTGCTGCTGACACATATGCCTCTGTAGTTGGCTGGGTCATACCTGTCCCCATTCTTGTGGATGGGTGTGATGAGGCCTTGGTTCCAGGTACGAGGGAAGTAGCCAGCACTTAGCACAATATTGAAGAGTTTAACCATTGCAGCCTGTATTTCTGGTGGGCTGTACTTCAGCATTTCTGGTAGGATTCCATCCAGGCCACCGGCTTTTCTACATCTTATGGCAGAGATTCTCTCTGCTACTTCCTGTAATGTAATAGGTGTATCCACGGGGTTTTGGAAATTTTTTACTTTTTCCTCCATTGCTTTTAGTTTTGCCATTATGTTTTCCTGTTCTTGGTTTAGTTCTTCCTTTGGGATGTCTTTATAGAGGTCTTTGAAGTACTGGAGCCAGATGTTGCCATTTTGGATATGGATGTTGTTTTTCTTGTCTTTTGTGCCCATGTGGTTCCATAGTTCCCAGAAGGAATTGTCCCGAAGAGCATCCTGGAGTTGGCTGAGCTTGGTAGAGATGTAACTCTGCTTCTTCCTCCTGAGGATGGTTTTGTACTGTCTTTGTATGGTTTCATAGGCTTCCCTCAGACCAGGGTGGTTGGGGTCTCTATGTTTCTTGTTTGAAGCAGTTCTCAGGGTCTTCCGTACGGCTTTACATTCTCTGTCAAACCAACCATTGATCTGTTTTTCTTTTGGTCTCTTGTAGTCAACTTTTTTAAGGTCGGACAGTCTGGCCATTGCATAGAATATATTGTTGAGGTCTTTTGTAGCTTGACTCACTCCCTTTGGGTTAGGCTGGTACTCGTGGTTGTAGAAGTGGTGGAGCATCCGCTGTATTTCGGGTCTGCTGAGAGCCTCTTTATACTTTAGTGCCGACGTTTTGGACCATTTATAGGATGGAGGCCGGTTGAAGAGGCCGCTATGCTGTGGCTTTTGAGTGGGTGGTTTCTCTGTAGATTTCAAGTACAGAAGAAGTTGGCTGTGGTCTGACAGGTGCGTTTGTGGGGTGACTATGAAGGCGCTGATGTTTGCCCGGTTCATGTCTGTAATGGCATAATCTACTACACTCCTCCCTACATGGGAGTTTAGTGTATACCTCCCAAAAGAGTCTCCTTTGGTACGTCCATTAAGAATATGAAGTCCTAAACTTCTACATACGTTCAGGAGCTTTTTACCACTTTTGTTGACTGTACTGTCATAGCTGCTTCTCTCTGTGTGTACTGAGTCTTGGCCGTCATTCTCTGCTCCAAATATGTAGATGTTCCCATCCGTGGTCAGGAAGTCGTTTTCTCTCCCTGTTCTTGCGTTGAGGTCCCCAAAGATGAGAACTTTGCCCAGGGCCTGATAGTGGGCGGCTTCTCTTTGTAAGATCTCGAAGCTCTCTGGATTGAAGTAGGGGGACTCTGGCGGTGGTATATAGGTGGCGCAGAGGTGGACATCAGACTGAGAGGTGAGGATGGAGCTGCTGATCCTGATCCATATGTGGCTGCTTCCTCTCTTCACCGGTTTGATGTATTGGTGGAGCTCGTCTTTATACCAGATCAGTATTCCTCCTGAGCTTCGGCCCTGTTTGATGTTTTTATTTTTCAGGGCAGGGACAGAGATTTCCCTGTATCCGATGGGCGCCAGGGATTCGTTTTCGGCTCTGGTCCATGTTTCCAGGAGGATCTGGATGTCTATATTTTTCAGTCTTTGTATAAAGTCCGGGTCATTTGTTTTACATCCAAAGGTCGAGGTGTTGAGACCCTGAATATTCCAGCTGCTGATTGTAAGTGAAGTCATTTTTTTTTTTTTTTTTCTCTTTTTCTATTTATCTTGTGTGTATATACCTTGTAATGAGTATGGCTGTGTAGGACAAACTGGATTTCTGACTGTTTTGTAGGTGTGCTTGGTTCCATCCAGTCACATTAGTTTCCTGCATAGTGCGCTGAGCAGGGTCTTTACCTCATCCATATCTCTGCTCTGCGTGTATCTGTGTGGGATCGGTGGACCCCTCCATGGAGGTCTCCTCCTCTGATGGTCTGATTTTGGGTGAAGAGCTTTGTTTCCAGCTTCTGGAGATTGGATTGGGGTTTTCTGTATTTTTATTGTTAGGGGTCTTTCGGTGTGATGTTGGTCACTGTTGAATCCAGGCCTGGGTCCTCTGGTTAGTACGATGTCTTTCAGCTCTTTGGCCAGGAGGCTGACCCCTTGTTTGTTGAGGTGCTTATTATCATATAGGTGATGGTGGTTTATGGAAAGGTGTTGTGCCAGGGTCACGTTTGGGACAGTCTTGACCTTTTCTGTCAGTTCCATATTGATGCTTTGGGTGGTTTGCCTGGATATGTCCTTTGTTGGGAGCAGAGATGACAGAATGATTTTGCTGTCTGGGAATTTTAGTTTTGCCGTCTTTGCTAGTTGGGCCAGTTGTCCTGCGATCTGCTTGTGCTGGTCTGGCAGATTGTTTGTACCTGTGTGTATAATAATATGGTTTGGGTTGGTAAAACGTGGATTATTGATGACCTCTGTCGCCTGTTCAATAGTTGCACAGTGGATTTTTCTGACCCGTTTTCCTGGGAATAGCCGTTGTGCATTTAGGTACTTCCCATTTGAGTCCATTATTAGGACGATATCCGGGCTTTGTGGTGTCTGGGATGGGTTAAGTGGCTGATGGTGGGGGTCTGTGATGCTGGCTTTGCTGGTGGTTGGTTGGCTTCTTGCTGGCTCACTTTTCTTGGTTTCAGTATTATTCATATTATAGGTTATTGCTGTGTTGTTATTTGGGGTCTCCACATTCTGGTCAGTGGAGGCCATGTTTTCTGCACTCTGGTTTGTTTCCATTGCCCCCTGCTGGGTCAGACATTGAGGACTCTGTGTTTTGAGTTCTGCTATCTCCTTTCTGAGCCTTTCATTGTCATTTTGTAATTCGCTCATTTCCTCTCTTATTTTCTGGAGAGCTGAGTTGAACTCACATTTCAGCTTATTGATCTCATTTGTTGCTTGGTCATTTGCATTTCTATGTGAGTTTCTTTGAAGTTCTTCCTTAATTTGAGCCAAGTCTCCTTCTAATTGAGATAGACAGTCTCTGATGGTCTCAGGGGAGAGGTGTGAAGTGTTGGGGGTAGGGGCCCTGGAGGTCTTCTCTGTAGATATGTGAGCATTAGAAATGGCCTCTGCAAGTGTCTTTGTAGGGATTTTTGCCTGTTCACTGATTTCAATAAAAAGGTCATCGAACTGCTGCAGATTGTCCTTTTTCCCTTGCACCATGACGGTGCCAGTATTGTACAGAGTTATAGTGAGTGAGTGTGTGTCATCTTCTGCGTTGTTTTTAATTTTAATCTGCCGGCCAGTATTGGTGTTGCACTGAGATATATGTTTATAATGCTTGCACAGGGCGGTGTGCCAGGCTGAGAGATGGTCTGTGCGGAATACCACGTTGGTTCTCCTTTCATCTTTAGTGTAATCAGAATATAGGGTTTCTGGATTCTCCCTCATTGCTTTTCCTTTGCTGACTTTACTGCTCTTCTGCCCCTGTGGTATCTCCATATCTGACCCCCTGGTGTGCTGTGTCTCCAGCCATGTGCTTTGCCCATTTACTTCTAAATTTGTGCTTTCCATTTTTGTGGTTATATAGTAATTATAATCCTTATTTCTAAGAAGATAGATTTGTAGGAAGTCTATAGATTGTTTTGGGGTTGCAGAATGGTCCTACCTTTGGATGCTCAGGTCTCTGGATATCAGATGAATGCTGCCTGTGTGCAGTCTGTCCTCCAAGAGATTCTTGCTTTGTCCTTTAAGTCCTCTATTTCTTCCTCTTTCATAAAAATCCAAAGTCCAGCTCAGTCCAGGTCCCTTTTCTGTCCCGCGGAGTTGATTTTTTCCAGGTTTCGTCTTACAGTTGGCTCATTACAAGGTATAAAGTGATGGAAATTCAGGAGCTCATCTTCAATGCTTCTTACTCCTAGGAATGGTGGGCCTTATGCATATGTATGATTTGATCACTAACATCTAGCCATTGGTGGATTTGTAGAAGTATTTGTATATAAGAACGAACAATGAGGATTTTCAGTGTGCCCCCTGACGAAGGCTGAGGCCGAAACGCGCGTTGGGGAGGGTGCACTGCTCATCTGGACACCATTCCCCCCTTTTTTTGCCTGTGTGCCGCTTGCTGTTATTAAGATAAGGTAATATAACCGTGACTCACTTGCATACTTTGCTATCCTATTGTCATGGTGCAGTGGATTCTATTTGGTGGTGATTATGTATACTTACCGCTAGCACCTTTGACAATGGGCATTTATGCACATTTGTATATATGATCAATTTACGGCAGTCACACATATATTGACATCATTGATTATTTGGCTACATGGGGAGGTGTTTTCAGATGAGCAGGGCGCCTTTTTTACAAACTCCCATTGGGTTCTAGTATATTATATATGTCTCCTGGATATCTGTTCACTTGTCTTTTTGTGTGTTAAACTCTTTTCTATAAAATGTTAAGTAATAAAGTTTACATTTTTATACATACTTCTTGGACTGGTACACATCTTTGCTGCGCATGCAGTATTCTAATCACGTGGGTAAATCCACATGTGTTCATTGTACCATGCGGATTTACTGCATCTAATCACTGCAGGTAAGTGTACACAGCGTCAAATAGAAACACAGTGGATATGATTTCTATAAAACCCATCCACTGTGCTGGTAACCTGGAAGGCAGCATTTTGGAAACTGCACAGGTGAGCTGCGTCCAAATTACTACTATTGTGGATTGTGGGCACATACACCAAGTGAATGGGAACACTCTTGTTTGCAATTACTGTTCTCAGCCCAGAAGTGGTTGAATTGTATCCAGTCTGGACAATGCATCAGCTGCACAAATCTCTGTCTGGAGCCTAAAGGCCTTCATACATGTCATCCTAATGTTGTTCCAACTCGCCAATATCGATTGGATCAGCCGACGGTCTAATGTGTATGGGGCCAACGACAAACTGATTGCGAGAGCGATGTCAATTGGACATGCTGGAAACAGTCCAGTCAGATTGTATGTAGTGTACGTGATGTAAGGATTAACAAGTCTGCAGTCATGTAGAGTGACTGCAGACTTTTTGCTTTAGACCGGAAAACCCCTTTAACACTAGAACTACTGATGGAGTGATTTTGACTCCTTTCGTTTTTTATTTCTCTTCTGTGACTACATTTTTCAGAATTCCGGCTTGAAACTCGGTGACTTTTCCTCAAATATGATGTGAAAAAAGATTTTGTGAGAATAAATAATTTTGGTGAAAAATTTGCGCGTTTTTTTCAACATTTACCAAGAACTACTGAAGGGAGTCATTTTGACTCCCTACTATATTTTGAGGTCCTTTTGTCACTAAATGTTGCTATAAAGTTTTGTGCATAATTTTTTCACTCTGTCTTATTTACCCTGATGTTCATATAGATGTAGTTCAATTTACATGTCAACTTTTCACATTTTCCTTGTGTTTTACCTGCTGGTATTACTGTGTAATGCTGAACAAAATAGCTTGTTTACTCTAGGCTCTTATCTTATGCTAATTTTTGATTCATATATATTGACACATATAAAGAACTGTACGCTTGCAGAAGCATGCAGGAACAATAATTTACAGTTTACTCTATCTGATGAGGAGCTAGATGCATTCATTGCGATATTCTATGCTCGTGGAATATCTGGCACGAACCGTCACTCGATTAGCAGTATTTGGTGTAATGACTGGGGAATACCGTTTTGCAAAGCGACAATGTCTAGGGACCGCTTTGTTGAAATTATGAGGTTTCTCAGATTTGATGAGAAATCTACTCGATCGGAGAGACTGCAAACGGACAAGTTTGCTCTATTTTCTACTGTGTGGGACAGGTTTATTGAAAATTGTATTGCGTGTTACAAACCTGGCCCATACATAGCGGTGGATGAGCAACTTTTCCCAAGCAAAACTAGGTGTCCATTCACGCAGTACATGCCTTCCAAACCAGATAAATATGGCCACAAATATTGGCTAGCTGTTGATAAGGAGAGCAAATATCTGGCAAATGGCTTCCCTTATCTAGGCAAAGATGACACACGCCGTGCTGAGGACCGTTTAGCTGACCATGTGGTAATGAAGTTATTGGACCCGTTTTTGAAAAAAGGTCGCAATGTTACAACCGATAATTATTTTACTTCAGTAAAATTAGCTAAACAGCTAAAAAGCAAAGGAACAACCATCGTGGGAACACTGAACAAGATAAGGCGAGAAGTGCCTAAAGAAATAAAATCCATGAAAGAGGAATTGTACAACACTAAAGTGTTTAGAAATGAAGACAATTTTACACTTACAGTATATCAAGGAAAGCCCAACAAAAATGTTGTCATTTTGAGTTCCGTCCATCCAGATGTTGTTGTTGCGTCTGATTCCGCTAAAAAACTCCAGAAACGGTAAAGTTTTACAATGAAACAAAATATGGAGTAGATGTAGTGGATCAGATGGCACGAAAATATACCACACGAACATGCACAAGGAGATGGCCTGTTCATGCATTTGAAAATGCCTTAGACTTTGCGGGTATAAATGCATGGATAATATTCAATGAGATAACCCACCAAAAAATGTCACGCAAGGCATTTTTGCAAACGCTTGTGAGAGAGTTGAGTGGTCCTTATGTCACAGATAGGGAAAAGGGTTCCACGTCCCAAGTTTCTACATGCTCAGAAGTGATGGTTCAAACAAAATTTTGCCAGATCAAAGAAAAGTGCAAGAAAAATAGATCTGTCGGCAATTGTAAGACTTGTGGTAAGTCTTTGTGTGGGCAATGTACTGCCATAAATCAAAGGCAATGCCTAAAATGCGAAACACCAAATGTTTAGAAGGTGAATTCTGCGCCATATTTTCATTTTTATGCTCCTCCACCTACATTTTCTCTGCTTTTTGTTCTTCAGTTGTTGTTTTATATGTGTGCACTTGAATAAAAAAAATGTTTGAAAAACGTCTATTATAATTATTGTTATTTTCTGTAGAAAAATAAGAAAAGCAGAAAAAAAACAATCAAAAGCATTACTGTTGGATCTCACAATAATAATACATTACAAAAAATATAATTATTAATAAATAACCACAAATGAAACTCTAAAAATAAACGAAAACAAGCAAGGAGTCAAAATGACTCCTTTCAGTAGTTCTAGGCGGGGTCACAAGTCCAGTAGTCCTAGTGTTAATAGTGCAAGCAAAGTGTACGGGCTTTCATGAAAACTCCTGCCCACTGTGCGTGTATGTACAATGTTGAACTGTACACTTTTCTCTCTAGTGGTTTCTATAGGGAACTTGGAAAAAAACGCATGTGAAAATGCATTTACAAAAATGCAGTCGCATTTTTAATTACAGAATGAAAGCTTTTCTGTCCAAAAAAAAGTGCATTAGAAACACTTCTTGAAATCTGCACCAAAAAGGCATCAAATAAAGGCGAAAAGTAGCAAAAACACAATCCGAGAAGATTGTTATTGCATACTAGATGGTGACCCGATTGTAACGCATCGGGTATTCTAGAATATGTATGTAGTTTATTTATGAAGATTTAAGAATAATGCAATGAATACACAGGAAATGCCATGCCACAATAATTATTTTCCCCTCCATTTGCTCATTTTCCCCTCCATTTGCTCTCTAACACAGGTTCTGTGACAGTCCCTGTGACGTTACTAAGGCCGCGGTCAGGTATCCAAGGGGTGTGCCCGCACCATTCCCCCAGCAACACCCACATCCAATCCGCGGCCGGACTGCGCCTGTCGCTGATTGGTCGCGTCCGGCCAGGTGCGACCAATCAGCGACGCGGGATTTCCGTTACAGACAGACAGAATTAGACGATTATATAGTAGATAAAGGTGCGGACACCTGCAGATAGAAAGCAGCAGAAAAAAAAGAATTTTTCTCTGATCACGCCCTTATACCCTTCTATGGTACTGCTAGATGCTGTCCACGCGCTGCAGGTCAATGGGTGCATGGCTATGAAACAAAATCATGTGGCAATTGGTGACCGCGGCAGGGTGGTCTGGACCCACTCTATGCCAATGTACATGTAAAGCAGGCTTTGTAGCTGGACAACAAGAGATGTGCTCTTTCACTATTTCTGCCTTCACTGTCTAGTACATAAAAGCCACAATATCCAGCACTGATTGACAACACCGTAGGACTGGCCATCTGTTTTTGATGCACTAGATAACCCCTTTAATATGACTGTGTGCTATTCTGTTGTCTGTGCACATGTACAATATAAATATCGCCTCACGTGTAGCAACAAGACATTCATTTGTTTATCTGATAATTGAGGTGCATAGCATGGAGAACTATGAGTGGAATTCAGCCCGAGCGCGTCTTGAGAAAAGTTACTTCCTGTCATTATTAGGAAAGAGAAGGCACACAAGGCGGCATTATACCATGCCATATGTGTGTGACTTGCCTCATTATTTCTAGGTGGTGTTGTCGCTCCAGCCTGTCTCGGGGAGTTCTTTCATCATTAAAAAGGAATCTGTCAGTAGGATTGTCCCTCCTAAGCTGTCTATATGGGCATGCAGGTAAAAGGAAGGCTAATAAAGTAATACTTTGATATCTGCGATCTGATGTCTTAATCCAGAGAAAGCCACATTTTTCTTATATGTAAATGAGCTGTTCCAGGCTATGGGCCGGACACTGATCTACAGGAGAGTCTGCCCCCAGACTTATTATACATGGAGAGGGCATTACCGGTGTGGTGTGTGACTGACACAGCAGTACAACTCAACTTTGTCTCATAACAAACACATTTCACAAACTAATTGCATAATTGTTCTGTTTTCATAGAACATGGTACACAATGCTCGATAAATATGCCATATTCAAAGATGCACTTTTTTTGCGATTTTACTTTTTTTTTTTTTTGCTCCTTTTTTACATTAAAATGTTGCACGATTCTTTCAACAAGCTGTAAAATGCCACACTTTAGATTTCAATAAGCAAAAAATGAAAAGACATTTGATAATCCACTAGGGTATTGGAGTAACATAGAGCAAGAATTTTGAGACATTTCAAAAAATCGCACATGATTTAGCCAAAAACAATTGAAGAAAGAAAACCATGCCCATGTTGTCAAGCGAAGGCAAAAAATGACAAGGACTGAAAAAGCTGGCACAAAATCCATAACAAATTTGGAACAAAAATAAAAATGCCTAAAATCCTAACCTTTATGTTGGAAAAGGCATTAAAAAAATGATTGAACAAGGTTTTCATTCTTAAGACAAGGCATTCTCTTCTTCTCTGGTCTGTTCCTGTTACTCGGGAAGGCAGCAGCACCACACCATCATGGATCTCCTTCTTCCAGGAGTACAGTACTCCGCAAATACACCATGTCGGAGCCCCAGCTGACAGATGCACTGATGAATGATCTTCCTGGATTGTCAGAGGAAAGAATAGAATGGCACATGCTCCTCTTTGATAGAGAAGCAGCATAGGGCGAATTTGCATTAATATTAGATCAATGTGCAATGGTCAGACTGCAGATCATAGAAAAGCAGTAATTGTGCATGGTAAGGACATGACTTCCATTTATAACTGAAGCATAATAGTGATTAAGTACCATCTTCAGAAAAATCCTCATTGACGTATACCGTGGGCCATCAGGAAGAATTTTACGATCCAAGACACCTTGTTTCTTGCAATGAAAAAGAACCTGGAAACATAAAACAGCATTCTTAAGCCCGGGTCTCACATAGCGATACACCAGCGATCCCGACAACGATCAGGATCGCTGGTGTGTCGCTACATGATCGCTGCTGAGCTGCCAAACAGGCAGCGATCAGGACAGCGACACTGCGGGTAACAAGCGACGCACGTCGCCTAGTTACCCGCAGTGTACGTTGGATACCAGCGCACTGATGCAGGGAGCTGGTAACCAAGGTACACGTCGGGTTTCCAGGCGCTGTGCGGTGCCTGGAAACCTGCTGTGTACATTGGTTACCAGCGAATCGCTGGTCTCCCGCCTGTCACACGCAGCGATGCGTGCTGGCCAGCGGGAGACCAGCGATCAAAAAAATGTCCAGGACATTCAGCGACGATCAGTGATACCCAGCAGGGGGCTGATCGTTGCTGAATGTCACACATAGCGATATCGCTGGGGAGATTGCTGTTGCGTCACAAAACTAGTGACTCAGCAGCAATCTCGCTAGCGATATCGCTATGTGAGACGGGGCTTAAGTCTGATGCTCCTTTACTACAGAGATAATTCATTTAATTAAAATAGAGAAATACAGCGCATGCACTTTAGAACGAAGCGTGTGTTGACACCCAACATGGAATATATCACATGTGCATATATTTGGCTTCTTGGGATTCATCCCCATCTGAGTGTTACAGAACTTAACCTTACTGGCACTATTGAATACTTTTCTTGCTGTGCAATCAAAATATTTGCATATAATCTACATAAAACAGGATCAATGGAAAAAAAGAACTAAAGGAAATGTTATTTTAAATAAATTTGTAAATACATTTAATCAACAAATCACAAAACTTATGTAGTATTAAAATGGCCGCTGTATTAATACACTGCCACAAACCAGTCCAATAATGTTAGGCTAGGTCCTGTGAGCATGTGAAGTAGAAAGGTCCATTTCTCAGACTAGGAGATATCTATACCATGTCATTCAGAGAACCAGGCTGGACAGTAGACGGCAGCTCCTTCTTCCTGCAGAACTCCGTATAGCTTTAGTATTAGATCAGACAGACAGGGTGGACAGCGTTGTGAGACGCCTTCTTTTTAGTTCAGCACTCCTATATCTTCCATTTTTAGATCAGAAATAGAAAGTGTACAGCGATGTGGCTCAGTGGATAGCACTACAGCCTTGCAGCGCTGGATTCCTGGGTTCAAATCCCACCTTTGTGGGAGCAAGCATATAGGGCAATATGGCAATACTATGTTATGTCTTATGGGCTGTTTATTAGAATACTAGCACAATTCCTATGCTGATAACTCCTCTAATCTTTTGGTCTGTGAGCCATTTTCTGGATCTATGGTCCTATATTATCTAACGGGACTCATCCATGAAGTGGTATGGGGACATTAAGGAGTATTTTTGCTCTGCCTAATTGATCATGGTAATCCCTCCAAAATATATATCGCTGGCTATTTAGCTAATTGGAGTTAGTAAGGGATACTATTGTTATCTTCTTCCTTTTTTTCAATTGTGTGTGCCTAGCTTAAAGACTCTCTTCACTCCTGCCTATTGAATCATTGTTTTCCTACCTACATTGTAGGGTCTAACAGGGCAGTGAGGGCTAGCCTACGCTGAGTGGGGGCGCCAAGTCGAATCTCTAGTGGTGCCAACCTTCACGGTCAGGTAGGAATATCTAGGACTAGCGTAGGACACGCAATAGGTTAGATTTTTATCATGAGGTATATTTAATTTATGCCTCTTTCACTGGGTTGGTGTTTTTTATGATTATCAATAAAATTTAGTTTTAGAGGGAATTTATGTTTCACACCCACCAAGGACAACACCTGCAAGGAGTTTGTATGTTCTCCCCGTGTTCTCCGGTTTCCTCCCACATTCCAAAGACATACTGATAGGGAATCAAGATTGTGAGTCCCATTGGGGACAGCGATGATAATGCATGCAAAAGCTGTAAAGCGCTGCGGAATATGTTGGCGCTATATAAAAATAAAGATTATTATTATGTGAGCGCAGTTCAGTCTGTTACCATAGTAATGCTGTTATCTCCAGTATTGGGTAAGAAAGACAGGATAGACAGCAGTGTATGTGGTCTCTTATTACCTCATCGGCCCTGGTATCTCAAGTATTAGATGAGAAAGACGGGGAGGACAGTGTGAGCAGTCTCTTACCACAGCACCCTGGTATTTCTAGTAAGGGTATGTTCCCACGGTCAATAACCGGCAGCGCTTTGAACGCAGCACATGTCTGCTCCGTCCAAAGTGCTGCCGGCTTTTGAAGCAGTGTGAGCAGTCTCTTCCTACCTACAAATGGATACGTACTACCTCTATTTAGGACTAGATCAGAATATCCACTGGAAGCACAGCTTCCTACACATGAAGGGGCTTAGCTTCCTGCTGCACATGCTCACAGGTTCCTTACCTACCACCATTCTAGGGCTGGTTTCTGGCAGTGTTACAAGACCGTGGCCATTTGAATTCTATGGTGTTTCCCTCAGTAAACCAAACAATTATGATTTGCTATTTAAAAGCGTTTAGGAATTTATAATGAAATTTACGTTAGTTTTTTTTATTTTGGAGGGCCCCTTTAAACATCTTGTCTTTGGTATTAGAAGCATTATCAATATTTCATTAATTTTTCAGACATTTCTTCAAATTGTGGATAAAGATCTGATGGCAGATAATGTCAACCTCTAACAACATAGCGCAAGCTCGAAAGCTGGTGGAGCAACTCCGTATCGAGGCCGGTATTGAAAGAATTAAGGTATACTTAACACGTTCATTATCTTTTGGTTCAGTTAGAATGTCATCTGAGCTGATTCCACTGGGATAAGCCTGATTACTGAAAGGTTAAGGGATTTTACTAGTTTTAATCATATTTGATCTGAACTGATTAGCTAGCCATCTGGGCAACGATACACTGCTCTTTTATACAGATTAGTAGTCCTGTGCGCACAGTAACCTTTGTTGGATTGTTATATGACACGAATTCCAGTGATTAACACTAGGAGCCATGTTCTTTTTATCAAGCACCAGTGCACTTCCTTGTGCAGTGACAGTACAGTAAGGTCTGTGAGTGTCATTGTGTGCTTCTGTATGTACACTATTGTAGATGAGTAATGGACAGACTGTACAGAAAAGGGACACTGGCTACTAGAAGATGATCTGAAGACTTGTGCCGTTGTCATCCTCATACCAGCGGTGCCATGAAAGTACACATGTGTGCTGCAGTGTGAGCACAAGTTGAGGGCACTGGACAAATGATGGCTTCAATATACACAGTTACAAATTACCATCCTGTCCCCACAGCACTTGCCACTTTACTTTTGTGTTAAGGCATTCGGTAAAAAACCTAATTCTATTGCTGAAATTCGAAACAACTGGAGATTTCCATTTATTTTCGCAATATGTGAAAAAGCAGGTAAAAGAATAAATAAAAGCTCCTGCCAATCCAAATGATTGGTACTAGCCCCACCCCTGTCAAAAACCATGCATCTGATATCTAAAATTACCGTATTTTCCGGCATATAAGGCGACTTTTTAACCCCTGAAAATCTTCTCAAAAGTCGGGGGTCGTCTTATACTTCGGGTGTGGTCTTTAGTGAAGCAAGCTGCAGGCGTCCAGGACGCCTGGGGTATGGAAAAAGGAGAGATCGGCCTGCGCCGCTTCACTGCAGTCCTCAGGAGTAGAGATAGGCGAACCCAAACAGTAAAGTTCCGTACTGTTCGGGTTTGGCTGCCCGATCATTGGGTGTTTATCCCACTGTCATGTGAAATCATCCTCGCCGGTCAGAGAGCCGCAGCTCCCACGCTGTCAAAAGACAGTCTGAACGCTCAACTGTGATCGGAGGTATTAACTTTACCTCCGGTCACTGGTGTCAGCTGATGGGACAACTGCTCCCATCATCCGACACCTACAGCCGCTAATTACAATGAGAGCAGGAGCGGCGGATGGGAGTATTCATCTGTCGCTCCTGCGCTGTAAATAAATGCGTTAATTAAAAATAAACCGGCCTGGGAGCTGCAACCCACAGCTGTTAGTTTCAGCAAGGCTAGTTATCTAGAAAAGAGGGGTCCCCATGCTGTTTTTTTTTTTTTTTAAATTATCGAAATAATTAAAAAAAAACTGCGTGGGCTCCCCCCCCCCCCCCCCCCCATTTTTGACAACCAATCTTGCTAAAGCAGACAGCTGGGGGCTGGTATTCTCAGGCTGGTAAGGGGCCATGGATATTGGCCCCCCTCTAGCCTAAAAATAGCAGCCCGCAGCTGCCCAGAAAAGGCACATCTATTAGATGCGCCAATTCTGGCGTTTTGCCCGGCTCTTCCCACTTGCCCTGTGGGATTCATATTTGTGGTGTTGATGTCACCTTTGTATTGTCCGGTGACATCAAGGCCACGGCTTAGTAATGGAGAAGTGGCTATAAGACACCTGATCATTACTAATCCTATAGTTGTATGGTAAATAAACACACAGCCAAAATAAAGTCCTTTATTAGAAATAAAAGAAAACACAGTTTTCCATTTTTATTTAAAGGTCTTATTCCAGCTAAGCCCTCATTCTCCTGTAATAAAAGTAAAATTAAAAAAACAACAATATACCATACCTGTCCGTCGTTCTGTCCCACGCCGTAATCCATGTCTTGGGGGATTAACAGTTTTCAACCTGGACGGTGACAAAATGCGTCCGTCCAGGCTGAAAACCACTGGTGAATGAGCTGCTGCCAGTGCGGCCTCAGAGACAGGTGGTGACGTCATTGAGGTTACCTCCGGTCAGTGAGGCTCCGTTCCCAGCCGGGCTGAACTGCAGTGACATTTCTCTCACCGAGGTCACCATAGTTCAGCCTGGCTATTACCGTATTTATTTACAGCGCAAAAGGGGCTAATAAATACTTCCATCCACCGCTCCTGCTCTCACTGTAATTAGTGGATGCAGGTGTCGGATGATGGGAGCAGTTGTCAGTTATCAGCTGACACCAGTGACCAGAGGTAAAGTTAATACCTCCGATCACAGCTGAGCGCTCACGCTGTCTTTTGACAGCATGGGAACCACGGCTCTGTCCGGCGGAGATGATTTCCCCGCTGATCAGAAGCGGTGTTTGCCGCGCTGTCATGCACATGACAGCGCAGCAAACAAAGGAAGAGGGGTAGTCTTCTACGGCGAGTATATCCCAAACTCTATTTTAACTGGAAAAGTTGGGGGTCGTCTTACATGCCGGAAAATACGGTAATTGTTACAGAAAGGGGTCCAAATTTTAAAATGTATTTTCATCTTCTGTGGCCATAAATTGAAAAATTTTCCAATGTGGAAAAAAAGACATTTATTTCCTTTATTTTCACACTGATATTTGCTGATGGTGGCAAAAAAAAATTAAAAAGAGAGTATAAAGCCCCCGTCTCACACAGCGATCTCGCTAGCGAGATCGCTGCTGAGTCACTAGTTTTATGACGCAGCAGCGATCTCTCCAGCGATATCGCTGTGTGTGACATTCAGCGACGATCAGCCCCCCTGCTGGGTATCGCTGATCGTCGCTGAATGTCCTGGACATTTTTTTGATCGCTGGTCTCCCGCTGACAGGCACGCATCGCTGCGTGTGACAGGCGGGATACCAGCGCCCTGATGCAGGGAGCTGGTAACCAAGGTACACAGCGGGTTTCCAGGCACCGCGCAGTGCCTGGAAACCCGATGTGTACCTTGGTTACCAGCTCCCTGCATCAGGGCGCTGGTATCCAAGGTACACTGCGGGTAACTAAGCGATGTTACCCGCAGTGTCGCTGTGCTGATCGCTGCCCTGAGCTGCCTGTTTGGCAGCTCAGCAGCGATCATGCAGCGATACACCAGCGATCCTGACAAGTGCATATCGTTGTCGGGATCGCTGGTGTATCGCTATGTGAGACCCAGGCTTAAGAGTGGAGTCTAAAAATAACATAAAAATGAAGCCCCGTGTATCATAAAAAGTGCAAATTATCTTTAAACCGCATTAACAAAAAAAAAAAAAAAAAAAAGAGAAAATATGCCTGGTCAGTAACTGGGGTAAATGGCCCAGTCTTCAATTAGTTATTGACCATAGGATACCATGCAACACGCAGTATAATGTGTAAATGGGCTCTTTCTAAACTTCTCCTTATACAGCATGCTTCTGAGAACTATAATAGAATAATTCACAAAGCAGAGTGATGGTTTAGCCAAATTTGGACCCTTTTCTGGAATGTATGATATGCAGCTAGTATGTATGATGCCCAGTAGATGCTGTCTACATGATACAGCAGCAGGGTTTGTCAGCCTGTGTACTAAAGGCTGCAGTGACACAGTATTCTATTTATTAATTGCCAAGTTAATTTTTTATTGTGGTTTCAAACTGAAATTTTAACAACAACCAGTTGGAAAACAATAATGAAGGAGAAAAAAAAGAGTCAAAAATTGCCAATAAATTAAACACTAATCATATTTATTGAAAGATAGTCAAAAACTTCCACTAAAAACATCACTGTATTACACATTACACTGTGATTGAATCACTGAGTGCTAAAAAGTGACACAAGGATACACGACGGGACATATCATTACAGAAAGGACGAGAAGTTTATGCACACACACCGTATCATATAAGCAGATAACCATCAATTATCACGTGCATATTCCTCAAATATAAAGTGATGAAGCAAGTACAAGTGATCAAGAAAAGTGTAACTCAATAACGGGTATAATTACCCATATGTGTGGAGATTCCGTCTGGTCACCTTACCCCAACGTGCGTTTCGCGTCCAATAGTTACCACTTCCTCAGGAGGCGTCACGGAATGACCAGGATTCAGACGGAATCTCCACACATATGGGTAATTATCCCCGTTATTGAGTTACACTTTTCTTGATCACTTATACAGAGGCACATAGTGATGAATCGCTCACTTATATTGATGCACTACTTGCTTCATCACTTTATATTTGAGGAATATGCACGTGATAATTGATGGTAATCTGCTTATATGATACGGTGTGTGCATAAACTTCTCGGCCTTTCTGTAATGTTATGTCCCGTAGTGTATCCTTGTGTCACTTTTTAGCACTCAGTGATTCAATTATAGTGTAATCCATATACTTTATCTTGTGTAATACAGTGATGTTTTTAGAGGAAGTTTTTGACTATCTTTCAATAAATATGATTAGTGTTTAATTTATTGGCAATTTTTTGGACTCTTTTTTTTCTCCTTCATTAGTGCTATTTTTGAGTCGCCATTGTTATATGTATATGGTAACTATTGACTGGTAATTCTTTTTTCATTTGGAAAACAATTCAGCTGTAGAGCTCAAAGAAACATGTAATCTGCTTGTCCTGTGAGAAATACTATGAATATGTTATTTTATGTGTGAACAAGGTCAAATAAGTGGCACAAAGAGCCACAAGGTTATAGTTTACATCAGGGGTCGACAAAGTTGTTCAGAATCTAGGAGCCAGCCAAAAAATTTAGGAGCCAGAATTTTTTTTTAACAAACTTGGTTATAATGCACTCCCCCATAGACAGCCTTATTTATAATGCACCCCATAGGCAGTCTTATATATAATGCACCCCCATAGGGAGCCTTATTTATAATGCACCCCCATAGGCAGCCTTATTTATAATGCAACCCCATAGGCAGCCTTATTTATAATGCACCCCCATAGGCAGCCTTATTTATAATGCACCCCATAGGCAGTCTTATATATAATGCACCCCCATAGGGAGCCTTATAATGCACCCCCATAGGCAGCCTTATTTATAATGCACCCCCATAGGCAGCCTTATTTATAATGCACCCCCATAGGCAGCCTTATTTATAATGCACCCCATAGGCAGTCTTATATATAATGCACCCCCATAGGGAGCCTTATAATGCACCCCCATAGGCAGCCTTATTTATAATGTACCCCCATAGGCAGTCTTATTTATAATGCACCCCATAAGCAGCCTTATTTATAATGTACCCCCATATGGAGCCTCTGCTCTGTAATATAATGCAGCCCCCTTTACAAAAATAATAAATCCTGTACTCACCTCTCTTGCTCCCGGCTCCTGCGCTGCTCACTGCTCTCCCTCTCAGCGTCTGACTGCCGGCGCCGGGCAGTGACGTCATCGCGCCCGCTGTCAGACGCTGAGGGGGATTATGGGAGAGAAGGAGCACTCGCTCCTTCTCTCTCAATGCGGTCAGCTGTATCGGCTGGATGCTGATACAGCTGACCCTCCAATGACGGTCGGGTGGCCCACTGTTGGCGCCGGGCCCCCCACCACCTGCTCAGGCCCCATAGCGGCAGAGCAGGGAGAGCGATTCTCCCTGCTCTGCCGCAGAATGTAACTGTATCAGTGCGCTGTGCACGCCGATACAGTTACAGTGGCGTAGCTCCGGGTGGGCCCCCTCCGAGCGCGGGGCCCGGGGCCACCGCCTCCTCTGCCCCCCCGGTAGCTACGCTACTGCCCGGGCGCCAGGCATGATTTTCTAGGCGCCACTGGCGCCCGGGTTTGTCGAACCCTGGTTTACATGTATTACTTTATTAAAATCTTCTCAGCAAACGCATGTGAAAAGAAAGCGATGTCTGCCCAAAGGTAACAAGGAGGTGGCTGATTTGTGACATGGAATTTATAAATCCTGAGAAGGGCTGAGGCTACACACACAAATTTTAATAGAAGATTTCTCAATTTAAGTCCAGGGTCACACAAGTGTATATTCTCTCCTCCAAGGGAATTAGATCGATTATGGTAATGACATTCTGATCTAAGTTTTATCAGGGTGTCAGCTTAGTGTGATCTGATTTCCTTTGATGAGAGAATTGTAGCACAGGTGAGGAGAAGATGGAGAGCAAACTGTCTCCATCTTCTCCATTGTGTGAGTCTACAGAAATCCCGACTGCAGTCCGATGATTTCCACACACCCATAGACTTGAATGGATGCAGATCGCAGCATGTTGCTATTTTTTTCTCATGCCAAATTGGTATGAGAAATGAAGCGCTGATCACTGCTGCCCCATAGTATAACATTGATGTATACGTTCAAAATGGTATTCCATCACTGCCCAGATGTGGCCAAAACTGGTCAGGACATTGTATCGGGCTTTGCTATATTGTTCCAGTACCTTCCATAGAAATGAACAGGGTAGCTCGCCCGTTTCATATTCCCAGCCACCCGTGGCAAGTCCATTGATATTCCCATCTTAGCCATGAATGGTTGACATGGGAATAGTTTTTTAAGCTAAAAGAACACTTGAATTGCCTGCACCTTTGTGTACTCCTGTGTGTAGCCGTAGCCTTACATGATCTGACAGCTAGAATAGTATTTATTCTGCAAAGAGTAGGATAAAGTTTTGCATTTACAGCTACTCTCAGGCTACCTTTGCTTTTTCCATTCACGGCTATCCACGAATGAAAGATACTTGCGTATGTACATAGTGTGGGACCAGCACCAGTTATTGACCCACTAATACGCCTGTCACTTGGGTGACAGCTGCCTTGAAAGATAAACTAGCAAAAAACACTGTATTACCACTGAAATAAAGAGCCTTCATTTTGGCTTTGCAGTGCATTCCATTGGTTGTTGTTCTGTGGTTAAAGGAGTACTCCAGAAATGGAAAAAGGTAAACAATTAAAGGAAATATCATCATAAATAAGTTTCTAAATACAATTAATTAGAAAATCATAATAGTTTTGTCTAGAGAGGTAATCGCTATAAAATCAAGTATGACCATCGTCATGTTACACTGATAGAAACTTATCCTAGAGTGTCAGGGCAGGAGCCTGTGCGCACCAGGTGCATCGGGGTAAGGAGAGGCTGCTCACACTGCTGGCTTCCCTGTCTCTGAATGCTGAGCGCCTGCTGTGAGCCGATGATGTCTTCACAGCTTCCTACCGTACACTCTTACATGTGTCTGAGCTGTTAACATGCTGCAGCAGGATTCTGTCAGTCTAACAGGAGGGCGGCCATTATAATTCTACACTGATTGCCTCCGTAGACAAAATGAGTGTGAGTTGCTAATTATTAAGGTCTTTAGGAAATGATTTATAATGATGTTTCTTTTAGTTCTTTTTTTTATTCCTGAAGAACCCCTTTAACCAGTAGACAGAGGTCAACATTTAGCCAACATAAGGTATGTGGAATTGATTGTATAATGGGCATCTGGTGAATTAATTGTGTATACCAGTTTATTATGTTACAGATGCTAAGAGCAAAATTAGCTAACTTGTGTGATTATATGGGTGAGTGTAGTATATAAAAATAAATATATATATATATATATATATATATATATATATATATATACACAGTACAGACCAAAAGTTTGGACACACCTTCTCATTTAAAGATTTTTCTGTATTTTCATGACTATGAAAATTGTACATTCACACTGAAGGCATCAAAACTATGAATTAACACATGTGGAATTACTGTATATACTTTACAAAAAAGTGTGTAACAACTGAAATTGTGTCTTATATTCTAGATTCTTCAAAGTAGCCACCTTTTGCTTTGATGACTGCTTTGCACACTCTTGGCATTCTCTTGATGAGCTTCAAGAGGTAGTCATCGGGAATGGTTTTCACTTCACAGGTGTGCCCTGTCAGGTTTAATAAGTGGGATTTCTGGCCTTATAAATGGGGTTGGGACCATCGGTTGTGTTGTGCAGAAGTCTGGTGGATACACAGCTAATAGTCCTACTGAATAGACTGTTAGAATTTGTATTATGGCAAGAAAACACAGCTAAGTAAAGAAAAACGAGTGGCCATCATTACTTTAAGAAATGAAGGTCAGTCAGTCCGAAAAATTGTGAAAACTTTGAAAGTGTCCCCAAGTGCAGTTGCAAAAACCATCAAGCGCTACAAAGAAACTTGCTCACATGAGGACTGCCCCAAGAAAGGAAGACCAAGAGTCACCTCTGCTTCTGAGGATAAGTTTATCCGAGTCACCAGCCTCAGAAATCGCAGGTTTACAGCAGCTCAGATTAGAGACCAGGTCAATGCCACACAGAGTTCTAGCAGCAGACACATCTCTACAACAACTGTTAAGAGGAGACTTTGTGCAGCAGGCCTTCATGGTAAAATAGCTGCTAGGAAACCACTGCTAAGGACAGGCAACAAGCAGAAGAGACTTGTTTGGGCTAAAGAACACAAGGAATGGACATTATACCAGTGGAAATCTGTGCTTTGGTCTCATGAGTCCAAATTTGAGATCTTTGGTTCCAACCACCGTGTCTTTGTACACTGCAGAAAAGGTGAACGGATGGACTCTACATGCCTGGTTCCCATCGTGAAGCATGGAGGAGGAGGTGTGATGGTGTGGGGGTGCTTTGCTGGTGACATGTTGGGGATTTATTCAAAATTGAAGGCATACTGAACTAGCATGGCTATACCACAGCATCTTGCAGCGGCATGCTATTCCATCCAGTTTGCGTTTAGTTGGACCATCATTTATTATTCAACAGGACATGACCCCAAACACACCTCCAGGCTGTGTAAGGGCTATTTGACCAAGAAGGAGAGTGATGGGGTGCTACGCCAGATGACCTGGCCTCCACAGTCACCAGACCTGAACCCAATCGAGATGGTTTGGGGTGAGCTGGACCGCAGAGTGAAGGCAAAAGGGTCAAAAAGTGCTAAGCATTCAAGATTGTTGGAAAACCATTTCCGGTGACTACCTCTTGAAGCTCATCAAGAGAATGCCAAGAGTGTGCAAAGCAGTCATTAAAGCAAAAGGTGGCTACTTTGAAGAACCTAGAATATAAGACATAATTTCAGTTGTTACACACTGTTTTGTTATGTATATAATTCCACATGTGTTAATTCATAGTTTTGATGCCTTCAGTGTGATCTACAATTTTCATAGTCATGAAAATATAGAAAAATCTTTGAATGAGAAGGTGTGTCCAAACATTTGGTCTGTACTGTGTGTGTATATATTATATATATATATATATATATATATACACATACATATACAATACTCTGATTATTCAGACATTGGTAGATGGTTACACACCGTTATCATACTATTTATATAAAAAGAAAAGGTGTAGAAAGGCCACAATATACATTTACAGTACAAAGCCTCTTTGGTGCCGAAACGCACGTAGGGGACACTGGCATCACCATCTTTGCTCTGGTAAACATTTATGCTGACTATTTCTATACTCCTGTGATTAATTCTTACCGATCTCATGCCTTGACTGGGAGACTACCTTTTGAGCTTATTTATTGAGTGAATTGCTTTATGTGTTTTATCATATTCTTGAATTTATTTTTTGATCGTCGCAGTGTCATTCTATTCTTCATTATACATGTATATTATTTATTGATTGATTAGGACCTATGATTAGATTACCTTGTAACAACCAGGATTTCTATATTTATTATTTTTCATACTTTATCTTGGCTGTTTGTTGATGCCAATCATTGTCTGACTGTTTTTGTCATTTTGAATTATTTCTTCTTATTTGCAATAGTTTTGTACTATACATTTCTATTGTGTTTTTTTTACCCCATTCCTTTTTCTCTGAATAGTATGTTACAGGTGCTGTAATGTGACATACATATCATGCTCTGCTTCAGGACAAAATTTCCTACATGTTTGATAGATGTCATTTTTCATCACATTATATAACATATGGTGTATTCTTTATGTAACTGTTTAGGTCTCGAAAGCGGCGGCAGATCTTATGAACTACTGCGAGCAGCATGCCAAAAATGATCCGCTGCTGGTTGGAGTGCCGACGTCAGAGAATCCATTCAAGGACAAAAAGCCATGTTCTATCCTATAATTTTCCTCTTCCAAGCGTTACAGCAGTTTCTTGACCAGCTGATGGCATCCGAGTCGGATTCAAGATAACAATGATCTGCAGATAACTCAGATAGCTCAACATTTTGCCAGCTGCAAAATTAAAGAACACAGTCTTGCATATTATATGAGAGACACTTAGAGTTCAAATGTAACGTTGATACATTCAGATGACTGCAATGGTAGGTTTTCTTATTTTTGTGTGCGTGTATATTGGGGAGAAACATTTGTGCCAGTAGTACCTTCAGAGAGGATTTGCTGTACATATGAGTGTCAGGTCTTGGCTGTACAGCTGTAGTTTGTATTCCAGATTGAGCCATCACTCCCTCCATCACTGTATAGTGAATGCATCTTACAGGCCACAATGATGCTTCTGTTGGAGCTGAACAGATGGCAGTAGAAGGTTGCAGGTATGATCTATCCAATCTGTCATTTTCGGGTTTAGGCTGCAGCAACACACAATGCAATCTGAGCCCCAATTTACACCGCATGATCAACTTATGGAGAAAACCAGATATATTATACAACCATCTATGGCTGAAGGTCTAATGGCTCATTTTTCCTTCCATCCTCCATGTAGTTAGATATCTCCTTTCCATCTAGCTATCCCATTACATTTCAGGGTTGTATACAAAATGTCCATTGTGAGCAGGTAAATGGGCTTTCTATGAAGGTACTGTACGCCATGTGGTAGATCGCATTCCAGCATGTGCTCTTTTTCTGTCATGGGGTGAGGATGGTCTTTTGTAATACACCGTTTTGGATCTCCATGAATTTCCTTCCGTGTTTTGTATTGGTTATACATAATTCCTAACGGCTATTCCTGTTGCATGGTGCCATTCAATTTATATGATCGATATTAGCTTTAAAACACAAAAAAAAATGTTTTGTTTTCTTATGATCCCTTTTATAGACGCTGATTTGTTTTGTACGACGCCGGTTGGTATTTGAAGTGCCACAAACCTATAGATTGTGGCATAATAGATAAAATAATGTGCCATCATAAAAATGATACTTCTAATGTACAGTAACGATAAAGCCAGCAGCTGCCATGTCTCCTGCTAGTAGGGCACTAGCTGGATCGCAGCAAACGATCGTCTATACTGACACAGTATAACAGATTCTAGCCCACAACATGTAACCAGCATCAGTAGCGGTCTGCTCCGGCACCTTCCTAACATAGATAAAGCGTATGTTCACCTGGCAATACAATATGTAGCGATAAATGGGCTGTCCTCATCCAAAATTATTAGGAACCAAGTGCTGGTTTACTTCTATACGTTAGGAAAATGCATAAATGGTAATTGCATAATGTATACTTTTTATTGGCGTTGGCCTCCGAGCTGCAAGCAATTCCTCTTCCTAATTGGCATATTAGGAAATGCACCCTTCCATCAGCAGCTCGTCCATCTTCTCTTTTACTTGCTATTAAGATCCAGCTGCTGTACGGGAGCCCTGATCCCCACATTAAGCCCCCGTAACATTGGAGACTCCCCACTTTTCTTTGTGTTTTGTGGTGTACCCTATGTCCGCAGTATTGTTGCCCCTTGTAATGAATGGTATACATTGTAGGTGTGATCTTCTCCTCTATTCTGTATTCTACTAATCCGCAGTGACCAGTGTTTGACCCCTTTCCTTTTCTTGGTGTATACGATATTTTCCAAACCTTGGTGTTCTTTTGCCTGTTTGACTAACATGTTGAGAGCTCACTAAATATCTGTACAGTGTTTTATCTTCACATTAATCCTCGCAATTTTACTGTCAACTTTTATCATGTGCCAAATAATTTTGCACTGTAACTATATATTTTGTGGTGTAGCTGTTACAATGTTTACTGAAATAAAGATTCACTACACTTTACTTACAGCTTTTGTCATCTGTGTTTTATTATTGGTGCCCAGGTTACATGGAACATTAGTTTTCTGCAAAAAAAAGAAAAAAATCCAGCTCCACGAAAATCCAAAAACTCTTCTTTAATGGTGTGAATAGAAAACACTAAATGCCAAGGTAGTAGATAAAATAACTAGTTTCAGGTAGTGAAATCCTTAATCATGTTGGTAATATATCTGAAGCATAGACTGGCAGGAGCTATGATACATTTTAATCATCAACACAGGAAATGCATTTGGTCTTATAAATTATTTTTTTATTGAATGTTATTTGAATGTAAAAAAAACGGACATACGGATGACACACAAATGGAATACGGATGAAAAGCGTCATTTTATCTGCATGAAAAAGAGCTGATTTTTCATGCGCACGTCTGACCAAGCCTGAAAGGGACTTTTCAACAATCATTATTTATCACTTATCCACAGTTTGTGATTCAGGTGAGGAGTCCATTTTTTCCAAAAGTCGAGAAAAATAAGTTGCAATTCTCTTACCAGTCCTGTCCCAAATTGTAGACGTGACTTAGTCTGTATGCTTCCTGCATTGCAAAATGTAGGAGAGTAGTGCATTCTGCAATTCTCTCCAAATTACTTGTCTGCTGGGACATTATCGGGTTGTCCAGCTTGGGAAGCGAAGCAAGTCTGTAGTCACTCTACTTCAGACTTGTGAATCCTCAAAGTGCGCAGTGTGCGCACTTCCCAGATTTCTCCAACGTCGGGAGCAGGTGGTCGTGTGACCACAAGTATGCAATTTGCATTCTGACTAGACTTATCCAGCCTCTCAATTCACTTGTATTGCATGAAGCCACATATGTCTAGTCAGAATGTGATTAGAAGATTTCAAATCCCATACTTGCTGTCACGCGCCCATCTGCTCCCAGCACCGGAGAATCCTCACAGCGAGCACACTGCGCAGAGGCTTCACAAGTGTGCAGTCACATAGCGTAACTGCGGGCCTGCTCCCCAAGGCTGGCCAGCCTCTTTAGCTTTCATTGGTCTGTGTGCTCTCCATTTGTATGGAATGAGAACACTGAGATGGAATTTCACCGGAGCCAGATTGTATGGTGGTGAACATGCTTCAGGACCACTCCTTGCAAAGTCCTCATCGTGGTCATGTTGGCAATGATGAACGTGCGATTGAGGACCCAAGTATAAGACGTGATGGTCACAATGGTGGAGCCCTCAGATGCTTAATGTTAGAAATCTTTCCTTGTTATTAATAGTCTTATTCATTCATTTTAAGTTGGGAAACTTGTAGATTCCTATTTTCCATAACTGCTGAGGCCTTCTTCCTAAAATGAGTTGTAGTCACTTGGTGCTATATATAAAATGTGAAATGGCATCTTTCAGCCACATATTTTTAATGTTAAGTGGAAGACACACGTTCTTAAGGGAGTCTCCTCTTCACAGAGAAATTCTCATTCCTATATATTGTTATTATTATCATCTGGTCATTAAATAAATTCCTGAAGTCGCCTCCACCTTTCTAGTTATGTCAGGAATGCCGTGAGTTGTTTCACGTTTGTCGTGATGTTCAACCAATTGCTTAATATGTGTGCCTCACCTGTAGGAGAAACCTAGAGTGGCCCTGCTGTGCCAAGCTGTGAGTAATGAGATGCTGCACAGGCCCACGTTGTGGGAAACCTGATTTGTGATGTGCCACCTGGAGCCCCAGGGAAAATCTTTTATGCAAGGTTTTCAGGTTTGGCCTTATTCCCATACAGGTGAATGGAGCTGGTAATATTTATCGTGCTGGAAAATGCAGTATTTATTAGTAGCCTGTATAGCATGACCATATTCCGCAGTACTGGGCACAGGTCTTCATCACTCACGTCGGACCCTTACAATGTAATTTAAAAGGAAGCTTTAAAAAATGTTATAAACCCACCAAGGACACCATATACAAGGAGTTTGTATGTTCTCCTCATGTTTGCATAGGTTTCCTCCGGGTTCTCCAGTTTCCTCCCACACTCCAAACACATACTGATTAAGATTCTAGATTGTGAGCCCAATGGGGACAGTGTCAATAATGTCTGTAAGGTGCTGCTGAATATGATGGCGCTATATGAGTGAATGAAATAGCAGAAGAATTGTGGAGGGGTTCACACATAGCACTCATGATGTGCTTTCTACTGCCGTTTTCTAAAACCGTAACACTTTTGACATGATTTTGTAAAATTGCAAAGAACATGCCGTTGCTGTGCAGCACTGGGATAAAATCTGACCACGGGCAACGTTCTTTGGCGTTTGCATGGGTTTCCATCCATGCTCCAAAAAGACATGCTAAAAGTGAATTTAGATTGGACCCCAATGGAGACCATCCATGGCTTACGACAATGTATGTACAGCGCTGCAGAATATGTCCGCACTATGTGATCAAGCATAATAAACATATTACAACCAAATGTCTAATGCATATAGAAGACTGGTGGGCTCCTACCTGGGGTTTTCCAGCTGCTGTCAAAGATACAACTCCCACTATTGTTAACACTTATTGGGAGTTAAAGTGGTGCTCCGAAACCAAAGCATTTTTCTCCTAACTCCCTATCTATTTAGTGCCATAATCTAAGTATTTTCTAATACGTTTGTTGTATTTTTTTTCCTACTTGTCTGATGACGATTATTTTCAGAATCCCAGTGCATGCTAGGATACTCACACAAATCATCAGGCAGGGCAGAAGTTGTGGTCACTGTCACAGTCCTTGCCCCCTCCCTGACACGAATCATCATCAGTGATGCTAATTTCTGGGGCTGTATTTATCCCTGCACTGTCTCCCCCTGCTCACTGTGCAATCAGCACACCGTCCGGTCTGCTTAGCTGATTAGTAATAACCTGGCAGCAGAGTGGTACCACTATGCCCGGTGTGCAGGAGGACTAGCACCACTTCTACAGGTGACGTCACTGATCTCTGTCGGGCATAGTGACACCACTCTGCTGCCGGCTTATTACTAGTCATCTAAGCAGAGTGGTGTCACTATATCCGGTGTGCAGGAGGACAAGTGCCGCTCCCACAGGTGACGTCACTGGTCTCTGTCGGGCATAGTGACACCATTCTGCTGCCGGCTTATTACTAGTCATCTATGCAGAGTGGTGTCACTATGCCCGGTGATCAGGAGGACTAGCGCCGCTCCCACAGGTGCTGTCCCTGTTCTCTGTCGGACATAGTGACACCACTCTGCTGCCGGCTTATTAGTCATCTAAGCCGAGTGGTGTCACTATATCCGGTGTGCAGGAGGACTAGCGCCACCCCCTCAGGTGACGTCACTGGTCTCTGTCGGGCATAGTGACACCACTCTTCACGGGGGAGACTGCACACGGAGACACTGCATGAGGAAGACACAGCAGGGACCAGCCCCTGAAATGAATGTCACTGATAACACTTTGTTTCAGGGAGGAAATAGGGAAAAAATATACAATAGTAGTTAGATAGTGTAGTTAGGGAATGGTAGGAAAATATATTAGTAAGCAAATATATTAGAAAATAGCTTAGAATTTGGGACTAAATAGATAGGGCGTTAGGAATATAATGCTTTGCCTTCGGACCACCACCCTTAATACAGATGAAAAGCCCAGGTTAGACACCACAGTGGTAAGTGCTTTGTGATAGATATATTTTTAGTCTTTTCTAACTTTATAATGGGATGCCTACTGACCATGAAACAGTTTTTGCTAATGCCAGGGCTGGTTAACATTTTAGTTTGCTTCAATTCAATTAACCCCTTAATGAACGCCTACATGCATTAAAAAAATATTTAGAGTTGAGAGTCCCCAGTGGTTGATACTTTTTAATGGCTAAATGAAAAGATGGTAACAAATTGCAAGCTTTAAAACAGCAGTCGTTAAGGGGCTTTATTATCTGCATCGCTATTTTAAAATGGCAGTGAAAATTAAGTAAATAGTGCCCCCCTTCTACGGGCAAAAATCCCACAGGTGACAGCTGTATGTGACAGAAGATACCTCGCGGTATTGGCCTTTAAATGCCGATGTCAATCCCGACAGGCATCTAAGTGGTTAAAAGATTCCCTTTAACACCATTTGCCACCCCATGATTGTAATTGTGGGTACGATAGTTGGCATCATAACCCGAGGTCATCTGATCAACCCAGGTACGGTGGCCTGTTTGACCCAACAGCTAGAGGCAGAGTCAGCTAGAAACTGACAGGTCTCATGCACTGCAGTACCCAAGTATTGCAGTGCATGAGACCAACCATCAATTATCAAGTATATAAAAAGTTAAATGTTTAAAAAAAAAAGCACATAAATCACAAAAACCCGCTTTGCCACTAAAAACAAAGCCTTTGTATCAAAACTAAAAAACCTACACATAATTGTCATCGCCGCGTCTGGAATGACCCGATCTATAAAACTGTCATGTTATTTATTTCGAACACACTAAAAATAAATAAGAAATCCCTTAAAAAATGTTGCTTTTTCATCATACTGACACACAATATATTGAATAAAAAGCGTTCAAAAAATCATATGTAAAAATGAAAATGCCAAATCATCCCACAAAAAGCAAGCTCCAATAAGACTCATTTGGCAAAAAAATGTATACCTCTCAGAATATTATAAAATATTGTTTTTAGTGTGTAAAGTGGCAAAGCATAAGAAAAACTATATAAATCTGGTATTACTATAATCTATGAGGCAATGAGGGAAGTCATTTGCGAGGACCGTTATGTATCCCCTAGGATGCGCCTAGAGGTATATTGAACCTGCTGGAATGCATTGTAATCACAGCTACACTTGTGGTTAAAGGGAATCTGTCACTTAATTTTTCGACTATAAGCTGCGGCCACCGCCTTTAGGGGTTTATCTACATCATTCTGTAATGCTGTAGATAAGCCCCCGATGTTACCTGAAAGAAGAAAAACGAGTTATATTATACTCACCCAGGGGCGGTCTGCAGTGAAGTACCGCAGTGCGCAGGTGTCGGACCTCGCTGATCTTTCCCGGCGCCTGCGCACTGCAGTACTCTGCTCTGCCCTCAATAGGGCAGATAAGTGCGCCTGCGAAGGAGCCGCGACGGGAAGCAAAGAAGAGGACGTCTTTGCTACAAGATGGGAGGCGCCGGACCGCGACACCCATCGGACCGGACCGCCCCTGGGTGAGTTTAATATAACTCGTTTTTCTTCTCTTTCAGGTGACATCGGGGGCTTATCTACAGCATTACAGAATACTGTAGATAAGCCCCTGATGGCGGTGGTTTCATCTCATAGTCCAAAAATGGGGTGACAGATTCCCCAGAATAAAAGAGAGTATGGATTTGGTCAAACTATTTGACAAAGCCAGATTTTTAGGAAAACCGGACATGGGCTTTTATTTTTGGGGAGATTTGCAGGTTTGGTAGTGGGGTGAATCTCTCCCTCCACTCCGGGTTTTGGGAGTAGACAATGACCACGATTCACATTTAAACTTTGTGTTGAGCTTCGGTTGTGTCAGTGTTTTGTTTGCAAGCTGCAGAGCAGGCGGCTCTGTGCAAAATAGGCTTGTGTAAGGTTAAAGCCGGGGTCACACATGCGAGAGACTCGCACGATTCTCGTGCGAGTCTCTCGCATGAACATCCGACACTCGGACCGGAGTGTGCAGCTGCATAGAGTTACATGCAGTGCAGCGCCGGGTGTTCATGTGAGAGACTTGCACGAAAATCGTGCGAGTTTCTCGCATGTGTGACCCCGGCCTAAGACAGCCAATGAAAACAAATTGACGCACCCAAGAGGGATACAGTGGTGCAGTCGCCCATGGCAATGGCTTTTGATACTGTCTGGATGGCCTGGCTGCGATCCGGAGGACGTTTTCCTTACTTTGTGAGTTTTTGGAAATAAAAATGTTTTATATTGAACTCTCTTGGGTCGCTGCCTCTCTATCGCACTGTGTGTACACTTCAACATTGCAGATCGTACTGACCCAAAGAATAAATCAGTCTTATCACTTTCACCTCATGGTGAACTGTGCAAAAAATAAAAAAACAACTGAATTGCTCATTCATGTTTCATTCTGCGTCTGAAAAATCTGAATAAAAAGCGATCAAAAAATGTTATGTACCTGTGAAGAATCCAGATTATATCTTAATTACGCAGATGACTATTTTTAGCAAACCAAGAAGAAAATGCTATTTTCTATACTTTTGCTTGTGTGAGTCTGTAATAATGACTTGTAAGCTGATATTCCATATAACATAGTGTGCGCTTATCTTTGATGACTAGTGATGTTTGCTGATATGCTAATTGTGCATTTTATTATAGGGTATGCCACACTAAACAACATCGCTAACGGGATCGCTAAAAAACGTCACTATTTAGCGATCCCGTTAGCGATGTTGTTGTGTGCGGCATCTGTCAGCGACGAGCTCCCTGCTGAGATCCTGCTGTGATCTCGCTCGTCGCTGACATCGTTCCGGACCCTATTTTCTCGTCGGCGCTCCCGCTGGGTAAGTATTATCGCTGAGTGTGGCACCTTTTATTTAGCGATTTAGCGGTATTTTGTACCGCTAAAGTCGTTAAGGAGATCGCTAACCGCGATAGCGTACTTAACGACATCGCTAAATAAAGCCGCTACTAGCGATATTAAAACTATCCCGCTAGCGATCGCATTAGTATGCGTCTTTATCGTGATCGCTAGCGGGATAGTTTAGTGTGGCAGTACCTTATGGAGCCAGTTTGTTTACTCCGAAAGCAGAGAAGGAAAAACTATGCAAATAGATTAAATAATCAAGTAATGCTACTTGGTCTCATCACCATTGTTCCCCTTATCTGTGAGGCTGGACTGAAGGACATGTGTTAGTTCTAAAAATAGGTTACATGCCTCTGTATAAAGAGACTCAGAGAGAGTGAGAGACAGGCAGAGATTCTGCCAAGACATATACATTTAAAGGACCAGAGAAAGGACAGCAGCCAATATCATGGCACCATCATGAGAGACATGGATCTATGATTCTACAGACAACAACCTAGGGGTTTTCGGGCTCGGTTGGAAGAATACAGATCTGCTCCATTGACCATCGCTGAATCATGGATACGTTTGGAGAAAACCAAGATTGGGACCCCCTGGTTGCCTGGCTCCATGGAGATGTTCGGAGAAGCTAGGTCTTGATTCTCGGATCAACTGGCCTTGTACCTGGTATGGACTCAATGGACTGTCATCTTCCTACGCTTGTCGTTATCTCCTCTCTGTGTGCATGCCACAGGTGGAGTAACCGATCCTGGAAGATGAAGCTAGGTTGTGATTCCCAGCTCAACTGGCCTTGTATGGACTGAATGGACTGTCATCCATGCAGTTTTGGCTAGCAGACCTGGGTGCCCTCCGACTCCCCCCACCCCCCCCCCGTGTTGAGACGGTACCCCAGTAGTGTTCAACCACATATAAGCGGTGCTGCCACGTTTGGTAAAAATTGCATAACAAATTACCCTGTCCATTTTCTCCTATTACTCTTTGTGTGAATTAAAACATTGAGGCTAAAGTTAAATTTTAGTGCAAAATGTTTTTGGTTTTCACAGCCCAATTTTATAAAATTGTTTGATTTAGTTTGTGGGTTAAAAATGCACACCCATAGATGAATTATGGGGTTTAGTTTGCCAAATGGGGTAACTTGTCTGTGTCTCTGCTTATTTGGTACCTGAGGAGCTCTGTAGATGCAACATGGCATCCAAATTTGCACTCCAAAAATTAAATGGCACTCTTTGCTTTCCAAATTTTGGCATGTGCCCAAACATTAGTTTTTGACCACACATGGGCTATCTCTGTGTATGGGAGAAATTGCAAAACAAATGATGTGTTCCATTTTCTCCTATTACCCTTTGCATAAATTCTACATTTGGTGTTAAAACAGTATTTTAGTGCAAAAAATGTGTTGGGTTTTTTTTGTTTTCACATATAAATGTTATAAAGTTTTGTGAATCATATGTAAGTTAAAAATCCTCAGTACAACCTTAGATGAATTCCTTGAGAGGTCTAGTTTCCAAAATGGAGTCACTTGTGGGGGGTGTCTGCAGTTATGGCATGTCAGGGGTTCCGCTAATGCGACATGGCATTCACAATTTATCCCAGACAAATTTACTCTCCAAAAATCAAATAGCTCTCTTTCCTTTCTAAGGACTGCTGTGTGCCCAAACAACAGTTTTTGACCACATATGGGGTATCATCATGTTGAAGATCAATTGCGTAACAAGTTGTCAGTTTTCTCCTATTAAACCATTAAGAAACTTACAAATTTGGAGGTAAAACAACATTTCAGCTGAAAAAAACGTTATTTTCATTTTCACATCCACATTTTAAAAGGTTTTGTGAAGTACCTATGCGTTCAACAAGCTCAACACACTCCTAGATGAATTCCTTAATAGGTGTAGGTTCCAAAATGGGGTCACTCATGGGGGTTTCTGCTGATGTGTACGACCTCAGTGGCTCTGCAAATGAGACATGGTGTCTGCAATCTATTCCAGCCTTTCAAGCCCTGCCGTTTGTCCAGACAGAACTTTTTGACTACTTATTGAGTATCGCTGTGCTCAGGAGAATGTTCGTAACAAACAATGTGGTCCACTTTTACATGTTATGTCTTGCAAAAGTGAAAAATTTGCGGCAAAAGCAAT
The DNA here is from genome assembly GCA_033576555.1 of Oophaga sylvatica. Taxonomy (NCBI): domain Eukaryota; kingdom Metazoa; phylum Chordata; class Amphibia; order Anura; family Dendrobatidae; genus Oophaga; species Oophaga sylvatica. Next base: position 359,023,622 of record JARQOD010000001.1, on the reverse strand, counting down.
ATTTTCATTAAAAAATTCAAATTTTTAATTTTGATGACCTAATGTTATCAAATTCTGTTCAATATCTGTGGATTCAAAATGCTCACTATACCCCTGGATAAAATCCTTGAGGGGTGTGGTTTCCAAAATGGGATCAGTTGTCGGGCGTTTCTGCTGTTTAGGTACCTTAGGGGTCCTCTGCAAATGCGACATTCCAGCCTAATATGTGTTCCAAAACTGAAATGGTGCTACCTCCCTTCCGAGCTCTGCCATGTGTCCAAACAGGTTTCTGACCACAGGTGGGGTATCTAACAAATTAAAGCTGCACTCTGAAACACTATAGTATGTAAACATTTAATATTGGAAATTGGAATGTGATCCCGGCCATATGGTGGGAAACGCTTGTATTGAGCGAGGCCATGCCCACTAGACGGGCTCTGCCCTTGAGTATGCATATCATATACTTGACCACCGTTGCCGGAGCAGACAGACACACAGCGTGACTGCAGGCTTTTCATTTTAGAAAGGACAACTCCTTTAATTTGTAACTTTTTAAAGCTTTTTTTTGTGTTCGACTGTTTTTTTTATGTTTGTCATTGTGGGTGGACTTTAGGGTTTCTAGATATTTTCAACTGATTTATCATTTGCAACTTTTCATAAAGTTGCCTGGCTTGTTGCAAATGTGCTCCAGTTTCCTCTAGAGCAGGGGTGGGCAATTAATTTTCCCAAGGGGCCACATGAGAGACCGTGACTGTTTTGGAGGGCTGAACCAATAGTCTGAAATTAATTCTTCTCATTATTAATATTAACATATTAGTTATATTAATATTACTTGACTCACTTCATTCATATTGAGCAAACTTAATTATGCTGAAATTCCCTTACATACAGTTTTGAGCTAGAACACAGCTTTCCTATATACCAGGGCTGTGGAGTCTGTAAGCCAAACCTGCGACTCCGACTCCTCAGTTTCCCTTACACCGACTCCACGACTCCGACTCCCACATATATTGCTTATATTTAAGTGAAAAATTTATTGTAGTACAATGTGAACATCAGACATTTAATCATTTTTATGATACGATAATCAAGATATTTAGATAGAACATAATATATATTTATTGGAATACAACTTTAGAACACAAAAAACTGTAATAAATTGTAAATATGTAAGACACTATGTAATATCAATTACATATACAGTACAGACCAAAAGTTTGGACACACCTTCTCATTCAATGATTTTTCTGTATTTTCATGACTATGAAAATTGTAGAATCACACTGAAGGCATCAAAACTATGAATTAATACATGTGGAATTATACATTACACTTTACAAAAAAGTGTGAAACAACTGAAAATATGTCTTATATTCTAGGTTCTTCAAAGTAGCCACCTTTTGCTTTGATTACTGCTTTGCACGCAGAAAAGGTGAAATGGATGGACTCTACATGCCTGGTTCCCACCGTGAAGCATGGAGGAGGTGGTGTGATGTGTGGGGGTGCTTTGCTGGTGACACTGTTGAGGATTTATTCAAAATTGAAGGCATATGAACCAGCATGGCTACCACAGCACTGCAGCAGCATGCTATTCCATCCGGTTTGCGTTTAGTTGGACCATCATTTATTTTTCAACAGGACAATGACCCCAAACACACCTCCAGGCTGTGTAAGGGCTATTTGACCAAGAAGGAGAGTGTTGGGGTGCTAGCCAGATGACCTGGCCTCCACAGTCACCAGACCTGAACCCAATGGAGATGGTTTGGGGTGAGCTGGACCGCTCACCGCTTCAATTTTGACTAAATCCCCAACAGTGTCACCAGCAAAGCACCCCCACACCATATATATATATATATATATAGTGTGTGTGTGTGTATATATATATATATATATATATATATATATATATATATATATATACACATAACACTATGTAATAAACTATGTAAGTGGCAAAAAAACAGTTTTCAACAAAAACATACTAAATAACATTTGTGCAGTCTATGAATTTGTTCTGAGAAATAGAATTGCCTCCATCAGATCCTCCTTCATAGATAACCTCAAATCTGCCCTAATAATTTTAAGGCCAGAGAACAACCTCTCTACACTAACTTGGGTTGGAGGCAAAGCCGTAACCACATGGGCAACATCTCTAACAATTTCCGGGTATAAAGGATTTGCCTCGTGCAGTCAGTTTTGATGAACGGTTGAATTTTTCTATTTCTTTGAGAGCAAGTGAAACATTTTGCTGAAATATGGTCAATCTGCTTGCTATAGGAGACGGAGTGAAATCTTTTTCCTTGCGGCAACGCTTTGCCTGCTCCATGTCATCCAAATACTTGTCAAAGTCAAACTCCTCATCTGATGAGGATGAAGATATGGCAGAAGTAGTACTGTCAGGACCCAAGTCCTCTTGCGCCTGGCAGCCCTCCTGTAGGCCACTCAGCCTAAAGGTACTGCCACACTAAATCCCGCTAGCGATCACGATAACGACGCATACTAATGCGATCGCTAGCGGGATTGTTTCTATATTGCTAAGTGCGGCCACATTTAGCGATATAGTTAACGACGCTATCGCCTGTTAGCGATCTCCTTAACGACTTTAGCGGTACAAAAGTACCGCTAAATCGCTAAAAAAGGTGCCACACTAGCGATATATACTTACCCAGCGGGAGCGCCGACGAGAAAATAGGGTCCGGAACGATTCCAGCGACGAGCGAGATCACAGCAGGAAGCTCGTCACTGGAAGCTGCCGCACTGAACAACATCGCTAACAGGATCGCTAAATAGTGACGTTTTTTAGCGATCCCGTTAGCGATATTGTTCAGTGTGGCATACCCTTAACTGCTACCTTAATCTTGTTATCCTGTTCACTCTAGCAATTCTTCTGAGATGAGTGCAGGCCTTCCTTCTTTCTGAGTGTGTTTACTTTGTACCCTTGTCTGTAGAGGAGGAGCTTCACTGGTGCTGGAGTGCAGCACTGACTTATCTCAGCTAAGACAAAGCCAAGATCCTCAGGCTACATTCACACCATGGGCGTAGCCAGGATCAAACTTAGGGGGGGGCAGAACCTCATACTGCACACCTCAGCTGCTGCAGAACCTCATACTGCACACCTCAGCTGCTGCAGAACCTCATACTGCACACACCTACACTTGAAAATAAAGCCTGCACCTTAAGAAGATGTGGTGATGAATGCAATCTATTCATTCCAACTATCAATTGATGTTGATGTGTTAAGGGTATACCACACTGAACAATATCGCTAACGGGATCGCTAAAAAACGTCACTATTTAGCGATCCCGTTAGCGATATTGTTCAGTGCGGCAGCTGCCAGCGATGAGCTTCCTGCTGTGATCTCGCTCGTCGCTGGAATCGTTCCGGACCCTATTTTCTCGTCGGCGCTCCCGCTGGGTAAGTATATATCGCTAGTGTGGCACCTTTTCTTAGCGATTTAGCGGTACTTTTGTACCGCTAAAGTCGTTAAGAAGATCGCTAACGGCGATAGCGTCGTTAACTATATCGCTAAATGTGGCCGCACTTAGCGATATAGAAACAATCCCGCTAGCGATCGCATTAGTATGCGTCGTTATCGTGATCGCTAGCGGGATTGTTTAGTGTGGCAGTACCTTAACTGAAGACGAGCAATGCCTGTCCTGGACGTCCTTTTGGGCAGCTATGAGGTGTACCTGACTGGTGCTAAAAAAAAGGAGTGTTAGTCTGTGTGCTAAAGGCTTTCATTCTTTTTGGTACAGATAAGATATGGATAGACAGATATGGATAAATAGAGCAGATTTCTAATCTGCTTTTGCTATTGAAAACATTATCTATGAGCTCAAAAACCTTTCAGGTGATGCAGTTTTTTAAAAAGCTGATTTGCTTTTGCAGCTGAAAAACGTATCCTCAAAAAACGCAGCAAAAACGCTGTGTGTGAATGTAGCCTTAGATCAGGAATAGTACCGCCATTTATAGGACATTTGATAACTTTCCCAAATTCCTATGAAAAAATATTCAGCACATTCTGCACTGAACTACTGTACTCAATTTATTATATATTTTAGGAGTCATCCATTTTATACCGACTCAGACTCCACGACTCCGACTCCACAGCCCTGCTATATACTGTATGAACCCGCACATAGCCCCTATGTAGTGTAAAAGCCCCCACTCAGCCCTCTGTATACAGTGTGAGCAACCACAGCCTCTGTATATACAACATGAGACCTCATAACCCCTATATACAGTATGAGATCCCACTTAGCCCTCTGTGTACAGTGTGAGCCCCCACATAGCCCCCTGTACAGTGTGAGCTCCCACATAACCCCCTGTATACAGTGTGAGTGACCTTAGCCTCTGTATATAGAATGAGACCACATAACCCCCTATATACAATATGAGTCTCGCATAGCCTTCTGTAGTCAGTATGAGATCCTACATAACCCCCTGTATACAGTGAGTACCCATAGCCTCGGTATATAGAATGAGACCACATAACCCCCTATATACAATATGAGTCTCGCATAGCCTTCTGTAGTCAGTATGAGATCCTACATAACCCCCTGTATACAGTGAGTGACCTTAGCCTCTGTATATAGAATGAGACCACATAACCCCCTATATACAATATGAGTCTCGCATAGCCTTCTGTAGTCAGTATGAGATCCTACATAGCCCCTGTATACAGTGAGTACCCATAGCCTCTGTATATAGAATGAGACCACATAACTCCCTATATACAATATGAGTCTCGCATAGCCTTCTGTAGTCAGTATGAGATCCTACATACCCCTGTATACAGTGAGTACCCATAGCCTCTGTATATAGAATGAGACCACATAACCCCCTATATACAATATGAGTCTCGCATAGCCTTCTGTAGTCAGTATGAGATCCTACATAGCCCCTGTATACAGTGAGTACCCATAGCCTCTGTATATAGAATGAGACCACATAACTCCCTATATACAATATGAGTCTCGCATAGCCTTCTGTAGTCAGTATGAGATCCTACATAGCCCCTGTATACAGTGAGTACCCATAGCCTCTGTATATAGAATATGAGACCACATAACCCCCTATATACAATATGAGTCTCGCATAGCCTTCTGTAGTCAGTATGAGATCCTACATAGCCCCTGTATACAGTGTGAGTACCCATAGCCTCTGTATATAGAATATGAGACCACATAACCCCCTATATACAATATGAGTCTCGCATAGCCTTCTGTAGTCAGTATGAGATCCTACATAACCCCCTGTATACAGTGAGTACCCATAGCCTCTGTATATAGAATGAGACCACATAACCCCCTATATACAATATGAGTCTCGCATAGCCTTCTGTAGTCAGTATGAGATCCTACATAGCCCCTGTATACAGTGAGTACCCATAGCCTCTGTATATAGAATGAGACCACATAACCCCCTATATACAATATGAGTCTCGCATAGCCTTCTGTAGTCAGTATGAGATCCTACATAGCCCCTGTATACAGTGTGAGTAACCATAGCCTCTGTATATAAGAATATGAGACCACATAACCCCCTATATACAATATGAGTCTCGCATAGCCTTCTGTAGTCAGTATGAGATCCTACATAGCCTCCTATATACAGTGAGTACCCATAGCCTCTGTATATAGAATATGAGACCACATAACCCCCTATATACAATATGAGACCACATAACCGCCTATATACAGAATGAGCCCTCACATAGCCTCCTATATACCTAACCTGAAAAAATAAAGACAACCTTTGAGCTACCACTTGGTTCCAATAGTTGAATGTAATATCAGTGTTGATCTAGTATCTGTGATCTGCTTAATCTGTTCAAAGATTTGGCCAGTTCTGCTCTTAATTTAACATTAGTACTCATGAATAATATGGACTGCACGCATTATCTGGATCAATATGTTTACTAAGAAGATTTGTTGTTCCCTCAGAACAGATGTCCTTACTAATTGATTAATAAGGATGAATGAAATCCTCAATTTTGGGATTAGAAATAATTCCAAATCCCTCATAAAAACTGTCAGAAGCCAGAATGCCAAACAGCGTAGCTGGCAAAAAGGAAAATGAATGTTTCTGGTGTTATCTGCAATGTGATCGATCAGTAGGAACAGCTTATAGATAGAGGGTGACACATGGCCTCCTCAGAAAATGACGAGCTTTAAAAAGTCAGTCCTTTGGACACACTAATGTAGACTTTTATTCTTATTTGAAATCCAGCTGAGTTGTGTATAATTGCTGCTGTACTTGTATATCAATCAGATTGCTATCCTTGCTGTCTAAATGAATGAGCAGACGGACCAGCTCTTATAACAAACTTTCAGCAAACAGATAGACTTACTCGGAATCCAGAGATGACTAACTTATTTATGACATTTCCTTTATTATATAATTCCCATCAGAACAGATGACTCAAGTATATATTGGGCTATACATTGTGTTCTTCTGTTTTCTTGTCAGATTACTAGTGATGGCATAGGCTAAGAGGGCATTACACTTTATCTGGGGTCCTGGGTTCAAATCCCACCAAGGACAACATCTGCAAGGAGTTTGTATGTTCTCCCCGTGTTTGTGTGGGTTTCCTCCGGGTACTCCGGTTTCCTCCCACATTCTAAAGACCTACTGATAGGGAATGTATATTGTGAGCCCCATCGGGGACAGCGACGATAATGTCTGTAAAGGCTGTGGAATTAATGGCGCTATATAAATGAGTAAAATAAATGTCCTGTATATATTTTCATTAATTATAGTGGGGAGCACAATTTTCGTTGAGTTAGATCTGACACTTGTTTTTGACTAACTTGTGGCTTCAGAGTCCGAAAGTGATCCCAGTTTTTCTCTATCACAACAACTTTTTAAGCTACATGATACCCTCCCTTTGTCTCTAAAATCGTATAAAATGTACATACAATGGAAAATAACCTGAATGTAATGTTTATTTAAAGCTGTTTAGTTCCTACAAAAGATATATTGTTACAATTTGTAAATCAAATTGTGTGCAAGTAGTAAAGTTAAGTAGCAGATAAGGTAAAAATGTACACATAGCTTTTCCTGGAGAGTTCAATCTCGCCTGATGCTCCAACAATAATCAGCCATCATATGTACATCCCATCTACCGGATGCTGACCCTCCATGACCTTCAAATCTTGGTGAAATCATTCACTTTGCTCATCACTGACTCCACCAAGGTTTTCAGGGAAGTTAGCAAGATGGCTATGCAGAAAATGCTCCTTGATGCTCATGTTGCTATCAAGCACTGTGTAGCTCTCCAAGAGTTTATGGACAATTGCAGTGTAATTCTTTGCTCATGTATTTCCAAGAAAGTCCTCGACAAGGTCTTTGAATAATAATAAAGTACTTTTTTGCAGTTGATATTATCCCGATGAAATGGTCATCTTTGTGGAGCTGCCGAATCTGTGGACCATCAGACAACCCGACCTTTATTTATTCAAATGACATGCTAGGAAATGTCAAAATTAAGTACTTGAAAGTCTCCTTCAGTTGGCAAAGCTTTAACAAATTGCTTCATGAGCCCAGTTTCTTGGAGGTGGGATTATAATGTTCTATCTGTCAACTATTGGCTCATGTAGAATGTTTGGATCACCAGGTTTGAGATCAGATCTTGTGGGTCAATTTCTTTCCACCCAATGCTTCTCACGAGCTCTGCTGTCCCACACGCACAGAAAACAAGGATACTTGGTGTATCAGTGTTGCTGACCAATAAGTAAGCATACCATTTTACCCATAACACAGATGATCCAATTCTGTTTTTGATATTGCAACAACTCAATGACCTTTTATGTCTCTGTATTCTTCCCAAAGTGACTGCACCATAATAAATTGCCATTGTGGAGGACGCACTTTAAGCTCCGCTTTGGGCTATCAATAAACAGTCACCATTCATTTGGGTTATAGATTGGAATTCCCAATTCCTCAATTAAACCATATATATATGGCAATACACCAAGCCACTGTGACCTCCAAAGTACTGCAGAAATGCACTTTTTTGCTGGATTAAAAGTAGCATACGTTTGCTCCTTCAAGCAAGTTTGTCTCATGGAGTCTTGATGCTAGGAGTTCTTAAGCCTTTTTTGATAGTCCCAAATCTCGTGCCAAATCGTTCAACTACTGCTGGTCAAATCTCTTATGAACTGAGATATCTTCAATTTCAAAATCTTCGTCATTTCTGTCACTTTGATAAATTCTGCTAACCTCATATGTTTTGGAAGTCTGTATATTTCACAATATAGAGAGGCACACAACCTCTCGACAAACAGTCTCATGTGTAATTGAGTAGCCTGGACAAATAGCCTGATGCTGCTCACCAAGGTCATCCTCCACTTCTTCCCACTCTAAAGGTACTGCCACACTAAACGCTCCCGCTAGCGATCACGATAACGACGCATACTAATGCGATCGCTAGCGGGATCGTTTTAATATCGCTAGTAGCGCACTAATTTAGCGATGTCGTTAAGGACGCTATCGCGGTTAGCGATCTCCTTAACGACTTTGGCGGTACAAAAACACCGCACATCGCTAAAAAAAAGGTGCCACACTCAGCGATATATACTCACCAGCGGGACGCCAACGATAAAAATAGGGTCCGGAACGATGAACGAGATCACAGCAGGATCACAGCAGGGGCCACGTCGTTAGTACATGCCACACACAACAACGTCGCTAACAAGATCGCTAAATAGTGACGTTTTTTAGCGATCTCGTTAGCGACGCTGTTTAGTGTGGCATACCCTTAAGGCCTGATATTTACGATACCAGAGATATCAGTATTCATGTGTGCAATACTTGCTGCAAATGTGTGGCAAGTGTGTCGCATCAGTACCACACGTACTGGCACCAGGGAAGCAGCGGTACAATTAGCACTGTTCCCCGGCACCAGGTGCTGATGACGGTTCTCATCATTCTCCCCTGCTCTGCCGGCGAACTTGGCTAGATTGATGAGTTATATTCAACTGACAGCAGCGACAGTAGGTGGCATCTGATGGGACTATTACTCTCATCAGCCTACACCTGCTGCCGCTAATAACAGTGAGAGCTAGCGGCAGCTGATGAAAGTATTTATCACCTGTGCTATAAGTACCTTGTATTTTTGATAACCAGCGAGGCAAAACTCACAACAGGGGGCTGCAACCATCAGCGTTCGCAAGACTGGTTATCAAGAATAGAGGGGTCTCCACGCTGTTTTTGTAAATTTAAAAAAACTGGCTTGGGGTCCCCCACATTTTTGACAACCAGCCTTGCTAAAGCAGACAGCAGGGGGATGATATTCTCATGCTGGTAAGGGGCCATGGATATCAGCCTTAAAATAGCAGCAGAAAAAGCACATGCGCCAATTCTGGTGCTTTGCCCAGCTCTTCCCATTTGCTCTGTAGTGGTGGCAAGAGGGGTAAGATTTATGGGGTTGCTGTCACCTTTGGATTGTCTGGTGACATCAAGCCCATAGGTTAGTAATGGAAAGGTGTCTATAAGACACCTATCCATTACTAATCCTATAGTTATATGGTAAAGACACAGCAAGTATAAAGTCCTTTAATTTAAATCAAAACAGTTTTCCATTTTTATTTAAAAAATAAACAGGTGAGTATAACACCTATTCCATTGAAGCCAATGTCTCCTGTACTAATGAAAAAAGACAAATATCCCTCACCTGTCCAATGTTCTATCCCACACTGTAATCCATGTCTGAGGATTAACAGTTTTCAACCTGAACGGTGCCAAGGTTGAACCACTGGTGAATGAGCTGCTCACGGTGCTGAGGTCACCGCAGTTTAGTCCGGCTGGGAACGCAACCTCAGTGAATGGCAGTAACTTTGATTAGGTCACCGCTAAGCACTAATGCTGCGCTCGCAGCAGCTCATTCACCAGTCATTCTCAGACTGGACAGTCGCATCTTGGCAATATCCATGGCCCCTTACCAGCCTGAGAATACCAGGCCCCAGCTGTCAGCTTTAGCAAGGTTGGTTGTCAAATATAAAATGGGACCTCATGCTGTTTTTTTAAATGTATTTAAATAAAAACAACAACAGCATGGGGACCCCTCTATTCTTGATAAGCAGCCTTACTTAAGGTACTGCCACACTAAACAATCCCGCTAGCGATCACGATAACGACGCATACTAATGCGATCGCTAGCGGATTGTTTCTATATCGCTAAGTGCGGCCACATTTAGCGATATAGTTAACGACGCTATCGCCGTTAGCGATCTTCTTAACGACTTTAGCGGTACAAAAGTACCGCTAAATCGCTAAGAAAAGGTGCCACACTAGCGATATATACTTACCCAGCGGGAGCGCCGACGATAAAATAGGGTCCGGAGCGATTCCAGCGACGAGTGAGATCACAGCAGGAAGCTCGTCGCTGGAAGCTTCCGCACTGAACAACATCGCTAACGGGATCGCTAAATAGTGACGTTTTTTAGCGATCCCGTTAGCGATATTGTTCAGTGTGGCATACCCTTAACACTGACAACTGAGGGTTGAAGGCCTCAGCTGTCAGTTTTGTCTGGCTTATTTTTAGCGCAGGCTGGTGAATACTCCGATCAGCCGCTGCCTGCTCTCACTTATTAGCGGCAGCAGGCGTAGGCTGATGGGAGTAGTAGTCCCATCAGCCACTGCGTGCTCTCGCTGTTATTACTTGAATATAGCTCATCATTCCCCCTGTTTGCGCTGATTGCTGGCAGAGGGAGAATGATGAAAGCGGTCTTCAGCACCTGATGCCGGAGAACAGCGCTAACTGTACCGCTGCTTTTCAGGCCCCAGTACGTGTCACACCGATGACATCACTGTTCGGGATTGTTTTGCGGCCCGTGCTGTTGTTAAACAGACATGTCAGTGTGTTTTGCCCACGGAGCGTGGAAACACACTGACATGTGCACAGACCCATTGACTTGAATGGGTCTACGTGTGTCAGTGTCTCCAGTATGTGTGAAAACTGTCACAAGAACCGGAGACAGGGACATGTGAAAGAAGCCTAAAGCGGTTTGCTCTCAGCCAATAGGAGAGCATTAGTGCTACCCTCGATACAGCATAGAGTAATTGCATTAAGATAAGCTGTTGAGAAAGAACCTGATAAAAAGTCATTTTTCTTCTAAATCACCATGCTTGTTTTAGTCTAAATCAGCAGAAAAAGGAAAAACCCTCAAGAAAAAAAAAAAAAAAAAAATTGTTAAAAATTGTTCCCAGTGTTATTTGTGTGTTCGTCAAAAGACAAATTACATAGGAACATTTTGTTGAATACTCAGTAACACGGTTGAATAAACTTATAAAATGCCAAGATGGACATTCTGCACTAGAATACACTGCAAAATGTCTATGGGGGTAACAAGAATATGGGAAAATTTGAATTGTCTTGTGTTTAAATGCTCTAATTTTAGGATTTTACAAACATCACGACTTGTAGACTGCAGTGTAACTTCTAAAGGATTCAAATTCTCCATCTTAACCCAGGGCAGAGAATTCGGGGTTATTTTATCCAGGCTGATGGCCAGGAACCTCAGTGCTTGGGCTGCCGGCCCTTTCATTCGTTGTTAGGCTGCGATCACACGCATGCAGCTTTTACTACTGAGTGATGGGGCGCATGCAGAGGAGTAAGTTCTGATGGTGGCCAGAATTAGATTGTAGGATAGGATTGAAGAATGATGACGGCAGTAGTGTCTTAGGCCGGTTTCACACGTCCTGATATTTCTGGTACTGGAGATCATGTCAGTGTTTCCAGTGTGCCCCATCAGTACCACACGGACAGCTGACGGGGAACTCGCGGCTACAGTAAGCGCTGTCCCCCTGCAGCTGGTGCTGAAGCCGGCAGACATCATTCTCCCTGCGAGCCGAGGAGAACGATGAGTAGTATATTAATACATCGTTCTTCTCTGCTCGCAGGCAGAGCAGGGGGAATTACAGCCGGCTTCAGCACCAGCTGCAGGGGGACAGCGGCTTACAGTAGCCACTACTTCCCCAGCGGCCGTCCACGCACAGAGGACTGTGTGAACAGTTCTCAGTGTGCAGGACGTTTTCCGGTCCGTGTCAAAACGGACATGTCTACGTGTTTGGCACACGGTCCATGTGAAAAACAGACACAGATTATAATGTGTCTATGTCTGTACGGGTCTCCAGTACGTGTGAAATCTGTCACCACATGTACTGGAGACATGGATGTGTGAAACCGGCCTTATGTGAGGTTTATTCAGCAGCCCCAATGTACCCTATGTGATGGATATACATCAGTCCCAGCATAAATGAGTGCACCATCTTTGAAAAGTAAGATTTTAGTAAGTCACAGAACACAAGAACAATTTCCAGAGTTTTGCCTGCTTAGTTTCATAGAACATAAAGCCATAGCAAAATATTGAGCGTTTATTACAAAACTTTTTTTTTACTCAAGTTTGTTAATGCAAAAATGAATAAACCCACAAAAAAACAAAACTACATCTAGTATTTTATATGAACGCCATGATTTTTTAAAGACAATCAAATTTCTAGGCATGGAATGAACAAATTACAACAGCCATCTTTTTCCATTCTTCAAGACAGACCCCTTTCTAGAGCTTGGAAGATGGATGGAGAATGATGCAGGCTTCTGCTGTCCAAGCTCTCCACAGCAGCTAGGAAAGAGCCATGTTTTAACCCCTTGATGATGGTAGTGCGGTAAGTAACCCCAGTCTGCATTGCTTTCTCAGCAAGTGTCGTAGTCAGTTATCAGTGAGTTCCCATCCTAATGCACCCAGCTGCCTACTAAGGACATGGCTGCATCAGGGAAAACTAGAGTGGGAACTGTACCAACATATTCTTGATTTGATCAGAAAGTCCAGTATGGAACCCATGGCAAAGGCTGGTCAGTTCACTGCAAGTATGGGAAAAACCAAACAAAAAAAACTTCATACTGAGAATTTTTGTCTTAAAATGGTCACCAGAAGGAAAAGAGAAAAATGTTGGGTGGATGATCAAGAGTGGTGCTGCAGTAGCTTGAGCAGTTTCAGGATGCCAAACTGCTCACGATCTTGGACCGACTTGGTCTTGTAGTTGCTTCACCACCACTTGACGATAATCCAGAATTAGTCAGTTGTACTGTACTAGTGTGCTGTGCACAGAAGTCTGGCAGCTGGGCTTCCATGGCCAGATTTCACTTAAGCCACTGTATTTGGATCACAAAGAGCCCTGGCCCTCACCCTTTAACCCCATGTACAATAATGCCTTGCATGACAGCCAGTGGATCAAGCTGGAAGAGAAGGGTCATGAAGTAGTTACCAGGAGGCCATTGCCTTTTAGCTAGAGAGAATACTGGTGACCCTCATTCCAAATCAAATCTGGCCCATCAATGGAAAGGAGTTTTTCTAAAGTCACATTGTAGGGTTCAGAACGCCAAGCTGCTCCCATGCAGTAACCAAGTACTGCGTCTACTTTAAAACAATACTGTTATTATAAATTGTACCAACAAAGGAATTGGAACGATGCAGAAACAGACATCTTATCAATTAAGTACTGTTTAAAGTAGAAACCACCGTACTTGGTTCTTACTGCATGGGAGCAGCACAGCATTCTGAACCCTACAAGTTTACTGTAAAAAAAAAAGTCACATTAAATACAGTGATACCTGGTGACAAAAACATGGCCAGCTGGGGATGTGACAAGTCACAAACCATAAACATACATGACCCGAACATGTAAAGCAAAGAACAGCTGAGCCCAAGAGTGTGTGGGGCCGGGATAACCCCTCAGGAGCCCGGGATAACCCCTCAGGAGCCCAAGGCCATAGCTGCAGAACAAACTTCTGCCTCTCCATTTATATTCACTGATCTAACCATATATCCAGTTAAGGGTATGCCACACTGAACAATATCGCTAACGGGATCGCTAAAAAACGTCACTATTTAGCGATCCCGTTAGCGATGTTGTTCAGTGCGGCAGCTGCCAGCGACGAGCTTCCTGCTGTGATCTCGCTCGTCGCTGGAATCGTTCCGGACCCTATTTTCTCGTCGGCGCTCCCGCTGGGTAAGTATATATCGCTAGTGTGGCACCTTTTCTTAGCGATTTAGCGGTACTTTTGTACCGCTAAAGTCGTTAAGAAGATCGCTAACGGCGATAGCGTCGTTAACTATATCGCTAAATGTGGCCGCACTTAGCGATATAGAAACAATCCCGCTAGCGATCGCATTAGTATGCGACGCTAACGAGATCGCTAGCGGGATTGTGTAGTGTGGCAGTACCTTTACCCTGCCCAAAAGGACTGTTTGCTGGTGCAACCTTCTTGAAAAATATTTGTTAAAAAATAAAATTGGTCCAGTGGAGCTTTCCACAGTACCATGTTACCCATACAAGATACAGATCAATATGGGACTAAACTTTGTAACTGCAAAGATTTATTAAAATTACAAAAAATTAGAACATGACAATTTTTTTGCACAGAGTTTTAAATTTGTAGTTTTCTTCACATACTGTAATATAAAAAACACTGTTGTAAACCACAATTTTGGACATAACGCAAGGATGAGGTTCTGACCAGTCCTGTATAAAGCTGGTCACAGGGGAAGAGCTTAAAATCAGTAATCCAAGGTAAAGGAGATCCTGAGGAATGTTTCCACGATCAAGGCACCACCGCTGGTAAAACACCACTTTATAACTTGCCAAAACAAGCCATTCAGATATATATAAAAAAAAAAAAATAACTATAAAATATAATCCTTCTTGGTCCAGAGAGTCTACAAAAGAGTACAAAGTGCCTTGCAGATCCAGCTGCATGCATAGGTTACGTTACAACCAGTACAATAGTCCATGACACAGAGTGGCATAGAAGAAATACTCCAACAGTCAAGATTCTGTGAATGCAGTGCAAATAGGGAGTAGATTTAGGCAGGGTCCAGACACATCACCTGTCCATTAGTGACATAAAGGGGATCCACTGGTTTCTGGATTTACACTCGGCACAGTAATTGAAGACTTCATCCAAACTTGAACATTTCCAGGGATTGTTGTGCGGCGTCTGTGTACAAGAAACAAATTTAGCCATGGCAAAAACAGTTACAGAGCAATACATCACTCATTTGTGCTAGAATTAAGCATTTTTACTTCAGTACGATGGGATCAGTGTCATTTAGGCAGGATTATTAATAAAGCATGATGTGCTTGCCTTAAGGAGGTCATCACACAAGTCACATTTTTCACCTATCCATAGGTGACGTGACTGCTAGGAGGCCCATGACAGATCAGGAGACCAGGGCCACATGTACCCTTTTTCAATAGCATGAATGTCTATGGCATTGACAAGTGCCAACTGCTCCACTTCACCATCCTTGTCATTCATCTTGTAACACAGGACTCCAGATCTGGTTGGTGGTGGTGGGTCACAGTGATCAGTTAACACTAGACAGGCAAGACTTGTGACTTAACTAGTGGTCCCAACAATTACACTGATCCAATTGGTGTCATTCTTAACACTTTCCTCCCCTTCTTCCAGAAGTCACTTATACTGCAGTACCACAATATTTAGGGATATAGCAGAAAAGATGTTCTATAACATCAACCCACAGGCTGAGCTTCATAGAAGGACCAAGATGAGGCCTTCAGCAGCCTTGACTGTGCTCAGGGAAAGGCAATGAAAGCCGGTGAGTTCGTGGACTTCATTTAAATACCGCTGTCCTAGACTGACAGGGTCATCAACTAGCACACACCAGCCACTGTTTACAGGAAGGTGCCAGCTGTGCAGTACAGCCAGCATCTGCCCGGTATGGTGCGGGCGCCGGACCAGAGGACATGCCATCATAAACTGTCCGAGTGACTACAGAATATTAGGATTGTAAGGCTCTGATCGCTGTTTTGTTTAAAGAGCAATTCTGAAAATCCAGCCCTGACCCAACAAGTAGGCTAATCAGGTGGAAGGCTAATCAGGTGGAAGGCTAATCAGGTGGAAGGCTAAGCTGCAGCATTTGGGTTATGTTACAGCGCTTAGAAAGTCACACGTAGCATGGGAACCTACCGACACCAGGATGCAGTGCAGGTCCACGGGCTCAGAAACAGGCTCCATTCGACAATGAATCATCTCTGACAGGCGTTGGAGGCCAGATACCCTCAAGATGTTGATGTCATTGTCACAGCAGAAGGCTTGTATCAGTGTGAAGTGTATGCTCAGCGCCACATCAGCCTCATGCTCCGGATCTGCGGCCAGCAGGCACAGCACCACGCTGTCAGGATCTCTGAGGGAACACGTTATGGAAGACATGTCAGCAATACATGCAATGGTTAATGTCCACAGCTGTGAGGGGACACGAGTGGCCGATAGCAGAGGTCCTTATAGACAACATGCCATCACCCCCAGGAGTGTAAAGATCGTGGCCAAGCACAGGGACTGTGGGGAAACGAGCCATGCGATCACTAACCCTGTGGACCACCATAGGCAGTGAGACCCCAGCACGGCCGCCTTACACACCGGCGGACACGGGAACATACCTGTCCATCAGCTGCGCCGATTCATAGACTCCAATCGTCAGCGAGTCTCGTCTGTGGGCACCGACAAGGACGTCCTCTAGAGCCGAGGCCACAGAATGCATCCTGTAGGGAGACAGCAGGCGACATGTAGGTGACAGGCAGCGCACACAGGATGGCCGAGTACAGGGACCGTGCAGCCCTGACAGAGCACAGGACAAACGCAGCGATACCGCACCGCAGCATCGAGGCACTTACGTTTCGTTATCGCATATATCGCTGTCCTCCAATGTCATAGTGTAAGAACCCGCCTTAGCCGCGCTGAGAAATAATCCGGAGCGGTAATTAGCTCCGCTCTCCAGGTAGTCACAAGCGGCTCTGCTGCACGCTGCTGCCGGCGCTCCTTATATGGGCTCCAGGCAGGGGGCGGGGCCAGCGCTGCCATTGGCTGTTCCAGTGACAGGACGCGACAGCTGACGGCGTTCCCTGATTGTGCCAGTCCGCCAGAGCTCTGCTGCATGGTGGCGGAGAAGTACACGTGCCACAGCATCCAGAGTATGCCCGAGCGCCAGCTGCTACAGGGGGCAATCCAGACAGTGCAGAATCCGCACCGCAAGGTCGCTGTAACAAGGGGAGCAATACTGAGGGCCAGCAGTACCGAGCGGCAGGAGTAGGGAGCTGCAGGAGTACTGAGGGCCAGCAGTACCGAGCGGCAGGAGTACTGAGGGCCAGCAGTCACCGAGCGCAGGAGTACTGAGGGCCAGCAGCACCGAGCGGCAGGAGTACTGAGGGCCAGCAGCACCGAGCGCAGGAGTACTGAGGGCCAGCAGCACTGAGTGCAGGAGTAGGGAGCTGCAGGAGTACTGAGGGCCAGCAGCACTGAGCTGCAGGAGTAGGGAGCTGCAGGAGTACTGAGGGCCAGCATTACCGAGCGGCAGGAGTACTGAGGGCCAGCAGCACCGAGCGCAGGAGTACTGAGGCCAGCAGCACCGAGCTGCAGGAGTACTGAGGGCCAGCAGTACCGAGCGGCAGGAGTACTGAGGGCCAGCAGACCGAGCGGCAGGAGTACTGAGGGCCAGCAGCACCGAGCGGCAGGAGTACTGAGGGCCAGCAGCACCGAGCGGCAGGAGTACTGAGGGCCAGCAGCACCGAGCTGCAGGAGTACTGAGGGCCAGCAGTACGAGCGGCAGGAGTAGGGAGCGGCAGGAGTACTGAGGGCCAGCAGTAGGGAGCTGCAGGAGTACTGAGGGCCAGCAGCACGAGCGGCAGGAGTACTGAGGGCCAGCAGCACTGAGCTGCAGGAGTACTGAGGCCAGCAGCACGAGCTGCAGGAGTACTGAGGGCCAGCAGCACCGAGCTGCAGGAGTACTGAGGGCCAGCAGCACCGAGCTGCAGGAGTACTGAGGGCCAGCAGCACTGAGCTGCAGGAGTAGGGAGCTGCAGGAGTACTGAGGGCAGCATTACCGAGCGCAGGAGTACTGAGGGCCAGCAGCACCGAGCGGCAGGAGTACTGAGGGCCAGCAGCACGAGCTGCAGGAGTACTGAGGGCCAGCAGCACCGAGCTGCAGGAGTACTGAGGGCCAGCAGTACCGAGCGGCAGGAGTATGAGGGCAGCAGCACGAGCGGCAGGAGTACTGAGGGCCAGCAGCACGAGCGGCAGGAGTACTGAGGGCCAGCAGCACCGAGCGGCAGGAGTACTGAGGGCCAGCAGCACCGAGCGGCAGGAGTACTGAGGGCCAGCAGCACCGAGCTGCAGGAGTACTGAGGGCCAGCAGTACCGAGCGGCAGGAGTACTGAGGGCCAGCAGCACCGAGCTGCAGGAGTACTGAGGGCCAGCAGCACCGAGCTGCAGGAGTACTGAGGGCCAGCAGCACCGAGCGGCAGGGGTACTGAGGGCCAGCAGCACCGGAGTAGAGGACTGCAGGCCAGTGAGGGCAGCAGCACCGAGCGCAGGAGTACTGAGGGCACAGCGCACGAGCGGCAGGAGTACTGAGGGCCAGCAGCACCGAGCGGCAGGAGTACTGAGGGCCAGCAGCACCGAGCGGCAGGAGTACTGAGGGGCAGCAGCACCGAGCGGCAGGAGTACAGTACGGGTGCCAGCATTACCAAGCGGCAGTAGGGACATGGGCGTACCCAGGATCAAAACTAGGGGGGGGGGCAAGCCAATGTCGCATCTTATACAGGTTACATCATATACACTGTACATTATCCTGCATATTAGGTATGGAGCATTAGAACTGTTGTATATTGTATAATACAGCAGTGTATGCGACACTACGCTGTATATTACATATATTATACATGGCAGTCGCGCTCATGTCAGGAGCGGTACCAGCAAGTCCGAGGATTGCAGTGCGATCCTCGCATGAGTTATACGGCCGTCTGTCTATGCCCTTGTTATAATAATACTGAAATATTAATCTATTATTAAAGTATTAAGGAGCTCACAAGTAAAAAAAAGCCCCCTACCTCCCCTGTCCCCACCCATCCCAACAGCCCATCGTCTCACATGCACCCCTTAGTGTTCTGTCCCACTGACCCCACAATACCCCCATCCTCTCACATGCACCCCTCAGTGCTCTGTTGCCCCTCCCCACTTCAGTCCCCACAATACCCCCATCCTCTCACAGTAAACCCCCAGTGCCCTAGCCCCACAATACCCCCATCCTCTTACATTCAACCCCAGTGACCTGTCCACCCTCCCTCACAATACCCCATCCTCTCACATCAACCCCTGTGCGCCAGCCCCCACAATATCCCCATCCTCTCACATTCGCCAACCAGTGCCCTGTATCCCCTCCCCCACAATACCCCATCCTCTCACATTCACTCTCTGTGCCCTGTTGCCCCTCCCCCACTTCAGCCCCCACAATACCCCCATCCTCTCACATTAACCCCCAGTGCCCTAGCCCCCACAATACCCCATCCTCTCACATTAACCCCCCAGTGCCCTAGCCCCCACAATACCTCCATCCTCTTACATTCACCCCAGTGCCCTGTACCCCTCCCCCACAATACCCCCATCCTCTCACATTAACCCCCCCAGTGGCCTAGCACCCACAATACCCCCATCCTCTTACATTCACCCCAGTGCCCTGTACCCCTCCCCCACAGTACCCCCATCCTCTCACATTAACCCCCCAGTGGCCTAGCCCCCACAATACCCCCATCCTCTTACATTCACCCCAGTGCCTGTACCCAGGGCCGGATTAACTAGGGGCTGATGGAGCTGCAGCTCCAGGCCCCTTGTTAGAGATAGGCCCAGTAGCGTAGCTACCGGGTAGGCAGAGGGGGCGGTGGCCCCGGGCCCCGCGCTCGGAGGGGGCCCACCTGGAGCTACGCTACTGTAACTGTATCGGCGTGCACAGCACGCCACACAGTTACTTTCTGCGGCATGGCAGGGAGAATCAATCTCCCTGCTCTGCCGCCCGGCCGCTATGGGGCCCCTGAGCAGGCGGTGGGGGGCCCGGTGCCAGCAGTGGGCCCCCCGCCCGTCATCGCAGGGTCAGCTGTATCAGCATCCAGCCAATACAGCTGACCGCATTGAGAGAGAAGGAGCGAGCGCTCCTTCTCTCCCATAATCCCCCTCTCAGCGTCTGACAGCGGGCGCGATGACGTCACTGCCCGGCGCCGGCAGTCAGACGCTGAGAGGGAGAGCAGTGAGCAGCGCAGGAGCCTGGAGCAAGAGAGGTGAGTACAGAATTTATTATTTTTGTAAAGGGGGTACATTATAGTACAGAGCAGAGGCTCCATATGGGGTACATTATAGTACAGAGGCTGCCTATGGGGTGCATTATAAGTAAGGCTGCATATGGGGTGAATTATAAGTACGGCTGGATATGGGGGTGCATTATAAGTAAGGCTGCCTATGGGGTGCATTATAAGTACGGCTGGATATGGGGGTGCATTATAAGTATGGCTGGATATGGGGGTGCATTATAAATACGGCTGGATATGGGGTGCATTATAAGTACGGCTGGATATGGGGAGTGCATTATAAGTACGGCTGCATATGGGGGAGTGCATTATAAGTACGTAAGTACAGCTGGATATGGGGGTGCATTATAAGTAAGGCTGCATATGGGGTGCATTATAAGTAAGGCTGCATATGGGGTGCATTATAAGTAAGGCTGCCTATGGGGTGCGTGCATTATAAATAAGACTGCCTATGGGGTGCATTATAAATAAGACTGCCTATGGGGTGCATTATAAATAAGACTGCCTATGGGGAGTGCATTACAATATAGAGGCTGTCTGTTGGGGTGCATTATAATACAGAGGCTGCTTATGGGGGTGCATTATAATACAGAGGCTGCATATGGGCAGTGCATTATACTATATTGAGGACTATCTGGTGTATTATGCTATATGGAGGCATTAGGGGGCCATCATGCAGTGTGGAGATTACAGTGGGGGGCCATCATACAGTGTTGGAGCCATTAAATAGTTTGGGGATATTAAGGGGTCAGTATATATCCAGTGAGGGGGCATCATACTGTGTATAGGGGAGCTGTACAGGGGGGAGACTCGGGACATTAAGTGTAAAGTGGGTACTTATTGTTATAGGGGAACTCTGGTTACTGTGACTATCAAAGGGGCCACACAGGGCATTATTACATTCTAGGGGACAACATGTGGGCACTGTTTTCTAGGGCCCAGGCACCTGGCATTACTATATTATAGAGGGTGCTTTAGAATTTAGAGGTCACACAGAACCACACAGTAGGTGCAGTAATAGGGACACATAGGGCAGCAGCGGTTCAGTTTTGGGGTACCACGTGTAGTAATAGGGGCACATACGGCAGCAGCGGCTCAGTATTGGAGTATCAGGTGTAGTAATAGGGGCACATACTGCAGCAGCGGCTCAGTATTGGGGTATCAGGTGTAGTAATAGGGGCACATACTGCAGCAGCAGCTCAGTATTGGGGTATCAGGTGTAGTAATAGGGACACATACGACAGCAGCAGCTCAGTTTTGGGGTACCAGGTGTAGTAATAGGGGCACATACGGCAGCAGCAGCTCAGTATTGGAGTATCAGGTGTAGTAATAGGGGCACATACTGCAGCAGGGCTCAGTATTGGGGTATCAGGTGTAGTAATAGGGGCACATACTGCAGCAGCAGCTCAGTATTGGGGTATCAGGTGCAGTAATAAGGACACATAGGGCAGCAGCGGTTCAGTATTGGGGTACCAGGTGTAGTAATAGGGGCACATACTGCAGCAGCGGCTCAGTATTGGAGTATCAGGTGTAGTAATAGGGGCACATACTGCAGCAGCGGCTCAGTATTGGGGTATCAGGTGTAGTAATAGGGGCACATACTGCAGCAGCGGCTCAGTATTGGGGTATCAGGTGTAGTAATAGGGACACATACGACAGCAGCGGCTCAGTATTGGGGTATCAGGTGTAGTAATAGGGGCACATACTGCAGCAGCAGCTCAGTATTGGGGTATCAGGTGCAGTAATAGGACACATACGACAGCAGCGGCTCAGTATTGGGGTATCAGGTGTAGTAATAGGGGCACATACTGCAGCAGCGCTCAGTATTGGAGTATCAGGTGCAGTAATAGGGGCACATACTGCAGCAGCAGCTCAGTATTGGGTATCAGGTGTAGTAATAGGGGCACATACGCAGCAGCGGCTCAGTATTGGGGTATCAGGTGTAGTAATAGGGACACATACAGCAGCAGCTCAGTATTGGGTATCAGGTGTAGTAATAGGGACACATACAGCAGCAGCTCAGTATTGGGGTATCAGGTGTAGTAATAGGGGCACATACTGCAGCAGCGGCTCAATATTGGAGTATCAGGTGTAGTAATAGGGGCACATACGGCAGCAGCGGCTCAGTATTGGGGTATCAGGTGTAGTAATAGGGGCACATACTGCAGCAGCGCTCAGTATTGGGGTATCAGGTGTAGTAATAGGGGCACATACTGCAGCAGCAGCTCAGTATTGGGGTATCAGGTGTAGTAATAGGGGCACATACTGCAGCAGCAGCTCAGTATTGGGTATCAGGTGTAGTAATAGGGGCACATACTGCAGCAGCGGCTCAGTATTGGGGTATCAGGTGTAGTAATAGGGACACATACAGCAGCAGCTCAGTATTGGGTATCAGGTGTAGTAATAGGGGCACATACTGCAGACAGCGGCTCAATATGGAGTATCAGGTGTAGTAATAGGGGCACATACGGCAGCAGCGGCTCAGTATTGGGGTATCAGGTGCAGAAATAGGGACACATATGACAGCAGCAGCTCAGTATTGGGGTATCAGCAGGATGAGGAGTTTGTGCAGGTTGAGAATAGTCCAATTGGTGACCGTGACAGTGCTAAAAATATGAGAAGTGAAACGTGTCTTTGTTGTATTCTCTGCAGCCGATCCTGGCTGGAGGAGTCCTCATGTCGGTCTGGGCCAGATGGAAAAGACATGAAAAGTGAACGATTCCATCAGAAAGAAGTCAGCGGTAAGTCATTATCTGTAACTCTGCTATGATCTCTTATATGTTCTGTAGGACTGGTGTTATGTACCAAGCAAGCAAAAAAGCACGAAAAGTGAATGTGTAGTTTAATTTTCTTCTACCAGTTTGATTTATTTACGATAAAACACAGTTTTGTGTTCAGTGAATAACCCTGTTTATTTGCCTCATAAGTTACTATCAGCGTGATAACCATAACATACTTTCTATATCCACTGTATTTATATTAGGCATGTATCATATATTTACTTTGTTTATATCTTTTCCGTTACATTTTGGCCTTTGTGAATTGCCGTGTTTGGCCCCACCCCTTGCCCCGCCCCTTCAGCTCCAGGCCCATCATGTTCTTAATCCGACCCTGCTTGTACCCCTCCCCACAGTACCCCCATCCTCTCACATTCCCCCACAGTGACCATGACATGCCTGAGCAGAATGAATTTAATAAATTCCATCCCCTCTTACCATGAAGCTTGCAGGCAGTGTCTGAGGCAGGAGCAGGAAGTGTCCAGTGTCTGCACACAGAGGGCACTAGGACCCAGTGTGGCTGAGACAACCAGAGCCTGCACAATAGAAAGTGAAACTACAGCTGCTGCCGCCAGGAAGGAAGGAAGAAAGGAAGGAAGGAGCTCCTCTGGTGAGACAGCAGCTCCGTGCACTGCGCATACAGACAGGCCCTGCAATCTGTGGCAGAGGGAGCAGGCATTGTGCTGCTCTCTCCGCTCTTTCATTGTGTGCCCCTGCCCCACGGTGGGTACGCCCATGAGTAGGGAGCTGCAGGAGTACTGAGGGCCAGCAGTAGGGAGCGGCAGGAGTACTGAGGGCCAGCAGTACCGAGCGGCAGGAGTAGGAGCGGCAGGAGTACTGAGGGCCAGCAGTAGGGAGCGGCAGGAGTACTGAGGGCCAGCAGTAGGGAGCGGCAGGAGTACTGAGGGCCAGCAGTAGGGAGCGGCAGGAGTACTGAGGGCCAGCATTACCGAGCGGCAGCAGTAGGGAGCGGCAGGAGTAGTGAGGGCCAGCAGTACCGAGCGGCAGGAGTATCGGAGTGGCAGGAGTACGGAGTGCCAGCAGTAGGGAGCGACAGGAGTAGGGAGCGTCAGGAGTACGGGTGCCAGCAGTAGGGAGCGACAGGAGTACCGAGCGGCAGTGAGTAACTGAGGGCCAGCATTACTGAGTGGCAGGAGTACGGAGCGGGCCAGGAGTACTGAGGGCCAGCAGTACGGAGCGGCAGGAGTACTGAGGGCCAGCATTACCGAGCGGCAGGAGTACTGAGGGCCAGCAGTAGGGAGCGGCAGGAGTACTGAGGGCCAGCAGTTACCGAGCGGCAGGAGTAGGGAGCGGCAGGAGTACTGAGGGCCAGCAGTAGGGAGCGGCAGGAGTACTGAGGGCCAGCAGTAGGGAGCGGCAGGAGTACTGAGGGCCAGCAGTAGGGAGCGGCAGGAGTACTGAGGGCCAGCATTACCGAGCGGCAGCAGTAGGGAGCGGCAGGATTAGTGAGGGCCAGCAGTACCGAGCGGCAGGAGTACGGAGTGGCAGGAGTACGGAGCGACAGGAGTAGGGAGCGTCAGGAGTACGGGTGCCAGCAGTAGGGAGCGACAGGAGTACCGAGTGGCAGGAGTAGGGAGCGGCAGGAATACTGAGGGCCAGCATTACTGAGTGGCAGGAGTAGGGAGCGGCAGGAGTACTGAGGGCCAGCATTACCGAGTGGCAGGAGTACGGAGCGGCAGGAGTACTGAGGGCCAGCAGTACGGAGCGGCAGGAGTACTGAGGGCCAGCATTACCGAGCGGCAGGAGTACTGAGGGCCAGCAGTAGGGAGCGGCAGGAGTACTGAGGGCCAGCAGTACCGAGCGGCAGGAGTACGGGTGCCAGCAGTACCGAGCGGCAGGAGTACCGAGTGGCAGGAGTACGGAGTGCCAGCAGTAGGGAGCGGCAGGAGTACTGAGGGCTAGCAGTACCGAGCGGCAGGAGTACGGGTGCCAGCAGTAGGGAGCGGCAGGAGTACGGGTGCCAGCAGTAGGGAGCGGCAGGAGTACTGAGTGGCAGGAGTAGGGAGCGGCAAGAGTACTGAGGAGCAGCATTAACGAGTGGCAGAAGTACTGAGGGCCAGCAGTACTGAGCGGCAGGAGTAGGGAGCGGCAGGAGTACTGAGGGCCAGCATTACCGAGCGGCAGAAGTAGGGAGCGGCAGGAGTACTGAGGGCCAGCAGTACCGAGCGGCAGGAGTACTGAGGGCCAGCAGTACCGAGCGGCAGGAGTACGGGTGCCAGCATTACCAAGCGGCAGGAGTACCGAGTGGCAGGAGTATGGAGTGCCAGCAGTAGGGAGCGGCAGGAGTACTGAGGGCTAGCAGTACCGAGCGGCAGGAGTACGGGTGCCAGCAGTAGGGAGCGGCAGGAGACAGAGTGGCAGGAGTAGGGAGCGGCAGGTGTACTGAGGGGCAGCATTACCGAGTGGCAGGAGTAAGGAGCGGCAGAAGTACTGAGGGCCAGCAGTACCGAGCGGCAGGAGTAGGGAGCGGCAGGAGTACTGAGGGCCAGCATTACCGAGCGGCAGGAGTAGGGAGCGGCAGGAGTACTGAGGGCGAGCAGTAGGGAGCGGCAGGAGTACTGAGGGCCAGCAGTACCGAGCGGCAGGAGTACGGGTGCCAGCAGTAGGGAGCGGCAGGAGTACGGGTGCCAGCAGTAGGGAGCAGGCAGGAGTACCGAGTGGCAGGAGTAGGGAGCGGCAGGAGTACTGAGGGCCAGCATTACCGAGTGGCAGGAGTACTGAGCTCCAGCATTACCGAGTGGCAGGAGTACTGAGGGCCAGCATTACCGAGTGGCAGGAGTACTGAGGGCCAGCATTACCGAGTGGCAGGAGTACTGAGGGCCAGCATTACCGAGTGGCAGGAGTAGGGAGCGGCAGGAGTACTGAGGGCCAGCATTACCGAGCGGCAGGAGTACTGAGGACCAGCAGTACCGAGCGGCAGGAGTAGGGAGCGGCAGGAGTACTGAGGGCCAGCATTACCGAGTGGCAGGAGTACTGAGGGCCATCATTACCGAGTGGCAGGAGTACTGAGGGCCAGCAGTACCGAGCGGCAGGAGTACTGAGGGCCAGCAGTACTGAACGGCAGGAGTAGGGAGCGGCAGGAGTACTGAGGGCCAGCAGTACCGAGCGGCAGGAGTACGGAGTGGCAGGAGTACGGAGTGCCAGCAGTAGGGAGCGGCAGGAGTACCGAGTGGCAGGAGTAGGGAGCGGCAGGAGTACGGGTGCCAGCAGTAGGGAGCGGCAGGAGTACCGAGCGGCAGGAGTACTGAGGGCCAGCATTACCGAGTGGCAGGAGTAGGGAGCGGCAGGAGTACTGAGGGCCACATTACCGAGCGGCAGGAGTACGGAGTGGCAGGATACGGAGTGCAGCAGTAGGGAGCGGCAGGAGTACGAGTGGCAGGAGTAGGGAGCGGCAGGAGTACGGGTGCCACAGTAGGGCGCAGAGTACGGAGTGGCAGGAGTATGAGGGCCAGCAGTACCAAGCGCAGGAGTAGGGAGCGCAGGAGTACTGAGGGCAGCATAGGGGCGGCAGGAGTACTGAGGGCCAGCAGTAGGGAGCGGGAGGGTACTGAGGCCAGCAGTAGGGAGCGCAGGAGTACTGGGGCAGCATTACGAGCGGCGCAGTAGGGAGCGCAGAGTAGTGAGGGCCGCAGTACGAGCGGCAGGAGTACGGAGTGCCAGCATAGGGAGCGACAGAGTAGGGAGCGTCAGGAGTACGGGTCCAGCAGTAGGGAGCGACAGGAGTACGAGTGCAGGAGTAGGGACGGCAGGAGTACGAGGCCAGATACTGAGTGGCAGGAGTAGGGAGCGCAGGAGTACTGAGGCCAGCATTACGAGTGGCAGGAGTACGGAGCGGCAGGAGTACTGGGGCCAGCAGTAGGAGCGGCAGGAGTATGAGGGCCAGCATTACCGAGCGCAGGAGTACTGAGGGCCAGCAGTAGGAGCGGCAGAGTACTGAGGGCCAGCAGTACGAGCGGCAGAGTACGGTGCCAGCAGTACCGACGGCAGGAGACGAGTGGCAGGATACGGAGTGCAGCAGTAGGAGCGGCAGGAGTACTGAGGGCTGCAGTACGAGCGGCAGAGTACGGGTGCAGAGTAGGAGCGGCAGGAGTACGGGTGCCACAGTAGGGACGGCAGGAGTAGGGAGCGGCAGAGTACTGAGGGGCAGCATTAACGAGTGCAGAAGTACGAGGCCAGCAGTACGAGCGCAGGAGTACTGAGGCCAGCATACCGAGCGGCAGGAGTGGGGCGGCAGGGGTACTGAGGGCCAGCAGTACCGAGCGGCAGGAGTACTGAGGGCCAGCAGTACCGAGCGGCAGGAGTACGGGTGCCAGCAGTACGAGCGGCAGAGTACCGGTGGCAGGAGTATGGAGGCAGCAGTAGGAGCGGAGGAGTACTGAGGGCTAGCATACCGAGCGGCAGGAGTAGGGTGCCAGCAGTAGGGAGCGGCAGGTACGAGTGGCAGGAGTAGGAGCGCGGTGTACTGAGGGGCAGCATACGAGTGGCAGGAGTCGGAGCGGCAGAAGTACTGAGGGCAGCAGTACGAGCGGCAGGAGTAGGGAGCGGCAGGAGTACTGAGGGCCAGCATTACGAGCGGCAGGAGTAGGGAGCGGCAGGAGTACTGAGGCGAGCAGTAGGGAGCGGCAGGAGTACTGAGGCCACGTACCGGCGGCAGGAGTACGGGTGCAGCAGTGGGAGCGCAGGAGTACGGGTGCCCAGTAGGGAGCGCAGGAGTACCGAGTGGCAGAGTAGGGAGCGCAGGAGTACTGAGGGCCAGCATTACGAGTGGCAGGAGTACTGGCTCCAGCATTACCGAGTGGCAGGAGTACTGAGGGCCAGCATTACCGAGTGGCAGGAGTACTGAGGGCCAGCATTACCGAGTGGCAGGAGTACTGAGGGCCAGCATTACCGAGTGGCAGGAGTAGGGAGCGGCAGGAGTACTGAGGGCCAGCATTACCGAGCGGCAGGAGTACTGAGGACCAGCAGTACCGAGCGGCAGGAGTAGGGAGCGGCAGGAGTACTGAGGGCCAGCATTACCGAGTGGCAGGAGTACTGAGGGCCAGCATTACCGAGTGGCAGGAGTACTGAGGGCCAGCAGTACCGAGCGGCAGGAGTACTGAGGGCCAGCAGTACTGAACGGCAGGAGTAGGGAGCGGCAGGAGTACTGAGGGCCAGCAGTACCGAGCGGCAGGAGTACGGAGTGGCAGGAGTACGGAGTGCCAGCAGTAGGGAGCGGCAGGAGTACCGAGTGGCAGGAGTAGGGAGCGGCAGGAGTACGGGTGCCAGCAGTAGGGAGCGGCAG
Source organism: Oophaga sylvatica (assembly GCA_033576555.1). NCBI lineage: Eukaryota > Metazoa > Chordata > Amphibia > Anura > Dendrobatidae > Oophaga > Oophaga sylvatica. The sequence goes on along the minus strand of JARQOD010000001.1, from coordinate 358,995,406 downwards.
GAGTACCGAGCGGCAGGAGTACTGAGGGCCAGCATTACCGAGTGGCAGGAGTAGGGAGCGGCAGGAGTACTGAGGGCCATCATTACCGAGCGGCAGGAGTACGGAGTGGCAGGAGTACGGAGTGCCAGCAGTAGGGAGCGGCAGGAGTACCGAGTGGCAGGAGTAGGGAGCGGCAGGAGTACGGGTGCCAGCAGTAGGGAGCGGCAGGAGTACGGAGTGGCAGGAGTACTGAGGGCCAGCAGTACCAAGCGGCAGGAGTAGGGAGCGGCAGGAGTACTGAGAGCCAGCATTACCGAGCGGCAGGAGTAGGGAGCGGCAGGAGTACTGAGGGCCAGCAGTAGGGAGCGGCAGGAGTACTGAGGGCCAGCAGTACCGAGCGGCAGGAGTACCGAGTGGCAGGAGTACGGAGTGCCAGCAGTAGGGAGCGGCAGGAGTACTGAGGGCTAGCAGTACTGAGCGGCAGGAGTACGGGTGCCAGCAGTAGGGAGCGGCAGGAGTACGGGTGCCAGCAGTAGGGAGCGGCAGGAGTACCGAGTGGCAGGAGTAGGGAGCAGCAGGAGTACTGAGGGGCAGCATTACCGAGTGGCAGGAGTACGGAGCGGCAGAAGTACTGAGGGCCAGCAGTACCGAGCGGCAGGAGTAGGGAGCGGCAGGAGTACTGAGGGCCAGCATTACCGAGCGGCAGGAGTACGGGTGCCAGCAGTAGGGAGCGGCAGGAGTACGGGTGCCAGCAGTAGGGAGCAGCAGGAGTACCGAGTGGCAGGAGTAGGGAGCGGCAGGAGTACTGAGGGCCAGCATTACCGAGTGGCAGGAGTACTGAGGGCCAGCATTACCGAGTGGCAGGAGTACTGAGGGCCAGCATTACCGAGTGGCAGGAGTACTGAGGGCCAGCATTACCGAGTGGCAGGAGTAGGGAGCGGCAGGAGTACTGAGGGCCAGCATTACCGAGCGGCAGGAGTAGGGAGCGGCAGGAGTACTGAGGGCCAGCATTACCGAGTGGCAGGAGTACTGAGGACCAGCAGTACCGAGCGGCAGGAGTAGGGAGCGGCAGGAGTACTGAGGGCCAGCATTACCGAGTGGCAGGAGTACTGAGGACCAGCATTACCGAGTGGCAGGAGTAATGAGGGCCAGCAGTACCGAGCGGCAGGAGTACTGAGGGCCAGCAGTACCGAGCGGCAGGAGTAGGGAGCGGCAGGAGTACTGAGGGCCAGCAGTACCGAGCGGCAGGAGTAGGGAGCAGCAGGAGTACTGAGGGCCAGCTGTCATGTGTGCATCGCCACGAAGATCGTCGCGGTTGCACATTCTGACTTCTCACAGCTGAGTTGCTGTTTCTTTGTGTTTGGCAGTGAGGGAGTTAATTCTGTCTGTGCTCGGTTCTGGGACTGGGTGCAGTTTCTCCCGGCTGCAATTGATTATTTGTTGATTGGTTTCCTTTAAATCCCTGGTTGTCTGCTTGGGGAGTTGCCAGTGAAATTCTTCATGCAGACCACAGATAGGATTGAATCTGGATAGATTTAAGTTAAAGAGCTCCTTAGTTGTTTTAAGCTCAACTTGCTTAGAGTTTAATATCCCAGACCATTTATGTTCCTTCTGTGTTTGAGTGTGTATGCGAGTCTGTGTTTTCTTCAGTCTGTCTTATATGTCTAATCTGTGTATTTAGCTGAGATCAGCCCATATCCCTTTGGTGGTAGTCAGGGTCCTTCTTAGGACTGATTACAGGGTTCAGGGACTGATAGGAGACAGGGTTAGGCTGGAGATTTGGACCTCTGAACCATTATCAGTACCTCCAAGGTGAGGGATTAGTTAAGACCCCAGTTTTAGGGTCAGGTTAGACCCCGGTCCTCCTCTTTCCTGTGACAGCGTATCAAGTCCTCAAGATTAACCCTGAGTTCAACGGATATCGTGTCAGGTAAATCTATTCTATATTTACATGCTGATGTTGCTAAACTATATGTTGTATAGAGTGTTGTTTCTGTAAGAATAGTTAACTGACATCGTACACATATCATTAGACAGCGTGACATTTTCACTGGCCATTAAAATTATCCCCAGTTGCCATGGATCCAGTAGCCCAGCTGGCTCTGCAGTTGCAGGGATTATCCATGGAGCTGACGGACATTAAGTCCAAAGTTTTGTCTCCCCTGGAGCAAACCAGATTTGAACCTAAAGTAGCTCTCCCGGACAGGTTCACTGGTGGGCGAGACAAATTTTTCACCTTCCGGGAAGCATGTAAATTGTATTTTCGGCTTCGGCCTCGATCATCAGGGAGTGAAGAGCAGAGAGTGGGAATTGTTATCTCGCTCCTACAAGGGGACCCTCAATCCTGGGCATTCTCCCTTCCTCCGGGATCCCCGGCTCTACAGTCTGTAGATCGATTTTTTACTGCCCTGGGTTTGGTATATGATGACCCAGATCGGGTCTCTCTTGCTGAGACAAAATTACGTAAGATACAGCAGGGAGATCGTCCGGCGGAGGAATTTGCTTCTGAGTTCCGTAGATGGGCCACAGATACTCAGTGGAATGACCCAGCTCTTAGGAGCCAGTTTTGTCATGGGCTTTCTGACAAATTAAAGGACGTTTTGGCTCAGTATGATTCTCCTCCATCACTGGAGGCTGCTATGGCCCTAGCTATCCGTACTGATAGACGGCTTCGGGAGAGGGGTGAGGTAACTCCGCCCATGGTTGTTGCTCCACCTACTACAAAAGTCCCTTATGTTGAGGTTCCCCTTGTCTGTTCGGAGGAGCCTATGCAGTTGGGAGGGACATCATTTCGTAGGAGGGGATTGGCGGTACGCAGCAGGACTAGAAGGTGTTTCTTCTGCGGGAAAGAGGGACATTTTGTTGGGGGATGTCCATCCCGTGCCTTGTTGAGCAAAAAGTTGCCGGAAAACTGTTAATCCCAGGTTGTGTGGTGGACGACAACCTGGGAGTATGTATTTCGTCCGCTAGTTCTTCTCAGTTCCTTGTACCAGTGGAGATGGTGGTTGGTACGAGAGTGGAGAGATTTTCTGTTCTTCTTGATAGTGGGTCCGGGGCTAATCTGGTTGACGCTCAGTTTGCTCAGGCTCAAGGTATGCCTCTGAGTGTATTGGCCAAACCGATCCCTATATTCTCCATTGACGCCAGGCCTCTCGGCCAAGGTAGCTTTGTTCATGAGGTCCATAACATTGACATTCGGGTAGGGGCGATACATAGGGAACAATTATCTTGTTATGTGTTGGAGGGTCTACCTACTCCTATTGTGTTGGGACTTCCTTGGTTGGTTAAACATAACCCTGTGATTAATTGGCAGTCCAGAGAGATAAGCCAATGGGGTGAGTTTTGCAAAAGTAACTGCATGAACACAGTCATCAGTGCGGTCGTGCCTAGTACATTGCCTCCTTTTTTGGAGGACTTTGGGGATGTGTTCTCTGAGGAGGGTGTCAGGAGTTGCCTCCTCATCGCGTGTATGACTGCTCTATTAATTTACTTCCTGATGCTAAGTTACCTAAAGCTAGGTTATATAACCTTTCTGGTCCTGGAGGCAGGCTATGAAAGACTATATTTCGGAAAGTCTGGCCAAAGGGCATATTAGACCTTCATCTTCCCCAGTGGCCGCGGGGTTCTTCTTTGTGAAGAAAAAGATGGAGGCCTACGCCCTTGCTTGGATTTCCGCGAACTTAATCGGATTACTGTTCGAGATCCGTATCCTCTCCCTCTTATTCCTGATCTCTTCAATCAAATTGTTGGCGCCAAATGGTTCTCTAAATTGGATCTCAGGGGGGCGTATAATTTGATTAGGATAAAAGAGGGGGATGAGTGGAAAACGGCGTTTAACACGCCGGAGGGACATTATGAGAACCTTGTCATGCCTTTTGGTCTGACTACTGCACCAGCAGTATTCCAACATTTTGTTAATGACATTTTTCGTCACCTTGTGGGGCTGTTTGTGGTCGTATATTTGGATGACATTTTAATTTACTCGCCAGATCTTGTGTCTCACCAGGAGCATGTGAGACAGGTGTTGCAGATCTTGCGAGACAATAAACTATACGCCAAACTGGAAAAGTGTGTATTTGCCGTACAGGAACTTCAGTTTTTGGGTTTCTTGGTGTCAGCCTCCGGTTTCCGTATGGACCCTGAAAAGGTGAGAGCAGTGCTTGAATGGGATCAGCCAGAGGATCTTAAGGCTCTGCAGCGTTTTCTGGGGTTTGCTAACTACTACCGGAAATTTATTTGTAATTTCTCATCTGTTGTCAAACCTCTCACTGACATGACAAGAAAAGGGACGGATTTTTCTAAATGGTCGGACAAAGCTTGCCAAGCTTTTTCCTCTTTGAAAAAATGTTTTGCTTCGGCACCCGTTCTCATCCAACCAGATGCATCACAGCCGTTCATTGTGGAGGTGGACGCGTCTGACGTAGGGGTGGGTGCAATATTGTCCCAGGGTCCGTCCCCTGGTAAATGGCATCCGTGCGCTTTCTTTTCTAAGAAGTTGTCGTCCGCCGAAAGGAATTATGATATCGGCAATAGGGAACTTTTGGCCATTAAGTTGGCTTTTGAAGAATGGCGTCACTTTTTGGAGGGGGCAGTTCACCGGTCACCGTCATTACTGATCACAAAAACCTGCTGTATTTGGAATCTGCTAAGCGTCTGAATTCCAGACAAGCTCGATGGTCGTTGTTTTTTACCAGGTTTAATTTTGTCGTCACATATCGCCCTGGGTCTAAGAATGTTAAGGCTGATGCCTTGTCTCGCAGTTTCCCAGGGGCCGGGAAAACGGATGACCCGATTCCTATCCTTCAGGAGGGGGTGGTAGTGTCGGCTGTATGTTCTGAGCTTGAGGAGGAGGTATTAGAGGCTCAGGGGAATGCCCCTGCAGGACCTTCAGGGAGACTGTTTGTCCCAAATCAGTTGAGACAAAAGGTTATTGAGGCACATCATAATTCTGCTTTAGCAGGACATCCAGGGAGTAAGGCTACTTTAGATCTCCTTTCTCGCCGGTTTTGGTGGCCTAACGTTAATAAAGATGTTATAACTTTTGTCGCGTCCTGTGGGGTTTGTGCTCGCTCTAAGACCCCGCATACCCGTCCGTCTGGGACCCTCTTACCCTTGAAACTTCCGGAGCGTCCATGGACTCATTTGTCTATGGACTTCATTACGGATCTTCCTCCGTCGTCAGGGAAAACTGTCATTCTGGTGGTTGTTGACAGGTTCAGTAAGATGGCACATTTCATTGCTCTTCCTGCCCTCCCTAATGCTAAAACTCTGGCGCAGGTGTTCATTGGGGAGATTGTGAGACTTCATGGGTTGCCTTCTGATGTGGTGTCAGATAGGGGGTCTCAGTTTGTGTCTAAATTTTGGAGGGCATTTTGTTTACGTCGGGGGATGCAATTGTCATTTTCCTCGACTTTTCATCCGCAGACCAATGGTCAGACAGAGCGTCTGAATCAAAGCCTTGAGACTTATCTTCGGTGTTTTGTCTCAGAGAACCAGGAGGACTGGTCTTCTTTCTTGCCTCTGGCAGAGTTCGCTCTTAACAACAGGCGGAGCGAGTCCACTGGTAAATCCCCGTTTTTTGGGGCATATGGTTTTCATCCCCAGTTTTGTACTTTCAATGGGGGGGGCCCTTCTGGGGTTCCTGAGGAGGAGCGTTTCTCATCGTCACTTGCTTCAGTGTGGAGAGGTGTATTGCATAATCTGAGTGCTATGGGGAACCGTTATAAACGTATGGCTGATAGGAGGAGAGTTTCTGGTCCAGATCTGAATGTGAACGATCTGGTATGGTTGTCTACCAGGAATATAAAACTTAAAGTTCCCTCCTGGAAACTGGGTCCCAGATTCATCGGGCCGTACAGGATCAGTTCCATAATTAATCCTGTGGCATTTCGTCTGGACCTCCCTCCTACGTTTAAAATCCACAATGTGTTCCACAAGTCATTACTTAAGAGGTACGTGGCACCAGTCATACCGTCACCTCTACCTCCTCCTCCAGTGGTGGTCAATGGTAACTTGGAGTTTCAAGTGTCAAAGATCATTGACTCACGTCTGAATCGCCGGTCCCTTCAGTACTTGGTGCATTGGAAGGGGTATGGTCCAGAGGAGAGGACGTGGGTTCCTGCGTCTGACATTAACGCAGATCGTTTGGTTCGGACCTTCCACAGAACTCACCCGGGCAGACCTGGCCCTGAGGGTCCGGAGGCCCCTCGTAGAAGGGGGGGTACTGTCATGTGTGCATCGCCACGAAGATCGTCGCGGTTGCACATTCTGACTTCTCACAGCTGAGTTGCTGTTTCTTTGTGTTTGGCAGTGAGGGAGTTAATTCTGTCTGTGCTCGGTTCTGGGACTGGGTGCAGTTTCTCCCGGCTGCAATTGATTATTTGTTGATTGGTTTCCTTTAAATCCCTGGTTGTCTGCTTGGGGAGTTGCCAGTGAAATTCTTCATGCAGACCACAGATAGGATTGAATCTGGATAGATTTAAGTTAAAGAGCTCCTTAGTTGTTTTAAGCTCAACTTGCTTAGAGTTTTATATCCCAGACCATTTATGTTCCTTCTGTGTTTGAGTGTGTATGCGAGTCTGTGTTTTCTTCAGTCTGTCTTATATGTCTAATCTGTGTATTTAGCTGAGATCAGCCCATATCCCTTTGGTGGTAGTCAGGGTCCTTCTTAGGACTGATTACAGGGTTCAGGGACTGATAGGAGACAGGGTTAGGCTGGAGACTTGGACCTCTGAACCATTATCAGTACCTCCAAGGTGAGGGATTAGTTAAGACCCCAGTTTTAGGGTCAGGTTAGACCCCGGTCCTCCTCTTTCCTGTGACAGCGTATCAAGTCCTCAAGATTAACCCTGAGTTCAACGGATATCGTGTCAGGTAAATCTATTCTATATTTACATGCTGATGTTGCTAAACTATATGTTGTATAGAGTGTTGTTTCTGTAAGAATAGTTAACTGACATCGTACACATATCATTAGACAGCGTGACACCAGCAGTACCGAGCGGCAGGAGTACTGAGGGCCAGCATTACCGAGTGGCAGGAGTAGGGAGCGGCAGGAGTACTGAGGGCCAGCATTACCGAGTGGCAGGAGTACTGAGGGCCAGCATTACCGAGTGGCAGGAATACTGAGGGCCAGCAGTACCGAGCGGCAGGAGTACTGAGGACCAGCAGTAGGGAGCGGCAGGAGTACTGAGGGCCAGCAGTACCGAGCGGCAGGAGTACTAAGGGCCAGCAGTACCGAGCGGCAGGAGTACTGAGGGCCAGCAGTAGGGAGCGGCAGGAGTACTGAGGGCCAGCAGTACCGAGCGGCAGGAGTACTGAGGGCCAGCAGTAGGGAGCGGCAGGAGTACGGGTGCCAGCATTACCGAGCGGCAGGAGTACTGAGGGCCAGCAGTAGGGAGCGGCAGGAGTACTGAGGGCCAGCAGTACCGAGCGGCAGGAGTACTGAGGGCCAGCAGTAGGGAGCGGCAGGAGTACTGAGGGCCAGCAGTACCGAGCGGCAGGAGTACGGAGTGGCAGGAGTACGGAGTGCCAGCAGTAGGGAGCGGCAGGAGTTTCTCCAGATTCCAGCTGGGTGCAGCTCCCAATTGTGCCCCTTTAAACTTAGGCCTCTTTCACACATCCGTCTTTTTGTATCAGGCATGATCCGGCGTGTTGCTAAAAAAACGGATCCGGTACCGGATGCGTTTTTTTTAACATTTACCATCATTAGCGCCGGATCGTGCCTGATGTCATTGCGTTGTATCCGTTTTTGTCCGGATCCGGCGGAAATGTACATTCCGGCGGCCGGACAAAACGGTGCATGTAACGTTTTTTTTGTTTGCCGGAGCCGCCTGATGTGCCTGAAGCGGCGAATCAGGCGGCCGGAAACAATAGAAGTCAATGGAACCGGATCAGATTTTTGTGCAATCCGTCAAAAGTGTGATCCGGACTACTACTACTACTACTACTACTACGACTACTACTACTACATTTTCCAGTGTCTCCGGGCATCCAAAACCCTCTTTTTCCGGGTTCAAAAGTTCAGGTCGGATCCAGCAAAAAAACGGATCCGTTGCATCAGTTTTTTTATTTCAGCGCCGGATCCGTCCCTTCAGGTGTTCGACGGATCATGCCTGACACAAAAAAACGGATGTGTGAAAGGGGCCTTATCTGACCCTTCGGACTTGATTTTTTTAATTGCGCCCATCTAAAATATTTTTGATTGGGCTCAAATCCGGGGAATTGGGAAGGCAGAAGGGCTGACTCAAAAGTTATCACCAATGTTGGGGTAAAAGTGAAGTGTTGCAATACGATTTGTGCAAAATATTTGTTTTGGCGTTTTTTACACCAGTCCTAAGTTTTTGAAAAGATGTCCTGCACACGGATGACATAAAGTGTGACATCCATGTGTTGTCCTTGTGAATAGAGTGCGGAAGAGAAATGACATGTTTAACCCCTTAGTGACAGAGCCATTTTGCAGCTTAATGACCGGGCCAATTTTTACAATTCTGACCACTGTCACTTTATGAGGTTATAACTCTGGAACGCTTTAACGAATCCCGCTGATTCTGAGACTGTTTTTTCGTGACATATTGTACTTCATGATAGTGGTAAAATTTCTTTGACATGACTTGTGTTTATGAAAAAAACGGAAATATGGCGAAAATTTTGAAAATGTAGCAATTTTCAAACTTTAACCCCTTCACCCCCAGGGTGGTTTGCACGTTAATGACCGGGCCAATTTTTACAATTCTGACCACTGTCTCTTTATGAGGTTATAACTCTGGAACGCTTCAACGGATCTTCGCGATTCTGAGATTGTTTTCTCGTGACATATTGTACTTCACGTTAGTTGTAAAATTTCTTCCATATAACTTGCGTTTATTTTTGAAAAAAAACGAAAATATGGCAAATTTTGAAAATTTTGCAATTTTCAAACTTTGAATTTTTATTCCCTTAAAACAGAGAAATATGTCACACAAAAAAGTTAATAAATAACATTTCCCACATGTCTACTTTACATCAGCACAATTTTGGAACCAAATTTTTTTTTTCTTAGGAAATTATAAGGGTTAAAAGTTGACCAGCGATTTCTCATTTTTACAACAAAATTTACAAAGCCATTTTTTTTAGGGACCACCTCATATTTGAAGTCAATTTGAGGGGTCTATATAGCAGAAAATACCCAAAAGTGACACCATTCTAAAAACTGCACCCCTCAAGGTACTCAAAACCACATTCAAGAAGTTTATTAACCCTTCAGGTGCTTCACAGGAGCTGAAGCAACGTGGAAGGAAAAAATGAATGTTTAACTTTTTAGCCACAAAAATGATCTATTACAAACTTTTTTTTTATTTTCACAAGGGTAAAAGTAAGCAAATGGACAGATAAAGTTGTTGTGCAATTTCTCCTGAGTACGCCAATACCCCATATGTGGAGGAAAACCACTGTTTGGGCACACGGCAGAGCTCGTAAGGGAAGGAGCGCCGTTTGACTTTTTCAAACTAAAATTGGCTGGAGTTGAGATTGGACGCCATGTCGTGTTTGGAGAGCCCCTGATGTGCTTAAACAGTGGAAACCCCCACAAGTGACACCATTTTGGAAACTAGACCCCCTAAGGAACTTATCTAGATCTGTTGTGAGCACATTGAACCCCCAAGTGTTTCACAAAAGTTTATAATGCTTGGGTCTGAAAAATAAAAAAAAAACAATTTTCCACAAAAATTATTTTTTAGTCCCAAATTTTTGATTTTTCCCAAGGAAATTGGACCCCAAAAGTTGTTGTCCAATTTGTCCTGAGTACGCTGATACCCCATATGTGGGGGGGGAACTGTTTGGGCGCACGACAGGGCTTGGAAAGGAAGTAGTAACGTTTTGGAATGCAGACGTTGATGGGGGTCATGTTCCGTTTTCAGTGCCCCAGATGTGCCTAAACAGTGGAAACCCCCACAAGTGACCCCATTTTGGAAACTAGACCCCCTAAGGAGCTTATCTAGATCTTTGGTGAGCACTTTGAACCCCCAAGTGCTTCACACAAGTTTATAATGCCCGAGCATGAAAATAAAAAATCCTATTTTTTTCCCACAAAAATTATCTTTTAGTCACTAATTTTTTATTTTCCCAAGAGTAACAGGAGAAATTGGACCACAAAAGTTGTTGTCCAATTTGTCCTGAGTACGCTGATACCCCATATGTGGGGGGGAACCACTGTTTGGGCGCACAGCAGAGCTCGGAATAGAAGGAGCATCATTTGACTTTTTCCAAACAAAATTGGCTAGAATTGAGATTGGATGCCATGTTGCATTTGGAAAGCCCCTGATGTGCCTAAACAGTGGAAACCCCCCACAAATGACCCCATTTGGGAAACTAGACCCACTAAGGAGCTTATCTAGATCTTTGGTGAGCAATTTGAACCCCAAAGTGCTTCACACAAGTTTATAACGTAGAGCCGTAAAATTAAAAAATCATATTTTTTCCACAAAAATGATCTTTTCACCCCAATTTTTATTTTCCCAAGGGTAACAAGACTCCAAAAGTTATTGTGCAATTTGTCCTGAGTACGCTGATACCCCATATGTTGGGGGTAACCACTGTTTGGTGCATGGCAGAGTTTGGAAGGGAAAGAGCGCCGTTCGACTTTTTCAACACAGAATTGGCTGGATGCCATGTCGTGTTTGGAGAGCTCCTGATCTGCCTAAACAGTGGAAACCCCCAACAAATGACACCAGTTTGGAAACTAGACCCCTCAAGGAACTTAAATAGATGTGTGGTGAGCTCTTTGAACCCGAAGTGCTTCACAGAAGTTTATAACGTACAGCTGTAAAATAAAAATCTTTTTTTTTTTTTTACTAAAATGATTTTTTCGTCCCCAATATTTTATTTTCACAAGGGTAGCAGGATAATTTGGACCCCAAAAGTTGTTGTCCAATTTGTCCTGAGTACGCTGATACCCAATATGTGGGAGTAAACTACTGTATGGGTGTACGTCGGGGATCGGAAGGAAGTAGTGACGTTTTGGATTGCAGACTTTGATGGAATGTCTGAGGGCGTCATGTCGCATTTGGAGAGCCCCTGATGCGCCTAAACAGTGAAACCCCCCACAAGTGACCCCATTTTGGAAACTAGACCCCACAAGGAACTTATCTAGATGTGTGGTGAGCACTTTGAACCCCGAAGTGCTTCACAGAAGTTTATAACGTACAGCCGTAAAAATAAAAAATCCTTTTTTTTTTTACAAAAATGATTTTTTCGCCCCCAATATTTTATTTTCACAAGGGTAACAGGAGAAATTGGACCCCAAAAGTTGTTGTCCAATTTGTCCTGAGTACGCTGATACCCAATATGTGGGAGAAAACTACTGTATGGGAACACGTCGGGGCTCGGAAGGGAAGTAGTGACGTTTTGGATTGCAGACTTTGATGGAATGGTCTGGGGTGTCATGTTGCATTTGGAGAGCCCCTGGTGCACCTAAACAGTGGAAACCCCCCACAAGTGACCCCATTTTGGAAAATAGACCCCACAAGGAACTTATCTAGATGTGTGGTGAGCACTTTGAACCCCGAAGTGCTTCACAGAAGTTTATAACGTACAGCCGTAAAAATAAAAAAATCCTTTTTTTTTTACAAAAATGATTTTTTTCGCCCCCAATATTTTATTTTCACAAGGGTAACAGGAGAAATTGGACCCCAAAAGTTATTGTCCAATTTGTCATGAGTACGCTGATACCCAATATGTGGGAGAAAACTACTGTATGGGAACACGTCGGGGCTCGGAAGGGAAGTAGTGACGTTTTGGATTGCTGACTTTGATGGAATGGTCTGGGGGCGTCATGTCGCATTTGGAGAGCCCCTGATGCGCCTAAACAGTGGAAACCCCCCACAAGTGACCCCATTTTGGAAAATAGACCCCACAAGGAACTTATCTAGATGTGTGGTGAGCGCTATGAAGCCCCAAGTGCTTCACAGAAGTTTATAATGTACAGTCGTAAAAACAAAAAATCATTTTTTTTTTTAAAAAAAGATATTTTTTACCCCCAGTTTTTTTTTCCAAGGGTAACAGAAGAAATAGGACAAATTACACAATAACTCTTGGGGTCCAGAGTACACTGATACCCCATATGTGGGGGTAAACTACTGTTTGGGCGCATTGCAGAGCTCAGAAGTGAAGGAGCACCGTTTGACTTTTTCAATGCAGAATTGGCTGGAATTGAGATCAGACGCCATGTCACATTTGGAGAGCCCCTGATGTGCCTAAACAGCGAAAAAACCAATTTAACTCCAACCCTAACCCCAACACACCCTAACCCTAGTCCCAACCCTAACCACAAACCTAACCCTAACACACCCATAACCCTAATCCCAACCCTAACCCTAATCCTAACTTTAGCGCCAACCCTAACCCTAACTTTAGCCGCAACCCTAACCCTAACGGGAAAATGGAAATAAATACATTTTTTTAATTTTATTATTTTTCCCTAACTAAGGGGGTGATAAAGGGGGGTTTGATTTACTATTTATAGCGGGTTTTTATGATTGGCAGCTGTCACGCTAAAAGACGCTTTTTATTGCAAAAAATAGTTTTTGCATCATCACATTTTGAGAGCTATAATTTTTGCATATTTTGGCCCACAGAGTCATGTGAGGTCTTATTTTTTGCGGGACGAGTTGATGTTTTTATTGGTACCATTTTTGAGCACGTGAGGTTTTTTGATCGCTTTTTATTTTGATTTTTGGGAGGTTAGAATGAACAAAAATCAGCAATTCATGAATTTCTTTTGGGGGGAGGCGTTTATACCGTTCCGCGTGTGGTAAAATTGATAAAGCGTTTTATTCTTACGGGTCAGTACGATTACAGCGATACCTCATTTATATCATTTTTTTATGTTTTGGCGCTTTTATAGAATAAAACCAATTTTATATAAAAAATAATTATTTTTGCATCGCTTTATTCTGCGAGCTATAACTTTTTTATTTTTTCGCTGATGATGCTGTATGGTGGCTCGTTTTTTGCGGGACAAGATGACGTTTTCAGCGGTACCATGTTTATTTATATCCGTCTTTTTGATTGCGTGTTATTCCACTTTTTGTTCGGCGGTATGATGATAAAGCATTGATTTTTTGCTTCGTTTTTTTTTTTTTTTTAAGAGGTTCACTAAAGGGGTTAACTAGTGGGACAGTTTTATAGGGGGGATCGTTACGGACGCGGCGATACCAAATATGTGTACTTTTATTGTTTTTGTTTTTTTATTTACAGGAAAAAATGAATTTATTGGGGAATATTTTTTTTTTTTTATGATTTTTTTAAACAATTTTTATTTTTATTTTTTTAACTTTTTTACTTTGTCCCAGGGTGGGACATGACTGTATTTTAGCAGATCGCTGGTGTGACAGTGTGCACAGCACTCTGTCACACCAGCGATCGCTCTGGCAGTGCTGCGGGCTTCTCAGTGCCTGCTCTCAGCAGGCACTGAGGAAGCCGCCTCCCTCCAGGACCCCGGCGCCATCTTGGATCCGGGGACCTGGAGGGAGGACGGACCCTCGGAACAGCGCGACACATCGCGCTGCTCTGAGGGTCTCAGGGGGGCGCGCAGGGAGCCCCCACCCTGCGCGATCCTCCTCTGTGCCCCCAGTACACCGCGATCATGTTTGATCGCGGTGTGCTAGGAGTTAATGTGCCGGGAGCGGTCCGTGACCGCTCCTGACACATAGTGCCGGGTGTCAGCTGTGATAATCAGCTGACACCCGGCCGCGATCGGCTGCGCTCCCCCCGGGAGCGCGTCCGATCGCTGGGACGTACTATCCCGTCCCTGGTCATACGGGCCCAGGTACCATGGACGGGATAGTACGTCCGATGGCAGTAAGGGGTTAAATTTTTATGCCCTTAAATCAGAGAGATATGTCACACAAATTTCTTAATAAATAACATTTCCCACATGTCTACTTTACATCAGCACAAGTTTGGAAACATTTTTTTTTTGTTATGAAGTTATAAGGGTTAAAAGTTGACCAGCTATTTTTGCAGTTTCACAACACCATTTTTTTTTAGGGACCACATTACATTTGAAGTGACTCTGAGGGGTCTATATGATAGAAAATACCCAAAAGTGACACCATTCTAAAAACTGCATCTCTCAAGGTGCTCAAAACCACATTCAAGAAGTTTATTAACCCTTTACTTGTTCACAGGAACTGAAGCAATGTGGAAGGAAAAAATTAACATTTAACTTTTTTTGCAAATAAGTCAGAACAAATTTTTTTATTTTCACAAGTGTTAAAAGATGAAAATGAACCACAAAATTTGTTGTGCAATTTCTCCTGAATACGCCGATACCCCATATGTGGGGGTAATCCACTGTTTGGGCGCACGGCAGAGGTCGCAAGGGAAGGAGCGCCATTTGACTTTTCCAACGCAGAATTGTCTGGACGCCATGTCGCGTTTGGAGTGTACCTGATGTGCCTAAACAGTGGAAACCCCCACAAGTGACCCCATTTTGGAAACTAGACCCCTTAGGAACTTATCTAGAATGTTGTGAGCACTTTGAACCTCCAAGTGCTTCACAGAAGTTTATAACGTAGAGCCGTGAAAATAAAAAATATTTTTTTTCCTCAAAAATGAATTTTTAGCCCGTTATTTTTTATTTTCCCAAGGGTGACAGGAGAAATTGGACCACAAAAGTTGTTGTGAAATTTTTCCTGAGTACTCTGATACCCTATATGTGGGGGGGAACCACTGTTTGGGCGCAAGGGAGAGCTTGGAAGGGAAGGAGCTCCATTTTGTAATGCAGACTTTGATGGAATGTTCTGCGGGCGTCATGTTGTGTTTGCAGAGCCCTTGATGTGCCTAAACAGTAGAAACCCCCTGCAAATGACACCATTTTGGAAACTTGACCCCCCAAGGAGCTTATCTATATGTGTGGGTGAGCACTTTGAACCCCCAAGTGCTTCACAGAAGTTTATAAACGCAGAGTCGTGAAAAAAAAATAATTTTTTTCCTCAAAAATGATTTTTTAGCCAGCTATTTTTTATTTTCCCAAGGGTAACAGGAGAAATTAGACCCCAAAATTGGTGTGCAATTTGTTCTGAGTATGTTGATACCCCATATGTTGGGGTAAACCACTGTTTGGGCGCACGGCAGGGCTGGGAAGGGAGGGAGCACAATTTGACTTTTTGAACGCCATGTCATGTTTGGAGACCCCCTGATGTGCCTAAATAGTGGAAACCCCACAATTCTAGCTCCAACCCTAACCCACAACCTAATCCCACCCTAACCCTAATTCCAACCCTAATCCTAACCCTAATCCAACCCTAATTCAACCATGTAACCCTAACCCTAATTCCAACCCTAATCCTAACCCTAATCCCAACCCTAATTCCAACCCTAATTATAACCCTAACCCTAATGGAAAAATGAAAATAAATATATTTTCCTTATTTTATTATATTTCCCTAACTAAGGGGGTGATAAAGGGGGGGTTTATTTACTAATTTTTATTTTGATCACTGTGATAGGGTTTATCACAGTGATCAAAATGTACCTTCACAGAATGAATGAATCTGCCGGAAGAAGATGCCGGGAGCTGCGGGAGCCATGGGAGAACGGGAGGGACACCGGGAGGTACGGGGGACCCGGGGACCCTATTTCTCTCCCCTCTGATGTGCGATCACATCAGAGGAGAAATTAAATGCGAAATCGCATCTTTTTTTTTTTTTTTTGCGGTCGCAGTTATATGGTTAATAATGGCGATCGCAAAAGCGGGGTCGGTATCATGTTCTCTGGGGTCTCGGCTCCACCGGTAGCCGAAACCCCGGAGAAAATCCAACTCTGGGGGGCGCTATATACTTTCTCCACAGTGCCGTGAATTCACAGCGCTGTGGTTTAAGTACCCTTAACTACCGCCGTGAAAAGGCGTATCGGCGGTTGTTAAGGGGTTAGGTGATAGATGTACAGGTGCTTCTCACAAAATTAGAATATCAGCAAAAAGTTAATTTATTTCAGTTCTTCAATACAAAAAGAAGTATCGTTTCTACTTGTGGAGATTGACATGCTAAGCATGCCGAAATGAGGAGACTTAAAGCCGCAATGCTCCTCTGGGAAATATGCTAATAGTCTCTTCAGAGAGGAAGAGGACTAGGACTAGAACTCTAGCGCCACCTATTGGAAGTAACAATCCTAAAAGTCAATGTCGACCCTTTAACGAGCCTTGTCACATGACTTAGGATAAAAGCCAAACCAGAATCTCAATTTGCAGACACTGTGTTTCGGGGTATTGCTACTTCCAATAGGTGGCACTAGAGTTCTAGTCCTCTTCCTCTCTGAAGAGACAATTTTCAATACAAAAAGTGAAACTCATATATTATATAGCAGGGGTCCTTAATGCGGCGCGCCGAGGACATTTATTCGGCCCGTCTCAAGGGGCCCCGAGCAGCCGTTCCCCCTACCTCAGGGACACCGGCCCCAGGGCTCGGCCGATATTGAACTTCACTACAGTTCAATGCCGGTGGGCCCTGTAATCGCGGGCGGAATGGGTAAGGCGATGCGCTGCCACTCCTGAAGACTTGTGGCCCTCCATATGCAGCACAGACAACGCGATTGTCATCACCTGCGCGGCCTGATGACGCTGCCTGTGCTAGAAGAAGACGGAGTCGAGCGGGAGCCTCTTCAGAGCAGTGGGGGGACATAGGCAAGTACTAGTATTTTTTTTTTTAAACGCCGGGTCCGGTCTATCATGCGTATTGGGGACCTATGCTGCCTATTGGGGACATTAACCTGCCTATTGGGGACTCTTGCACCACACCAGTCTGAGCCTGAGGTAAAAGCAGTGTTCCACCAATATGGGCACTGGTGAGGCTGGAATGATATGGACTGGCAAGGCTGCAGTGATGGGCAGTGCAGGCTGTATGTCTCTGTGTGGGCAATTTACTGTATTTGCTGGTATATTATTTTTGTAGCGCTGTGTACTGTATACATTGGTATTTTGTATATTGTAATATTGTATTTGTTCCTATTTTGTTTTTTTTTACTTCAAAATAAGATATGTGCAGTGTGCATAGGAATTTGTACATGGTTTTTTTAAACTACTTTATATTCCGGCCCTCCACTGGTCTGACGGACAGTGAACTAGCCCCCTGTTTAAAAAGTTTGAGGACCCCTGTTATATAGAGTAATTACAGAGTGATCTATTTCAAGTGTTTATTTCTGTTAATGTTGATGATTATGGCTTACAGTCAATGAAAACACAAAAGTCATTATCTCAGTAAATTAGAATACTTTATAACACCAGCTTGAGAAATGATTTTAAAATCAGAAATGTTGGCCTACTGAAATGTATGTTCAGTAAATGCAGTCAATACTTGGTCAGGCTCCTTTTGCATCAATTACTGCATCAATGCGGCGTGGCATAGAGGCGATCAGCCTGTGGCACTGCTGAGGTGTTATGGAAGCCCAGGTTGCTTTGATGGCAGCCTTCAGCTCATCTGCATTGTTGGGTCTGGTGTCTCTCATCTTCCTCTTGACAATATCTCATAGATTCTCTATGGAGTAAAGGTCAGGAGAGTTTGCTGGCCAATCAAGCACAGTGATACTATTGTTTTTAAACCAGGTATTGGTACTTTTGGCCGTGTGAACAGGTGCCAAGTCCTGCTGGAGAATGAAATTTCCATCTACAAAAAGCTTGTTGGCAGAGGGAAGCATGAAGTGCTCTAAAATCTCCTGGTAGACGGCTGTGCTGACTTTTGTCTTCATACAACTCAGTGGACTTACACCAGCAGATGACATGGCTCCCCAAACCATCACTGATTGTGGAAACTTCACACTAGACCCCAAGCAGCTTGGATTGTGTGCCTCTCCACTCTTCCTCCAGACTCTGGGACCTTGATTTCCAAATGAAATGCAAAATTTACTTTCATCTGAAAACCTTGGAGCACTGACCACAGTCCAGTTCTTTTTCTCTTTGGCCCAGGTAAGACGCTTCTGGCGTTGTCTATTGGTCATGAGTGGCTTGACACAAGGAATGCGACACTTGTAGCCCATGTCCTGGATATGTCTGTGTGTGGTGGCTCTTGAAGCAATGACTCCAGCAGTCCACTCCTTGTGATTCTCCCCAAATTTTTGAATGGCCTTTTCTTAACAATCCTTTCAAGGCTGAGGTTATCCTGGTTGCTTGTGCACCTTTTTCTACCACACTTTTTCCTTCCACTCAATTTTCCATTAATATACCTGGATACAGCACTCTGTGAACAGCCAGCTTCTTTAGCAATGACATTTTGTGGCTTACCCTCCTTGTGGAGAGTGTCAGTGACTGCCTTCTGGACATCTGTCAAGTCAGCAGTTTTCCCCATGATTGTGGAGCCTACTGAAACAGAATAAGGGACCTTTTTAAACGCTTAGGAAGCATTTGCAGGTGTTTCTTGTTAATTAATTTTAATTTAGTGAGATAATGGCTTTTGGGTTTTCATTGGCTGTAAGCCATAATCATCAACATTAACAGAAATAAACACTTGAAATAGATCACTCTGTTTATAATGACTCTATATAATATATGAGTTTCTCTTTTTGTATTGAAGAACATTAATAAATTAACTTTTTGATGATATTGTAATTTTGTCAGAAGCATCTGTATCTGGGAGGGGGTAAGGCCCAAACATGGCCAACAAATTCATAATTTGCGCAACAAAATTGTGCCAGAAATGTACTCTAGTCCCTGACTGGGAAACATCTCTGTGGTGGTACATAGCGGCTGAAAGCCCCTGACTGGGGAACATCTCATTAGGTGATACACAGCAGCCGAAAGCCCCTGACTGGAGAACATGTCTAGTGGTGGTACATAGCAGCTGAAAGCCCCTGACTGGGGAACATCTCATTAGGTGATACATAGCAGCCGAAAGCCCCTGACTGGAGAACATGTCTAGTGGTGGTACATAGCAGCTGAAAGCCCCTGACTGGGGAACATCTCTTGTGGTGGTACATAGCAGCTGAAAGCCCCTGACTGGAGAACATGTCTAGTGGTGGTACATAGCAGCTGAAAGCCCCTGACTGGGGAACATCTCATTAGGTGATACATAGCAGCCGAAAGCCCCTGACTGGAGAACATGTCTAGTGGTGGTACATAGCAGCTGAAAGCCCCTGACTGGGGAACATCTCTTGTGGTGGTACATAGCAGCTGAAAGCCCTGACTGGGGATTATCACTTGTGGAGGTACATAGCAGCCAAAAGCCCCTTACTGGGGAACATCTCTTGTGGTGGTAGATAGCAGCTGAAAGCCCCTGCCTCGAGAACATCTCTTGTGGTGGTACATAGCAGCTGAAAGCCCCTGACTAGGGAACATCTCTTGTGATGGTATATAGTAGCCAAAAGCCCCTGACTGGAGAACATCTCTTGTGGTGGCACATAGCAGCTGAAAGCCCCTGACTGGAGAACATCTCTTGTGGTGGTACATAGCAGCCGAAAGCCCCTGACTGGAGAACATCTCTTGTGGTGGTATATAGCAGCTGAAAGCCCTGACTGGAGAACAGCTCTTGTGGTGGTACATAGCAGCTGAAAGTCTCTGACTAGGGATCATCTCTTGTGGTGGTACATAGCAGCCGAAAGCCCCTGACTGGGGAACATCTCTTATGGTGGTACATAGCAGCCGAAAGCCCCTGACTGGAGAACATCTCTTGTGGTGGTACATAGCAGCCGAAAGCCCCTGACTGGAGAACATCTCTTGTGGTGGTACATAGCAGCCGAAAGCCCCTGACTGGAGAACATCTCTTGTGGTGGTACATAGCAGCCGAAAGCCCCTGACTGGAGAACATCTCGTGGTGGTACATAGCAGCCGAAAGCCCCTGACTGGGGAACATCTCTTGTGGTGGCACATAGCAGCTGAAAGCCCCTGACTTGAGAACATCTCTTGTGGTGGTACATAGCAGCTGAAAGTCTCTGACTAGGAATCATCTCTTGTGGTGGTACATAGCAGCCGAAAGCCGCAGACTGGAGAACATCTCTTGTGGTGGTACATAGCAGCCGAAAGCCCCTGACTGGAGAACATCTCTTGTGGTGGTACATAGCAGCCGAAAGCCCCTGACTGGAGAACATCTCTTGTGGTGGTATATAGCAGCTGAAAGCCCCTGACTGGAGAACAGCTCTTGTGGTGGTACATAGCAGCTGAAAGTCTCTGACTAGGGATCATCTCTTGTGGTGGTACATAGCAGCCGAAAGCCCCTGACTGGGGAACATCTCTTATGGTGGTACATAGCAGCCGAAAGCCCCTGACTGGAGAACATCTCTTGTGGTGGTACATAGCAGCCGAAAGCCCCTGACTGGAGAACATCTCTTGTGGTGGTACATAGCAGCCGAAAGCCCCTGACTGGAGAACATCTCTTGTGGTGGTACATAGCAGCCGAAAGCCCCTGACTGGAGAACATCTCGTGGTGGTACATAGCAGCCGAAAGCCCGACTGGGGAACATCTCTTGTGGTGGTACATAGCAGCCGAAAGCCCCTGACTGGAGAACATCTCTTGTGGTGGTACATAGGAGCCGAAAGACCTTGACTGGAGAACATCTCTTGTGGTGGTACAAAGCAGCTGAATGCCCCTGACTGCGGAACATCTCTTGTGGTGGTACATAGCAGCTGAAAGCCCCTGACAGGGAAACATCTCTTGTGGTGGTACATGGCAGCTGAAAGCCCCTGACTGGGTTTCCCAAGAGAACATTGCCCAGATCACCACACGAGTGGCTTGCTTTCTTCCTATAGTGCCTTTCTTCCCCAGGTACTTGACACCCACACCCCCAGCTATCCACATAATGAAGAAGAAAACATGATTCGTCAGGCTAGGCCACTTCTTCCATTGCTCTGTGGTTGACCTCTAATGTTCTCATGGCCACACTAAGTAGTTTAGATGATGGACAGGGGTCAGCAATGGCACCCTGACAGGCTGTGGCGACACACTGTGTGTGTTCTGGCACCTTCTATTACCGCAAGTAAAACGTATAAATTGTACTAAAGCAACTCTGCTGTGGGATCAGACCAGACGAGCATCTGATTCCACGCACCTCAATGAACCTTGTGTGCACATGAACCTCCTTTGCCAGTTCTCCAGTTGTCCATCATTAAAGGAGTTTCCAGTATCGGAAAACTTTAGTCCCCAGCTGTAGTTTACTACAGAAAAAAAAGCGCCTTACCATCCCTAGGTCCAGCGCCGAGTCTATGGCCAATAACATTCTGGTGTCTGGTATTGGTTGCGTCGTTAGTGTCATGTCGACAGTGCTGCAACCAATCAGTTAGCTGAGTGGCTCTGAAAGGCGCGTTCTTCCTGAAAGCGCTGAGGAGCTCACTGACTGGATCTTGCACTATGAACCTGACGTTAGCACTGCAACCAATACACTGAGAGCAGCGCCATATACACAGCACTGGACCTGAGGATAGTGAGTAAGCACTGTTTTTTTTTTTTTTAAAACTGCAGCCAGAGACCAAGATTTTCCCATAAGGGACAACCCCTTTAACCATTTTTGGTGTGTACTAACCACTGAACCCATGGGAACGCCTTACACGTCCCATGGCAACTTACCCCTAATACAGTCCATACGCAATTGTAATGGGATAATCAATGTTGTACAGATAATTTTCATACATTTAGACCTGTTATGCCATACCTGGAACAGGGTCGCCTATATACTGCTCCTTTTCACCTTCAATATTTGGATTTTTCTTCCTAGATTATGACTAACGTACAACTAGTACAAATATTCTTTGCTTTCATTGCCTTACATGTTTTTTATAACTAGTCATTAAACATCAAACCCATACTTTATTATAAGGTACGATAAGCAGTTGGTATCAGAAATTAAAAAAATTCTGCCAAAATGTTTGGCATTATTGGTAGATCACATTTATATTGTTGGCAATATGCCTATCTGGCAGGTGGAAAAACTGCTTTATTTCAGGCCGGTCCCCAGCAATGTTCATGACATATTCCGCTGCTGATGTTCGTGGGGTGATGCATCTCACACAAGCAATATCTGTTTACACGGACTGACTGGCGGGATGATGCACCGCCCATCTGTAGGCCTTTACTGGTTGTTAGTCGTTTAAGTGCCTGTTTACACGGACGGGCCAAAGTAGAGGTCTCTATACGTCCAGGGTCACACTTGCGAGTGTGATGTGCGAGTCTCTCGCATCAATACCCAGTCCCGAGTGCCGGCGGCAGTGCTGGGTATTGATGCGAGAGACTCGTGCGAGTTTCTGGCATCACACTCGCAAATGTGACCCCGGCCTACTAGTTCACACAGGACGAGGCACCACTGAGAGCGATGATTAGAAAATAATTTCACCCAATTAACGAGCGTTTTGCTCATTCATCAGGTGATATTATCTTTTGGTGTAAACAGGCTGACAGTCGGGAAAAGAGCCGTCTTAACATCGCTTGTTCACAATCGTCTTGCTGTGCAAATACCCCTTAAATATGTCTGCCGATTCCATGTATCCGAGACGCATCACAGCCGCCTCGTATCACCATTATCCAGCTTACAATTGTATGTGCAGCTCCACAGACATGGCTGGAGACAGAGAATCAGGGATGTGACCAACCACACACATTAATGACCCGAGGAGGAATAAAAAGAGACCTGGATGGTGATCCCTAATGTGGATCTTGTGCTACCATTTGTTTTGTGAATGGATGAGCAATGTGCTAAGTGGACTAGTTGTACATTCCATGCCTGTGTTCACATTCATTACATGGCATGCAGCTTGTGGGACAGAAGGTTACCAGCACTATATGACAATCCCCATACCTGAAATGACTGGACTGTACACCTTACTCACAGCTCGGTCACTGTACTCTTATGTAACAGGGCACACTTTGTACATAGGAAGCCATGTTCCATAAGGTACAGTGAGGATCCACCGTGGTAGGCACTGTAATGTTTATATCTGATAGTTATATAACTAGTCCCCAATATAACATTATTAGCAAGTGATTCAGACACTAAACCTGCAAGGCATTTCATATTCTCTGACACTGCTGGCAAAATACCGATACCATCTACTATGTTATAATATTATTTCTAATGAATTTCCTCCTAAGGCCTCATACTCACTGGGCTGGAAAAAAATCGGTCCGTTTTCGGCAGGAAAAAAACGGTACAATTGTTGTAAAAAGACATGCGATTTTGATGCGATTTTAAATCGCACCATGCATTTTCTGTCAGTTTTCCATCAGTTTTCCATCTGTATGCAATGCGATTTTAACATGAAGTTTTACATAGAGCAGTTATCTCTATGTAAAAAGTCATGTAAAAATCACATTGTTAGGGTGAGTTTCCACGGTCAGGATACGCTGCGTGTTTGGCGCTGTGCGCTGGCGCAGCGCCAAACACGCAGCGTCCAGATGTTACAGCATAGTGGAGGGGATTTTAAGAAATCCCGTCTCCACTATGCGTAACAATACGCAGGTGGCAAACCTGCGTAAACGGACATGCGGCGCGTCTTTTTAGACCGCAGCATGTCCTCGCGTATTGCAGCGACGGTGCGTCGCCGCAACAGAATTTAACACAGGGCTATATAGCCCTGCGTTCTTTCCGGAGGTGTTCCGGAGGTGTCCTGAACACCTCCGGAAACATCGCGCGTCATAAAGGGGGCGGGGCTTAGACGGAGCGGAATTTCCGCTCCGTCCAAAGCGCTGTGGTTCCGGACCGTGGAACCACAGCCTAACAAAAAAAAGTACACAAAAAGCAAATAATTATATATATAAATATATATATATATATATATACATCTAATATATATATATATAATATATATATAGGTCATACACTTCTACATAGTATAATAGCCGCTAATTCATTCCTGGCATTACTGTAAAATCACACTGACAGCTTTAATAAAGAATAGAAACAATACATATACACACATAGAATACATATATATATATATGTAATTGTGACATGTATATATATATATATATATTTATAGTTCCTAGACTTCTACATACTGTAATAGCCGCTAATTCAATTTCCGGCTTTTGTGAAATCACAGAAGCCGACATGAAATGATACATTGTTTCCACACAGTTAACCATGTCATTTCATGTATTTGATATATGGTTTGAACTTACAATTACATGAGTGTATTTGTACAAAATTTCAGACATGTAGGGGTTAATTAAAGGTATAAATTCGTTGAAAAAAAATGCGTGGGCTCCCGCTGTATTTTCTCCACCAGACAGACAAAGCAAGCGAGTGGGGGCAGATAATAATAGCCTAGGGAGGGTACATTTTTTTGTGCCCCCCTGGCTACTAACATCTGCCCCCAGACACCCCAGAAAGGGCAAATCTATAATTAGATTCGCCCTTTCTGGCACTTTGCCCGTCTATTCCCATTGCCCTGTAGCGGTGGCGAATGGGTTAATAATGTCACCTTAATGTCACCGTAGTATTGAAAGGTGACCTTAAGGCAGGTTAATAATTGAGAGCTGTCAATTAGACAACTATCAATTATTAATCCTATTGAAGTAAATTAAAAAAACACAGACACATTAATAAAAATTAATTTTAATGAAATAAAAACACATTTTTTGACCATATTTTATTTTACACTTAATCCGTGCGAGGCCCTTGATCTCCTAAAATAAAAAAAAAAAATAAAACAACATTATTCTTACCTATTCCGCCGATCTGTCACGTCCCACGCTGTAATCCTTCACAAAGGGTTAACTAGCTTTGAGCCAAGCAGTGCAAGTAATCCTGCATGCTCAGCTCAAAGCTCCTGAATGAATAAGTTCCTCTCCTGGCGACAGGAGAGGATGTGTTTAATGAATGAAGCTTAATTGATTGTGTCCACTTTCCCTTTAGGTCAGGTCACTAAAGTTAAATTGCCAATAAATCAATTAAGCTCCATTCATGAATCTATTCCTCTACTTTCTGTGGTAGAGGAACTTATTCATTCAGGGGGTTACAGCTAGGAGACAGAATTATCTCCCTGCTAACTGTAACCTCTTAACCCTTTCTGATGGATTACACCGTGGGACCTGACTGTACATCGGATTGGTAAGTATAATTTTGCTTTTTTATTTTATTTTTATTACAGGAAATGGTTTTAGCAGGAAAATAAAATATGGTCAAAAACTGTGTGATTATTTAATTAAACTTATTTTTTATTAAACTGTGTGTGTTTGATTTTTCTATCATACAATAGGATTAATAATTGATAGTTGTCTAATTGACAGCTCTCAATTATTAACCTGGCTTACAGTCACATTTCAATTGCAAGGTGGCTGTAACCCCTTATTAACCCATTCGCCACCGCTACAGGGCAATGGGAATAGACGGGCAAAGTGCCAGAAAGGGCGAATCTAATTATAGATTTGCCCTTTCTGGAGTGTCTGGGGGCAGATGTTAGTAGCCAGGGGGGGCACAAAAAAAATGTACCCTAGCTAAGGCTGTTATTATCTGCCCCCACTCGCTTGCTTTGTCTGTCTGGTGGAGAAAATACAGCGGGAGCCCACGCATTTTTTTTCAACGAATTTACACCTTTAATTAACCCCTACATATCTGAAATTTTGCACACATATACTCATGTAATTGTAAGTTTCAACCATATATAAAAATACATGAAATTACATGGTTAAATGTGTGTAAACAATGTATCATTTCATGTCGGCTTTTGTGATTTCACAAAAGCCGGCAATTGAATTACCGGCTATTACAGTATGTAGAAGTGTATGAACTATAAATATTATATATGTATGTGTCCAATGACATGTACATATTTATATATGTATTCTATGTGTATATATTTAGTGTTTTGTGAGCTGTCATGTGATTTTACAGTAGCGGGATGAATTGCCGGCTTTTCAAAGGAGACTGGTGCGTATACATCGGACAGCACTTGCATGGGGGGAGTGCTGTGCGATGATTTCTCGCACCCATTGACTTGCTTTTGGCGATTTTCATGCCAAAATCGCATCAAATCGCAGCATGCTGCGATTTTTTTTTCACACCGATTTCTGATGAGAAAAAAATCGCAAATGAAAACTCACCCATTGACAACATTGGTCAGATTTGAATCCGATTTTTTTTCATCAGATTTTCATCCGTTTTCGGCGCAAGTGAGTAGAGGCCTTAGATTCAGTTTCAAAGAGCTTTCAGCAATCTGAGGCATGGGGTCGTGTCAGCAGGAACCTCTGATCTGTGCTCAGCCCAGGGACAACGAGTCCAAACTTACTAATGTCTGCAGTCCTAGCTTCCAAGTCTCAAAGACATTTCAGAAGAAGTTTGTAGTATATATTCCTTAATGTGAAGCTATTAAAAAGGTTAACCCCGGACCATTTCCCTTATTTTACTATGGGCCTATGATCTAAAAGGCAGGTGGTTGCTAATACTCACCTCTTGTGCCCGACCCTGATCTGGCACAGAGCGATCACAGACCTCTCCTTGCCGGCGGTTCAGTGGCTTCCCCTGCCGTCATATTGACAGAGCAGTGTTTTTTCCTTTTCCCTGCTATGTTGATGGAGCGTGACTGCCAACATCATGTTGATTGAATGCCAGCTCCCCGCTACCTAACTGCGGGGAGACAAATGGGCATTCAGCATGATGTCAGTGATCAAGCCCCTTCAACAGAGCAGCCCCGAGAGGAAAAAACTGCTTTTATTGACATGGACAGATGAATCGTCGGCAGAAAAGCCGATA
>JARQOD010000001.1:358954208-358968684 GCA_033576555.1 Oophaga sylvatica | reverse complement strand
TACCTCTCTCCTCTCCGCCTCGTGACTAAAGAAGATGGCCGCGCCGCTACCCAATCGCCGCACTGCAGAGATCAGTCCACACAGACACACTCCTCCAGCTCCACTCCAGGGCCCAGGCAGCGCCGCAGCTCAGCTCACACAGTACCTCTCTCCTCTCCGGCTCCGCCTCGTGACTAAAGAAGATGGCCGCGCCGCTACCCAATCGCCGCACTGCAGAGATCAGTCCACACAGACACACTCCTCCAGCTCCACTGCAGGGCCCAGACAGCGCCGCAGCTCAGCTCACACAGTACCTCTCTCCTCTCCGCCTCGTGACTAAAGAAGATGGCCGCGCCGCTACCCAATCGCCGCACTGCAGAGATCAGTCCACACAGACACACTCCTCCAGCTCCACTCCAGGGCCCAGGCAGCGCCGCAGCTCAGCTCACACAGTACCTCTCTCCTCTCCGCCTCGTGACTAAAGAAGATGGCCGCGCCGCTACCCAATCGCCGCACTGCAGAGATCAGTCCACACAGACACACTCCTCCAGCTCCACTGCAGGGCCCAGGCAGCGCCACAGCTCAGCTCACACAGTACCTCTCTCCTCTCCGCCTCGTGACTAAAGAAGATGGCCGCGCCGCTACCCAATCGCCGCACTGCAGAGATCAGTCCACACAGACACACTCCTCCAGCTCCACTCCAGGGCCCAGGCAGCGCCACAGCTCAGCTCACACAGTACCTCTCTCCTCTCCGCCTCGTGACTAAAGAAGATGGCCGCGCCGCTACCAATCGCCGCACTGCAGAGATCAGTCCACACAGACACACTCCTCCAGCTCCACTGCAGGGCCCAGACAGCGCCGCAGCTCAGCTCACACAGTACCTCTCTCCTCTCCGCCTCGTGACTAAAGAAGATGGCCGCGCCGCTACCCAATCGCCGCACTGCAGAGATCAGTCCACACAGACACACTCCTCCAGCTCCACTCCAGGGCCCAGGCAGCGCCGCAGCTCAGCTCACACAGTACCTCTCTCCTCTCCGCCTCGTGACTAAAGAAGATGGCCGCGCCGCTACCCAATCGCCGCACTGCAGAGATCAGTCCACACAGACACACTCCTCCAGCTCCACTGCAGGGCCCAGGCAGCGCCACAGCTCAGCTCACACAGTACCTCTCTCCTCTCCGCCTCGTGACTAAAGAAGATGGCCGCGCCGCTACCCAATCGCCGCACTGCAGAGATCAGTCCACACAGACACACTCCTCCAGCTCCACTCCAGGGCCCAGGCAGCGCCACAGCTCAGCTCACACAGTACCTCTCTCCTCTCCGCCTCGTGACTAAAGAAGATGGCCGCGCCGCTACCCAATCGCCGCACTGCAGAGATCAGTCCACACAGACACACTCCTCCAGCTCCACTGCAGGGCCCAGGCAGCGCCACAGCTCAGCTCACACAGTACCTCTCTCCTCTCCGCCTCGTGACTAAAGAAGATGGCCGCGCCGCTACCCAATCGCCGCACTGCAGAGATCAGTCCACACAGACACACTCCTCCAGCTCCACTGCAGGGCCCAGGCAGCGCCACAGCTCAGCTCACACAGTACCTCTCTCCTCTCCGGCTCCGCCTCGTGACTAAAGAAGATGGCCGCACCGCTACCCAATCGCCGCACTGCAGAGATCAGTCCGCGGGGGCCGGGGCTGGTCGGTGTGTTGCGGCGCTGCAAGCTGGCTGCAAAATAGTACCGGACATGGGCGTACCCAGGATCAAAACTAGGGGGGGGCAAGCCAATGTCGCATCTTATACAGGTTACATCATATACACTGTACATTAACCTGCATATTAGGTATGGAGCATTAGAACTGTTGTATATTGTATAATACAGCAGTGTATGCGACACTACGCTGTATATACCATATATTATACATGTCAGGAGCGGTACCAGCAAGTCCGAGGATTGCAGTGCGATCCTCGCATGAGTTATACGGCCGTCTGTCTATGCCCTTGTTATAATAATACTGAAATATTAATCTATTATTAAAGTATTAAGGAGCTCACAAGTAAAAAAAAGCCCCCTACCTCCCCTGTCCCCCACCCACACCCCAACAGCCCATCGTCTCACATGCACCCCTTAGTGTTCTGTCCCACTGACCCCACAATACCCCCATCCTCTTACATTCAACCCCAGTGACCTGTCCACCCTCCCTCACAATACCCCATCCTCTCACATCAACCCCTGTGCGCCAGCCCCCACAATATCCCCATCCTCTCACATTAACCCCCCCAGTGCCCTAGCCCCCACAATACCCCATACTCTTACATTCACCCCAGTGCCCTGTACCCCTACCCCACAATACCCCATCCTCTCACATTAACCCCCCAGTGCCCTAGCCCCCACAATACCCCCATCCTCTTATTCACCCCAGTGCCCTGTACCCCTCCCCACAATACCCCCATCCTCTCACATTAACCCCCCCAGTGCCCTAGCCCCCACAATACCCCCATCCTCTTATTCACCCCAGTGCCCTGTACCCCTCCCCCACAATACCCCCATCCTCTCACATTAACCCCCCAGTGCCCTGTACCCCTCCCCCACAATACCCCATCCTCTCACATTAACCCCACCAGTGCCCTAGCCCCCACAATAACCCCAATCCTCTTACATTCACCCCAGTGCCCTGTACCCCTGCCCCACTGTACCCCCATCCTCTCACATCCCCCCACAGTGACCATGACATGCCTGAGCAGAATGAATTTAATAAATTCCGTCCCCTCTTACCATGAAGCTGCAGGCAGTGGCTGAGGCAGGAGCAGGAAGTGTCCAGTGTCTGCACACAGAGGGCACTAGGACCCAGTGTGGCTGAGACAACCAGAGCCTGCAGGGCAGAAAGTGAAACTACAGCTGCTGCCGACCAGGAAGGAAGGAAGAAGCTCCTCTCTGGTGAGACAGCAGCTCCGTGCACTGCGCACATTACTCCCATGGTACCGGATCGCCGCTCTGATTCTCCCCGGTTCGGGGAACCGGCTGCTTTTTGAACAACCGGTTCCATCGAACCGGGGAGAACCGGCTGAATCCCACCCCTGCTTCTGACCACTGTCACTTTATGAGGTAATAACTCTGGAACACTTCAACGGATCCTGGCAGGGCTGGCTCCAGGTTTTCGTGGGCCCCGGGCCAAAGAGTCTCAGTGGGCCCCTTTAACACATACCACAATTCATGATGCTCCGATACGGCACAGAAATATAGGTATAGTACAATGCTAAATACTTCACTTCTTACATTACATGAGTGATATCTATTGTAAATTCTACAATAGCTCAAAAACCGGACAGTATAGTCCTCCATACAGTATTATGGCCACCACATAGTGCGCCATACAGAATAATGAGCCCCATATATTGCTCCATACATAATTGGTCCCATATATTGTTCCATACAGTATATGATGAGCTCCACATAATGCTCCAGTATATGATGGTCCCCATATAATGTGCCATACAGTATAGGACGATCCCCATAGAGTATAATGAGCCCCACATATTGCTCCATACAGTATAATAATAGGCCCCATATGTGCTCCATATGATGCTCCATATATAAAGGGCCCTATATGATGCCCCATAAATAATGAACCCCATATGATGCTCTAGTATATGATGGGCCCCATATATGATGCTCCAGTGTATGATGAGCCCCATATAATGCTCCAAATATAATGGTCCCCATATATAATGGGCCCCATATGATGCTCCAGTGTGTGATGGACCCCATTTATAACGCTCCAGTGTATGATGGGCCCCATATATAATGCTCCAGTGTATCATGGGCCCTATCTATGATGCTCAAGTGTATGATGGGCCCCATATATAATTCTGCAGTGTGTAATGCTCCCCATATATTGCTCCATACATTAAAAAAAATAAAATGCCTCTCCTCACTGGGCACTGCTCTACTCTGGACTCCTCAGCGTCGCCATCTTCCAGCTCTCTGCAATGTGTCTGTTCAGGCAGAGGGTGCACAGACGTGACGTCATCGCACTCTCTGACCTGAATGTCACTGTCAGGAAACGCGAAGACGTCACAGCGGTGGAGCAGGGAGAGGTAAGTATTGCAAGCGCTCGGGCCCAGGCAGCGCCGCAGCTCAGCTCACACAGTACCTCTCTCCTCTCCGCCTCGTGACTAAAGAAGATGGCCACGCCGCTACCCAATCGCCGCACTGCAGAGATCAGTCCACACAGACACACTCCTCCAGCTCCACTCCAGGGCCCACGCAGCGCCACAGCTCAGCTCACACAGTACCTCTCTCCTCTCCGGCTCCGCCTCGTGACTAAAGAAGATGGCCGCCCGCTACCCAATCGCCGCACTGCAGAGATCAGTCCGCGGGGGCCGGGGCTGGTCGGTGTGTTGCGGCGCTGCAAGCTGGCTGCAAAATAGTACCGGACATGGGTACCCAGGATCAAAACTAGGGGGGGCAAGCCAATGTCGCATCTTATACAGGTTACATCATATACACTGTACATTATCCTGCATATTAGGTATGGAGCATTAGAACTGTTGTATATTGTATAATACAGCAGTGTATGCGACACTACGCTGTATATACCATATATTATACATGTCAGGAGCGGTACCAGCAAGTCCGAGGATTGCAGTGCGATCCTCGCATGAGTTATACGGCCGTCTGTCTATGCCCTTGTTATAATAATACTGAAATATTAATCTATTATTAAAGTATTAAGGAGCTCACAAGTAAAAAAAAGCCCCCTACCTCCCCTGTCCCCCACCCACACCCCAACAGCCCATCGTCTCACATGCACCCCTTAGTGTTCTGTCCCACTGACCCCACAATACCCCCATCCTCTTACATTCAACCCCAGTGACCTGTCCACCCTCCCTCACAATACCCCATCCTCTCACATCAACCCCTGTGCGCCAGCCCCCACAATATCCCCATCCTCTCACATTAACCCCCCCAGTGCCCTAGCCCCCACAATACCCCATACTCTTACATTCACCCCAGTGCCCTGTACCCCTACCCCACAATACCCCATCCTCTCACATTAACCCCCCCAGTGCCCTAGCCCCCACAATACCCCCATCCTCTTATTCACCCCAGTGCCCTGTACCCCTCCCCCACAATACCCCCATCCTCTCACATTAACCCCCCCAGTGCCCTAGCCCCCACAATACCCCCATCCTCTTATTCACCCCAGTGCCCTGTACCCCTCCCCCACAATACCCCCATCCTCTCACATTAACCCCCCCAGTGCCCTGTACCCCTCCCCCACAATACCCCATCCTCTCACATTAACCCCACCAGTGCCCTAGCCCCCACAATAACCCCAATCCTCTTACATTCACCCCAGTGCCCTGTACCCCTGCCCCACTGTACCCCCATCCTCTCACATCCCCCCACAGTGACCATGACATGCCTGAGCAGAATGAATTTAATAAATTCCGTCCCCTCTTACCATGAAGCTGCAGGCAGTGGCTGAGGCAGGAGCAGGAAGTGTCCAGTGTCTGCACACAGAGGGCACTAGGACCCAGTGTGGCTGAGACAACCAGAGCCTGCAGGGCAGAAAGTGAAACTACAGCTGCTGCCGACCAGGAAGGAAGGAAGAAGCTCTTCTCTGTGAGACAGCAGCTCCGTGTACTGCGCACATTACTCCCATGGTACCGGATCGCCGCTCTGATTCTCCCCGGTTCGGGGAACGGCTGCTTTTTGAACAACCGGTTCCATCGAACCGGGGAGAACCGGCTGAATCCCACCCCTGCTTCTGACCACTGTCACTTTATGAGGTAATAACTCTGGAACACTTCAACGGATCCTGGCAGGGCTGGCTCCAGGTTTTCGTGGGCCCCGGGCCAAAGAGTCTCAGTGGGCCCCTTTAACACATACCACAATTCATGATGCTCCGATACGGCACAGAAATATAGGTATAGTACAATGCCAAATACTTCACTTCTTACATTACATGAGTGATATCTATTGTAAATTCTACAATAGCTCAAAAACGGACAGTATAGTCCTCCATACAGTATTATGGCCACCACATAGTGCGCCATACAGAATAATGAGCCCCATATATTGCTCCATACATAATTGGTCCCATATATTGTTCCATACAGTATATGATGAGCTCCACATAATGCTCCAGTATATGATGGTCCCCATATAATGTGCCATACAGTATAGAACGATCCCCATAGAGTATAATGAGCCCCACATATTGCTCCATACAGTATAATAATAGGCCCCATATGTGCTCCATATGATGCTCCATATATAAAGGGCCCTATATGATGCCCCATAAATAATGAACCCCATATGATGCTCTAGTATATGATGGGCCCCATATATGATGCTCCAGTGTATGATGAGCCCCATATAATGCTCCAAATATAATGGTCCCCATATATAATGGGCCCCATATGATGCTCCAGTGTGTGATGGACCCCATTTATTACGCTCCAGTGTATGATGGGCCCCATATATAATGCTCCAGTGTATCATGGGCCCTATCTATGATGCTCAAGTGTATGATGGGCCCCATATATAATTCTGCAGTGTGTAATGCTCCCCATATATTGCTCCATACATTAAAAAAAATAAAATGCCTCTCCTCACTGGGCACTGCTCTACTCTGGACTCCTCAGCGTCGCCATCTTCCAGCTCTCTGCAATGTGTCTGTTCAGGCAGAGGGTGCACAGACGTGACGTCATCGCACTCTCTGACCTGAATGTCACTGTCAGGAAACGCGGAAGACGTCACAGCGGTGGAGCAGGGAGAGGTAAGTATTGCAAGCGCTCGGGCCCTGAGCAAGCCCCTCATAGTATGCCAGTGTCTCTGACGGCGAGTGGGTCCCCCCACCTGCTAAGGGCCCCGGCACTTGCCCGGGTGCGCCAGGTGCTGACGCCGGCCCTGGATCCTGGTGATTCTGATATTGTTTTCTCGTGACATATTGTACTTTATGATAACGGTAAAATTTCTTCAATATGACTTGCGTTTATTTGTGAAAAAAAAAGGAAATTTGGCGAAAATTTTGAAAATTTTGGAATTTTCAAACTTTTAACTTTTATGCCCTTAAATCAGAGAGTCATATCACACAAAATAGTTAATACATAATATTTCCCACATGTCTAATTTACATCACCACAATTTTGGAAACAAAATTTTTTTTTTGTTAGAAAGTTATAAGGGTTAAAAGTCGACCAGTGATTTCTCATTTTTTCAACAAATTTTACAAAACCATTTTTTTTAGGGACACATCACATTTGAAGTCACTTTGAGGGGTCTATATGAAAGAAAATACCCAAAAGTGACACCTTTCTAAAAACTGCACCCCTCAAGGTACTCAAAACCACATTCAAGATGTTTATTAAGCCTTCAGGTGCTTCACAGCAGCTAAAGGAACGTGGAAGGAAAAAATGAACATTTCACTTTGTAGTCACAAAAATTATCTTTCAGCAACAATTTTTTTATTTTCACAAGTGTAAAAGGAGAAAATGGACCACAAAAGTAGTTGTGCAATTTCTCCTGATTATGCCGATACCCCATATGTGGGGGAAAACCACTGTTTGTGCGCATGGTAGGGCTCGGAAGGGAAGGAGTGCCTTTTGACTTTTTGAACGCAAAATTAGTTGGAATTGATAGCGGACGCCATGTTGCGTTTGAAGAGCCCTGATGTGCCTAAACATTGGAAAACCCCAACAAGTGACCCCATTTTGGAAACTAGACCCTTCAAGGAACTTATCTAGCTGTGTGGTGAGCACTTTGAACCCCTAGGTGCTTCACAAAAGTTTAGAATGTAGAGCCGTGAAAATAAAGAATCACATTTTTTCCACAAAAATGATTTTTCAGCAACGATTATTTTATTTTCACAAGTGTAAAAGCAGAAAATGGACCACAAAAGTTGTTGTGCAATTTCTCCTGAGTACACCGATACCCCATATGTGGGGGAAAACCACTGTTTGGGCACACGACAGGGTTCAGAATGAAAGGAGCACTTTTTAAGTTTTTGAGCGCAAAATTGGTTGGAATTGATAGCAGACGCCATGTTGCGTTTGAAGAGCCCCTGATGTGCCTAAACATTGGAAAACCCCAACAAGTGACCCCATTTTGGAAACTAGACCCTTCAAGGAACTTATTTAGCTGTGTGGTGAGCACTTTGATCCCCCAGGTGCTTCACAGAAGTTTAGAACGTAGAGCCGTGAAAATAAAAAAATCACATTTTTTCCACAAAAATGATTTTTCAGCATCGATTTTTTTTTTATTTTCACAAATGTAAAAGGAGAAAATGGACCACAAAAGTTGCTGTGCAATTTCTCCTGAGTACACCGATACCCCATATGTGGGGGAAAACCACTGTTTGGGCGCACGGCAGGGCTCGGAATGGATGGAGTGACGTTTTGGATTGCAGATTTTGATGGAATGGTCTGCAGGCGTCATGTTGCGTTTGAAGTGCCCCTTGATGTGCCTAAACATTGGAAACCCCTCACAAGTGACCCCATTTTGGAAACTACACCCCTGAAGGAATTTATCTAGAGGCATGGTTTTATAGTATTGATTATAATGCTTTTTGTTTTACTGGTGTATTAATTTATAATGGGGTGTTATATGTAAGATGTGCGGGGTACATCAGATTTATAAAAGAGCGTTGTGTCAACAGGGTATAAACAAATTTTATTAATTTGTGGAAGTGTGGTACGCTTTGAAGCAATCCTTAATGCAGAGGCCTGGTTTCTCAGGGCAGGTTTCACAATGGTAAGTTGTGTCCTTTCGGATTCCCCTCTTTGAGCATACTCTGCACTGTTTTTGTGATCGGCCTGTCCTCACTTTTTGGGGAACCAGTCCTGGGAAATGTTGACCTGGGACAATACGGGCATTATCAGATTCAGAAGTTCTGGGACCCTCATCTCCCCAAGTGCCAAACATTAGGGCCTTGATGACATCCTCCTGAAACTGAAGGAAGGTCCCCGTATTGCCTGCAGATCTGACCACAAAAGCACTGTACAGTGCCATTTGTACAATGTGCACGGACAATTTTTTGTACCATGCTTTGGCTTTTCGCATGGCACTGTATGATTGGAGGACCTGATCTGAGAGATCTACGGCCCCATGTACCGATTGTAATCCAGGATACAATCTGGCTTTGGGACTTATGTTATGGTCCCACGAACAGTGACAAGGGTGCTGTTGTCATGGTGTATGGTGGTCAGAATAAGGACATCCCTTTTGTCCTTATACTTGACCACCAGCATGTTGTCGCTGCATTGGGCTCTGCTTTCCCCTTTTCTCAGCGTTTGCCCAATTAGTGGCTTAGGGAGGCCTCACTGATTTTTTCGCACGGTGCCACATGCAACTGTACCTCTGGCAGAGAGGGCCTTGAAGAGCGGGACGCTGGTGTAAAAGTTATCAATGTAGAGGTGATAACCCTTATCCAGCAGTGGGTGCAGCAATTCCCACACAATTTTCCCACTCACCCCAGGGGGCATTCAGGGGGTTAATTTGGGTGTTCTTCCCCTCATAGACCCTAAATCTGTGGGTGTACCCTGAGGTACTCTCGCACAGTTTGTACAGCTTTATTTCGTACCTGGACCTCTTACTGGGCAGGTATTGTCAGAATTTTGCCTCCCTTTGAAGTGAACGAGAGATTCATCAATAGCGATGTCCCTCTGGGGTGTGTACACCTCAGCAAATTTTCTGCTGAAGTGTTCAACCACTGGCCGAATTTTATATAGACGATCAAAGTTAGGATCGTCTCGAGGAGGACACTGCGCATTATCATTATAATGCAAAAATGTATGGATTGCTTCAAAACGTTTCCTTGTCATGGCCATGTGGAATACCGGTGTACTGTAGAGAATATCAGTACTCCAGTATTGCCGAATCTCTGTTTTTTTTATTATGCCCATATGCAGCAAAATTCCCCAAAATGTCATCATCTCTGTGCATTTAAGGGGGTCCATCTGACGTATGATGACGTGGGATTTTGGGTGAAAAATTGTTGGGCATACAAGTTCGTCTGGAACACCATAAGATTTATTATTTCCTCACTGAAAAAGAATTTGAAGAAGTCAATTTCAGTGAGTCCAGTGGTGTCAAACTGGATTCCTGAGCTGCTGCTGAAATCTGGAATGACAGGCTGAAAATTTTCATGGGGTGCAATCCATATGGGATCGATTGCTGCAGGAGTTGCTGGGTCCTAGGGCGCCTTGTTGGGGGTCCTTCCTCACCAGATGAGGAGGAATAGAGGAATATGGGATCTTCCTCACTGGTTGAATCCGTGTCGGACGCAAGGATGGCGTAAACCTCCTCTGGTGAATAGCGCCTTGTTGACGAATGGGCCATTTTTATTTTTTTTTCCAAAACCTCAGGGATGTGTATGTAGTGGTGCTTTTACACGAGTAATGTGTGGGGCTTGTGTGATAGGGTACAATTTATTATAAAAAGCAGAAAAAAAAGTAGAGAGATAAAATGTAGAAAAGAAAAAAATGAAAAGTAAAATCAGATGTAAAAAAAAAAAGTTTGTATAAAAAAATTAGACATTCACTACACTAATGCCCTCCCTATAAATTTACCCGCCGCAAATAATTATTTTTTACAAAAGAAAAACGGACGTCAGCAACAATGTGACGTATGCTCCCCTAATGCACTCGCTAAAAATTTACTCGGCGCAACTAATTATTTTTTTACAAAAAAAAAACGGACGTCACAAACAATGTGACGTACGCTCCCCTAATGCACTACGAATTACTCGGCGATAGCAACAAACACTGACGCCGGCAAAACCTAACACACTACCTATAAAACTACTCGGTACGATTTTTTTTTCTATAAAAGATCGGTCGTCACTAACGCTGTGATGCCGGCTACGCTACCTTGCTACGTCTAAAACTACAACTGTACTAACTACTATTATTATTTTTTCTAAAAAAAAAAATTGGAGGTCACTTAGACTGCGATTCCGCTACGCTAACTAGCTAAAAAGAGAAAAATTCCTGTGGCCCAGTCTCTGATCAGCAGCGATACTAATCAGAGCGCTGCGGTCACGGGAAGAGCACGAATGCTCTGCGCAGGACGCTGCGCACAGGAAAAAAGCACAAAAAAAGTGCGCTAAATTTTCAATTGGAGGGGGGAGGGGTACTGGAACAGGGATGGGGGACTGGGAAAGGGGACATCACCAAACACTGACGCCTTCTACGCTACGTCTAAAACTACACTGTACTAACTACTATTATTTTTTTCTAAAAAAAAAAAATTGGAAGTCGCTTAGACTGCGATGTCCGCTACACTAACTATCTAAAAAAAGAAAAATTCCCGTGGCCAGTCTCTGATCAGCAGAGATACGGCAGAGCGCGCGGTCAGGAAAGCACGAATGTGGCAGGACCTGCGCACGAAAAAGCACAAAAAGTGCGCAAAAAAAAATCGGGGGAGGGGGTGCTGGAACAGGGATGGAGGATGGGAAAGGGATGGGGAGGTGCTGCTGCTCTGCTGTGATCACAGGAGTCACACAGCAGGCAGATCGTAGCTCACAGCACAGATGAAAACAGGATCTCAGCAGAGAAGGAAGCTTGGGCCGGAGGCAGGAGATCGCTGGGGAGATCACACTGACCACCAATGAAATTCTCTCAGGTGACACAGAGGGGCACAACCGCTCTGCACGCCAAATATGAGGTAAAGATGGCGTGCAGGGCGGTGATCGCTATTTTAGATTAACCCCTTTGGCGCTGATTGGCTAGAAGCTATTGTTCAGCCAATCAGCGCCATAGGGGTTAATCTGGTGAGGTGACGTGCGGATCACCCCACCCACTGTGATGGCTGTGATTGGTGCTACGTCACTCAGCACAGATCACAGCCGGTCACATGTTGTTTTTTTTTGTATAACTTTATTGTCACATCGCTGTGATTGGCTGGTCAGAATTGACCAGCCAATGACAGCGATCGCCAATGTGGGGGGGCGGTGAAGCCCCCTGGGCTACGTGCAGAGATGGTCTGCTGTCAGGGACAGCAGCCATCGGAACCCGGTCACCGCGCGATGCCGCGCTGTAACCGGAAAATGGCGACGCCGTACTAGTACTGCTCTGGGCAGAAATGCACCTCCCGCAGAGCAGTACTAGTACGGTGGAGGCGGGAAGGGGTTAAAGTAATGGAACACCGCTACCAGGGTTTTTGGAATGACTCAATGATGGCAGAGTATTTACTGATGTGAAGTGTGGTTATAATAAAAATAGGGATCATTAACCCTTTTGTTACAAATTACTAGTATCAACTGAACAAAGTCTAATTAGTCACCAGCACTTTTCATTTCTGCTCATATTTTGGTTTCTATTTTGCATGTGAAATTATTTTGGTTCAATAAAAACTGTTTTGTAAGGTGAAGCATTTTTTTCTGATATGTAGATTACTGTTTTCTTAATGTCACCAGTATATTTCCTAACCTTCTAATAATGATGCTGCTCCATAGAAACTATACGTGCTACAGAAAAACTACATACATTTTTTAACCCCTTCCCGACCCATGACGCCTATGTCGGCGTCATGAAAACCTGTGCCATTCCGACCCATGACGCCGACGTAGGCGTCATGCTATAAATCATGTTCCTGCGGGTCGGGTGACCGGGGTCACTGAAAGGTCACCCGACCCGCAGGCACAGGACCCCTTGCGCATCACACAGTGGGGGTGGATTAACCCCCACGTAGTTACGATCGCTCTGATTGGCTGTTAAAAGTGAAACAGCCAATCAGAGCGATTAGTAATATTTCACCACTGATAAGTGATGAAATATTACAATCCAGCCATGGCCGATGCTGCAATAGCATCGGCCATGGCTGGACACTGTGTTCCCACCCTCCCCACACCGAGTAACGGTGGTGATCGGCCGCCGCCGATTCATGGCGGCGATCGGTCACCGCCGTTACTATCATCTGCTGTGCGCTCTGATCCTCTCTCCTCCAGTGTGCTCCGCTCCCCCCCGCCCTCCGATCACCCCCCCACGCCTGTCCTCACCTCCCCCGGTCTTCTGCGGCCCCTTGATCGTCCGGCATCCGCCTGGGACTCTTCATGGGCGCCGCCATCTTGGAAAATGGCGGACGCATGCGCAGTGCGGCCGGCGCATGCGCAGTGCGCCTTCAAATGTACAAAAATTTATTTTGATCACTGTGATAAACTCTCACAGTGATCAAAATAAAAAAAAGTAAATGAACCCCCCTGTCATAGGTAGGGACAAAATATAAAATAAAGAATTTTTTTTTTTCCTATTAGGCCCTGTACACATGTTGTGGATTTTGCTGCGGATCCGCAGCGGATTTCGCTGCGTATCCGCAGCGGATTTCATGACGTGCTGCTATCCGCAGCGATCTGGTGATTTCGCTGGGGATCCGCAGCGGATTTCGCTGCGGATCCGCAGCGGATTTGGCTGCTGATCCGCAGTGGATTTAGTTGCTGATCCGCAGCGGATTTTGCCTCTGATCCGCAGCGGATTTTGCTGCTGATCAGCACCGGATTTTGCTGCGTATCCGCAGCGGATTTCGCTGGTGATACGCAGCTGATTTCACTGGGGATCTGCAGCGGATTTCGCTGCTGATCCGCAGCGGATTTCGCTGGGGATCCGCAGCGGATTTCCTGCTCCGCAGCTGATTCCGCAGCGGATTTACTGTGAGCAGCATTGCTTGATCCGCAGCGTATTTTGCCTCTGATCCACAGCAGATTTTGCTGCGGATCCGCAGCTGATTTTGCTGGGGATCCGCAGCGGATTTTGCTGCTGATCCGCAGCTGAGATTTTGCTGTGGATCCGCAGCGGATTTGGCGCTGCGGATCCACAGCAGATCCAGAAACCATGTACAGTACAATGCAAATAAATGGTAAAAAAAACCGCTGTGCACATGCTGCAGATTTTTCAGCGCGGATTTGCTGCGGTTTTAAATCCGCAGCATGTCAATTCTTTGTGCGGATTCCGCAGCGGTTTTACACCTATTCCATTATAGTTGTAAAACCGCAGGGAACAACCGCAGCAAATCCGCGCTAAATTTGCAGGTAAAACGCAGGTCATTTTACCTGCGGATTTTAGAAAAATCCGCAAGTGAATCCGCAACGTGTGCACGGGGCCTCAGGGTTAGGGTTAGGCTGGGTTCATATTGCATTATGGCAGTCCGTTAGATGGACTGCGTTTCACCGCGGTATAACGCGGTGTAACGCAGTCCGTTAACGCTGCCATTCACCCCATTTGTGTGCGCATCGCAACGCATGCCGTAAAGCGGCATGCGTTCGCGACGTGCCGTCTTTAAGTGACGGAGCCTCGGACACGGGCTGCAGCATCTGGGCTCCATCACCGCTAGCACTGATGAATCATCTGATGATTCATCTGCGCTAGCGGGTATAGCATAACGCGATCGAGTTATGCTATACCATTACCAGCCGGTCAACGCTATGTGTTGAACGGGCTGGTAAAACGCAATATGAACCCAGCCTTAGGGTTAGAACTAGGGTTAGAATTAGGGTTACGGTTAGAA
>JARQOD010000001.1:358854797-358954108 GCA_033576555.1 Oophaga sylvatica | reverse complement strand
TTTAAAGTTTTGGAAACAATTTTGTATCCAAATCCGGCTTTAAACTTCTCCACAACAGTATCATGGACCTTCCTATGGTGTTCCTTGGTCTTCATGAAGCTCTCTGTGCTTCAAACAGAACCCTGAGACTATCACAGAGCAGGTGCATTTATACAGAGACTTGATTACACACAGGTGGATTATATTTATCTTCATTAGTCATTTAGGACAACATTGAATCATTCAGAGATCCACAATGAACTTCTGGATTGAGTTTGCTGCACTGAAAGTAAAGGGGCTGAATAATATTGCACGCCCCACTTTTCAGTTTTTGTATTTCCACAAAAATTTAAAATAACTAATAAATTTCGTTCAACTTCACAATTCTGTCCCTCTTGTTGTTGATTCTTCACCAAAAATTTACATTTGGTATCTTTATGTTTGAAGCATGATATGTAGGAAAAGATTTAAAAGTTCCAGGGAGCCGAATACTTTCGCAAGGCACTGTATATACAGTTGTGAGGTAAACTGGTCAGCCTATTTATTACAGATGAACATTTGCAGACAGGCAGGTTCTCAGTGTGATATTGGCTGCTTTCAGGTTCTCTCTCTGTGGAGACCCTCACTCAGTTACACCTCAGTGGCTGAGCTGTTTTCATCCCTCTGAGGCGACTTGCCCTCCCAGAAATGCAGTGAAAATCCTCTCACAATGGCAGCTGTCCGCTGCCTTCCCTTCTATCTCCCTGTGGAAGAGCTCAGATCCCTTTAGAGGCCTGTCTCCTGTCAGAGTCTCACATACGAGTCCTTGCTGCCATCAACATCATTTTCTTACTGACTCAAATCTTACCGCCTCATAACAGTTAGCGCCTACCCAAAACATGTGATTTTCCGAGAAG
The DNA here is from genome assembly GCA_033576555.1 of Oophaga sylvatica. Taxonomy (NCBI): domain Eukaryota; kingdom Metazoa; phylum Chordata; class Amphibia; order Anura; family Dendrobatidae; genus Oophaga; species Oophaga sylvatica. Next base: position 358,953,233 of record JARQOD010000001.1, on the reverse strand, counting down.
CAGTCATTGATTTACTGCACTGTCAATACTCCTTCCCATAAAACTCACTAAAACCTTTACGATACAGTAAAGATGTGTATCTTTGTACCGTGTTAGCCAGTAGATAGAAAAATATTTAGAATTGAGAGTCCTCAGTATTGTATTAAAAGCTAACTTTAAGTCTCAGAGAGACAGAAAGGTCTGGGAATATAAACTCATGACAACCTTTGACACACTCAGTGCAGGAATGAATGTGTTGCATGGATTTATGTCTTTTTACATCAATTAAGGAATTTGCTCTTCAGACCTTCTGGGGCATCACAATACCAGACCCCAATCAGCGGGCAATAAAACTTTCACACTCCTTATCTATGAAATGTTCCAATATTTATGTTCATCCTTATCTCCCATAATGACAGTTCTGCTTCACGTCACTTGTCTTATCCATTGCATTGTTTCTGTGCTGTGTTGTGTATAAATATGTGATTCTTCAGATTTTGTATTAGTCTAGCCTGATGAAGAGACCTGAGTAGTCTCGAAAGCTTGCAATTTGTTACCATCTTTTCAGTTAGCCATTAAAAGGTATCAACCACTGAGGACTCTCAATTCTAAATATTTTTTTAAAACCTTTACTGATGTTGTCTCTGTAAGAAAATTCACAATTATGTAAAATAATCAAAGAAATAGGAATAACATAGGAAAAACCACATACATTGAAAATGCAGAAATAACGTAATAAAAAAAATACTTCTATCTCAGAAACTTTATGTGATAGAGCAAAACTAAGCATATTTTTGGAATCAGCACATCAAACTCCATAAAACAGACATATTACCTTTGCTGATGATTTTTTTGTGTTGACCTGTGTTACTGGACAGGCTACATCATTACTTTTCTTTGGCAGACGCACAGCGGTACGCCTTGTCAATAATGCCTAGAAAGAGCATGTCCTCGAGTGGATGGCAAGCACAGTTTCAAGTGGCTTCTCCACCTCTTCCTCCACCTCAACATCACACCCAATACAGTCCACAGAGATGGCACCCAAATTCCCCTTGCTTCCACCCGCATCCCAACTACCCAACTGTTCAACTGACTGTACGGAACCACAGATGGGTGAGTCTGAAGAGCTGTTCACACATTCTATGCAATGTCCATGAGAAGTGTACTCAAAAGCTTCACAGAGTCAAGAGGAGGAAATCAGCACCGATGCCCAAAATTTTTTAAGCTTGGATCTGGGGCAGGACAAAATACGGTCCGAACAGCATCCTGACCCTTGTCATCAGACATTAACCCCGGGGGAGGTGTTCGTGCTGTCAGGGCAAGAAGAAGAGGTTGCGACTCCAAGGGTGAGGAATGTGATAATACAGAGGATGATGATGAGGTGTTAGATCCCAGTTGGCGTGGACATGGAGGCACACAGCTGAGTAGATCATCTGAGGAGGAAGACAAGGAGATTATGTTGCGCCGTACGTCACAGACAAGTGGTGATGCAGCCACGACGAGCAATGCATCCTCAGCCATAACTGTGCCTGCGACCAGCAGCGTCCGCGGGTCTGTAGCTCACAGGGGTGGCAAGGGTTGCCTAGTCTGGGTTTTTTTTGACACTGCAAAAGATGAGCCAATTCACCTAATCTGCCAACTTTGCAAAAAAAACTGAGTCGAGGTAAAAAGCGCAATAATTTGACTACTACATGTTTGAACCTTCACATGCGCAATCAACATGCTTTACTGTGGAAATCCCACTGCCAAAAATGCGGACCAGCGGACCTCAACAACCATCAGCCACCCCATCAATCGCATCTGCTGCTTCTTCCTCCTCTGTTATTGTGCCAACTATTGAGACGCAGGTCTTCAACAGAAGAACCTTGAGTTCTTTACCCGCTCCAGTCATGCTGACTGAGAGCCCGCCTTCAGCTATAACAGAAGCGGACATGCCTGCTGTTTTTGACCAATCTCAGAGAACGAGCACACCACAAGTTTCCACCAAAACATCTCTGCCTGCACCTCCCTTACGGTCCATCACTTTGTCAGGTTCACTGTACTCCGCCCTCTCACAGCACTGCAGCCAGCCCACAGTTCTGCAGTTGTGGTCACATAAAAGATTGTTTCCTCCTACACCGGGGCGGACACTGACAGCTTGGGGCCCCTGTGAAAGAAATGTGTCTGGGCCCCCTCCTTTTGTGGCGACAAAGCTATATATATATATATATATATATATATATATATATATATATATATATAGCCACACACACATACATACAGTATACAGTATATACTACATAGTCTCCTTTATTATGTATAATAATAATCTTTATTTTTATATAGTGCTAACATACTCCGCAGCGCTTTACAGTTTGCACACATTATCGTCACTGTCCCCGATGGGGCTCACAATCTAGATTCCCTATCTGTATGTTTTTGGAGTGTGGGAGGAAACCGGAGTACCCAGAGGAAACCCACGCAAACACGGGAAGAACATACAAACTCCTTGCAGATGTTGTCCTAGGTGGGATTCAAACCCAGGACTCCAGCGCTGCAGTGCTATCCACTGAGCCACCGTGCTGCCCATTGTATATTGCCATCCCTTATACAGTGCCCTCTCTTGCTATGTACAGCACCGTCCCTTACATATTGGATTATATAGAGCCCTGTTTTTTATTACATACCATCCTCTCTCGTTAGATATATAATTCAACCATAGCTGATGGAGCATGGGAAAGCGTCTTTTCTAATGGAGGAGATAATGGACTGGTAGTCTGGTCATCCGGCTCCTCCATCAGCAGTAATTTTATATCTAACAAAAGAGCGGACTATGTAATAAAAGAGGGCGCTGTGAATAACAAAATAACAATACACTATGTAAGAGACAGCACTGTATATAACAGCAGAGGAAGCTATATAATAAGGGACAACACCATATATAACTAGAGTGGATGGTATGTAATAAGGGACGGTGTTATACATAACAAAAGAGGAAATTATGTAACTAAGGATGGTGTTATACATAATAAATGAATACACTATATACTAAGGGACTGTGCTATATATATAAAAAGTGACTACACTATATACTGAGGGATGGCGGTATACATATTAAGTAAGTAAACCATATACTAAGGGACTATGCTATACATAATAAGTGAGTACACTATATACTAAGGGGCTGTGCTATGTATGATAAGTGAGTACACTATACACTAAGGGACTGTGTTAAAGGGAACGTGTCACCTGTTTTGGCCGTTCTAAGATGCGGCCACTGCCTTTCAGGGCTTATCTACAGCATTCTATGATACTGTAGATAAGCCCCCGATCCAACCTGAAAAATAAGATAAATAAGTTTTATTATACTCACCAGGGGGGAGGTCCGGTCCAATGGGTGTCGCAGGTCTGGGGCCTCCCATCTTTTTTGATGATGCACTCCTGCTAGCTTCATGGCTCCCCGGCATCAGCCTGAATACATGTGAGGAATACCTGTTTGTTAGGGAATCCCTACATGTATTCAGGCGGTCTAGCAGCTGCAAATCATGCAGCTGCGTTGAAGGAAACTAAATCTCCAAGCATGCCAAAATACTTGGAGGACACCCGAGCATTCTCGGGAAAACTCGAGCAGTGAGTATACTCACTCATCACTACTAATTTCCTTAAACTGGACCAGTCGTCCTCAAAGCGATTTAGAGTCTACATCAGCATCAGCATTGTCCTTTTTCGCCATTCACGTGTTTTTTACGGCTCTCTGCACCACACTGTTGTTCCTTGGCACCTGGATTCTGTCTTCAGACCTTGCCGTGGACTCTTCTCCAAGGAGTTTGGAGCTCTTTTCTCATGATTGCACTCTGGTCTCCTCTCCCATCTTGGCTGGGTTATCAAAATCCGAAAATAGTCTCTGGTCCAGGTCAAACATATTGATTTTTCTGGGAATGCTGTTTGACACAGCACGATCAAGAGTTTTTTTCTACCCAAGGAAAAACCCTCGATCCTATCACATGGGACTCTCTCCCACATTTGCACGTACGCTCCGCTTCTGCATGAGCGTTCTAGGTAGGATTGTTGCGTCAATGGGAGAAGTTCCATTTGCCTACTTTCATATGAATCCTTTCCAACTTTCTTTTTTTGCCATCAAGATGGGACTGGAGGATTCACTCCCTGTATCGAGTAATCATGCCCCTCTCTGGATAAATAAGTCTGGTGGACTTAATCTCCTCTAGTCAATTGCGGTATATCTTTCCCACACCATGTAGGAAGATTGCTACTACAGAAGCCAATATTCTCAATTGGGGAGCAGATTTTCAGAACTTAACAGTCCAGGACCGATGGACGACCCAGGAATTGTCTCTTCCCATCAACATTCTGGATTTTGGGCTCCTCCCTCTTGCTCTACTATTCTTGCAAGACCGTATTCTTGTCATGGGTGCATCGCCACGAAGATCGTCGCGATTGCACATTCTGACTTCTCACAGCTGAGCTGCTGTTTCTTTGTGTTTGGTAATGAGAGAGTTAATTTTACCTAGCTCTTTGCTAAGACTAGGTCCAGCCTCGCCCGGCTGCTTTTGATTATGTTCTAATTAGTTTCCTTTATATTCCTGCCAGTCTGGGTGTTAGACGCCGGTGAAAGCATTCATGTAGTCTAGCAGACTGGAGCGGTTCTGAGAATACTTAAGCTAAGAGCTCCTTAGTTGTTTTTACTCTTATAGCTTATAGTTTATCTCTGAGACCTTAGGTGTTCCTACTGTGTGTGAGTGTTGTATGTAAGACTTTATTTACTTTATTTCTTGTCTTTCTTGTATGTCTTTCTGTTCATTAACCGTTACCTGTTCATTCCCTTTGGTGGTAATCAGGGTCCTTCTTAGGACTAGATTACAGTTGGCAGGGATTGATAGGAGACAGGGTTTACGCTGGTGGCCTGGACCTCTGTACCTTTAACAGTACCTCCAGGTAGAGGGATTAGTCAGGACCCCAGTTTAGGGTCAGCATAGACCCCGGTCACCCTCTAGCCGGAGACAGCGTATAACGGATTCAGTATTGACCCACTGGACATTCTGTCAGGTAATTCTATGTTATCATATATCTATGCGCATGTTATATAGTATGTTGCCCTTTTGATATAGATTACTGACATCACATATATATATCTGCTATACAGCGTGTCATTTTCACCGGCCATACTAAAGATTCTCCCCAGCTGTCATGGATCCAGTAGCCCAGCTGGCCCGGCAGTTTCAGGGGTTGTCCATGGAGTTTGCAGACATTAAGTCCAAGGTTTTGTCCCCCCCGGAGCAAACCAGATCTGAACCTAAGGTTGCTCTCCCGGACAGGTTCACTGGTGGGCGGGACAAATTTTTTACCTTCCGGGAGGCATGTAAATTGTACTTTCGGCTGCGGCCTCGGTCATCTGGGAGTGAAGAGCAGAGGGTGGGAATTGTTATCTCGCTCTTACAAGGGGACCCTCAATCTTGGGCGTTCTCTATTCCTCCAGGCTCCCCAGATCTCCAGTCAGTGGATCGATTTTTTACTGCCCTGGGTCTGGTATATGATGATCCGGATCGAGTCTCCCTTGCTGAAACAAAGTTACGTAAAATACGGCAAGGAAATCGTCCAGCGGAGGAATATTCTTCTGAGTTCCGTAGATGGGCAACAGATACTCAGTGGAATGACCCAGCTCTTAGGAGCCAGTTTTGTCAAGGGTTGTCTGACAAATTAAAAGATGTGTTGGCTCAGTATGATTCTCCTCCATCACTGGAGGCTGCTGTGGCCCTCGCTATTCGCATTGATAGACGACTTCGGGGAAGACGCGAGGTAACTCCGCCTCCCGTGATGACTCCACCTACTACTAAAGTCCCTTATACTGAGGTTCCCCTGGTCTGTTCTGAGGAGCCCATGCAGTTGGGAGGGACATCATTTTGTAGGAGGGAATCGGCGGTGCACCGCAAGACTAGAAGGTGTTTCTTTTGCGGGAGAGAGGGACATTTTGTTGGGGGGTGTCCATCCCGGGCCTCTTTGAGCAAAGGAGTTAACCTGGGAGTGTGTATTTCGTCCCCAAATCCCTCTCAGTTTCTCGTGCCTGCGGAGGTGGTGATTGGTACTAGAACTGAGAGGATTTCTGTTTTTCTTGATAGTGGGTCCGGGGCTAATCTGGTGGACGCTCGGTTTGCCCAGGTGCATGGTATGCAACTGAGTGTATTGGCCAAACCAGTCCCTATAGTCTCTATTGATTCTAGACCTCTCGGTCAAGGTAGCTTGGTACAAGCTGTTCATAACATAGATCTTCGAGTAGGGGCAATACATAAAGAGCAATTGTCTTGTTATGTGTTGGAGGGTCTACCTACTCCTATTGTGTTGGGACTTCCTTGGTTGGCTAAACATAACCCAGTGATTGATTGGCAATCCAGAAAGATAAGCCAGTGGGGTGAATTTTGCAGGAATAACTGCATGAGCACGGTCATCGGTGCGGTTGTGCCTAGGACTTTGCCTCCTTTTCTGGAGGACTTTGGGGAGATGTTCTCAGAGGAGGGGTGTAAAGAGTTACCTCCTCATCGCGCATATGACTGCTCAATAAAGTTGCTTCCTGATGCCTTATCTCGTACTTTCCCAGGGGCCGGGAAGACGGATGATCCGGTTCCTATTCCTCAGGAGGGAGTTGTAGTGTCAGCTGTATGCTCTGAGCTTGAGGGGGAGGTATTGGGGGCTCAGGGGGACGCCCCTGTGGGACTTCCAGGGAGACTGATAGTTCCAGATCGCTTAAGACTGAAGGTTACGGGGAACCGTTACAAACGGATGGCTGATAGGAGGAGAGTTTCTGGTCTAGATCTGAAGGTGAACGATCTGGTTTGGTTGTCTACCAGGAATATAAAACTTAAAGTTTCCTCCTGGAGGTTGGGTCCCAGATTCATCGGGCCGTACAGGATCAGTTCCATAATTAATCCTGTGGCATTTCGTCTGGACCTCCCTCCTACGTTTAAAATTCATAATGTGTTTCACAAGTCATTACTTAAAAAGTATGTGGCACCAGTCATACCGTCACCTCTACCTCCTCCTTCAGTGGTAGTCAATGATAACGTGGAATTTCATGGGTCGAAAATCATTGACTCACGTCTCAGTCGCCGATCCCCTCAGTACTTAGTTCATTGGAGGGGGTATGGTCCTGAGGAGAGGACGTGGGTCCCTGCGTCTGATGCTAACGCAGATCGATTGGTTCGGACCTTTCACACAACTTACCCGGACAGACCTGGTCATGAGGGTCCGGAGGCCCCTCGTAGAAGGGGGGGTACTGTCATGGGTGCATCGCCACGAAGATCGTCGCGATTGCACATTCTGACTTCTCACAGCTGAGCTGCTGTTTCTTTGTGTTTGGTAATGAGAGAGTTAATTTTACCTAGCTCTTTGCTAAGACTAGGTCCAGCCTCGCCCGGCTGCTTTTGATTATGTTCTAATTAGTTTCCTTTATATTCCTGCCAGTCTGGGTGTTAGACGCCGGTGAAAGCATTCATGTAGTCTAGCAGACTGGAGCGGTTCTGAGAATACTTAAGCTAAGAGCTCCTTAGTTGTTTTTACTCTTATAGCTTATAGTTTATCTCTGAGACCTTAGGTGTTCCTACTGTGTGTGAGTGTTGTATGTAAGACTTTATTTACTTTATTTCTTGTCTTTCTTGTATGTCTTTCTGTTCATTAACCGTTACCTGTTCATTCCCTTTGGTGGTAATCAGGGTCCTTCTTAGGACTAGATTACAGTTGGCAGGGATTGATAGGAGACAGGGTTTACGCTGGTGGCCTGGACCTCTGTACCTTTAACAGTACCTCCAGGTAGAGGGATTATTCAGGACCCCAGTTTAGGGTCAGCATAGACCCGGTCACCCTCTAGCCGGAGACAGCGTATAACGGATTCAGTATTGACCCACTGGACATTCTGTCAGGTAATTCTATGTTATCATATATCTATGCGCATGTTATATAGTATGTTGCCCTTTTGATATAGATTACTGACATCACATATATATATCTGCTATACAGCGTGTCATTTCTCTACCATTAGTTTCGGGTCCAAATTGACAATGCCACAGCGGTGACAGAGATGAACCTTCAAGGAGGAACCCGAAGTCAAACAACATTGTTAGAAGTGCCACAGATTCAGTTATGATCTTGGCACTGCACATCCCAAGAGTGGAGATCTGGGCTGCCAATTACGCTTTGGTAATTCCTTGTTCTCAGTTCTCCCTCCCGTACCTCCCTTAACACTGATCTCTAGGGTGGTCCAGAGGATCAAGACTGAGGGAGTGCCCATCATTCTAATCGCCCCAGAAGACTTGGGTATGCAGAAGTAATCAACTTCCTCACGTGCACTCCGTAGAAAGTCCAGGATCTTCCAGATCTTCTCTCGCAGGGTTCACTATTCCACCAAAATTCTCCATCACTCTATTTAACAGCATGACTAAGACTATGTTCTGAAATCAGCCGATTGCGCCAATCAGGTTATCCAGACCATGTTCAGAACTATGAAGCCTTCCTTTTCTCGCATTTCCCATCATTAGTGGAAAATTCTTTCTCCGCTGGTGTGTAACTAATCAGACCTCCCCAAGGGTCTTTCATCTGTTTTCCATTTTGTCCTTCTTACATACAATACGATTCACTTTATCGTACATTTGGGTATGTGATCTGACCTGTCCTTCAGTTTTCTCAAGAGACAGGTGTCTGCTTTTTCCATCACTTTTCGAAAGATTATAATGTCTCGCCTGCAGATCAAGACCTTTCTGCAGGGAGTTGGACACTCTTTTTCCCCCTACCGGCCTCCGGTAACACCTTCGGATCTCAATTTAGTACTCAATATTCTTCAAGAATCAACATTCAAACCTCTTCGAAACATCTTTCACTCCCTTAGTGGAAGATTGCCTTCCCGGTCACCATTTCTTCTATCAGACGAGGTTCCAAACTCGCAGATCTATTGTCGCTCCTCCTTATCTAGGGTGTCACCAGGACAAGGTAGTGTTACGTCAGATACCATCCTTTCTCCCTAAGTTGGTTTTTTGCATTTCCCCCCAATGAAGATATTGTTTTTTTCTTCCTTTTGTCCATTTTTGTTCCCTTTCTTTATCAAGAGTGGTCTCTAAACAAACTGGACCTGGTAGAGTTCTCTGTATCTATCTTCCCAGGACAGCACCCATCATATGTGCAGATTCACTGTTCTTAATCACAGAATGTACTCCATTTAACCCCTTAACGACCAAGCCATTTTGTAGGTTAAAGACCAGGCCAATTTTTACAATTCTGACCACTGTCTATTTATGAGGTTATAACTCTGGAACGCTTCTACGGATCTTGGCGATTCTGAGATTGTTTTCTCGTGACATATTGTACTTCATAATAGTGGTAAAATTTCTTCAATATAACTTGCGTTTATTTATGAAAAAAACGGAAATATGGCAAAAATTTTGAAAATTTTGCAATTTTCAAACTTTTAATTTTTATGCCATTAAATCAGAGAGATATGTCACAAAAATTAGTTAATAAATAACATTTCCCAGATGTCTACTTTACATCAGCACAATTTTGGAACCAACATTTTTTTTGTTAGGAAGTTATAAGTGTTAAAAGTTGACCAGCAATTTCTCATTTTTCCAACAAAATTTACAAAACCATTTTTTTTAGGGGCCACCTCACATTTGAAGTGAATTTGAGGGGTCAATATGACAGAAAATACCCAAAAGTGACACCATTCTAAAAACTGAACCCCTCAACGTGTTCAAAGCCACATTCAAGAAGTTTATTAACCCTTTAGGTACTTCACAAGAATTGAAGCAATGTGGAAGGAAAAAATGAACATTTAACTTTTTTTCCCAAAATTTTTCTTTCGACACAATTTTTTAAAATTTTGTCAAGGGTATCAGGAGAAAATGAACCACAATATTTGTTGTACAATTTCTCCAGAGTACACCGATACCCCATGTGTGGGGGTAAACCACTATTTGGGCGCATGGCAGAGCTCGGAAGGGAAGCAGCGCCATTTGACTTTTTTGGCTGGAATTGAGATTGGACGGCATGTCGCATTTGGAGAGTCCCTGTGTGCCTAAACAGTGGAAACCCCCCACAAGTGACCCCATTTTGGAAACTGGACCCCCCAAGGAACTTATCTAAATGTGTTGTGAGAGCTTTTAACCCCTAAGGGCTTCACAGAAGGTTATAACGTAGAGCCGTAAAATTAAAAAATCATATTTTTTCCACAAAAATGATCTTTTCATCCCAATTTTTATTTTCCAAAGGATAAAAGGACCCCAAAAGTTATTGTGCAATTAGTCTTGAGTACGCTGATACCCCATATGTGGGGGTAAACCACTATTTGGGCGCATGGCAGAGCTCGGAAGGGAAACAGCGCCATTTGACTTTTTTGGCTGGAATTGAGATTGGACGCCATGTCGTATTTGGAGAGCCCCTGTGTGCCTAAACAGTGGAAACCCCCCACAAGTTACCCCATTTTGGAAACTAGACCCCCCAAGGAAATTATCTAGATGTGTGGTGAGAGCTTTGAACCCCCAAGGGCTTCACAGAAGGTTATAACGTAGAGCAGTAAAATTAAAAAATCATATCTTTTCCATAAAAATGATCTTTCCACCCCCAATTGTTATTTTCCAAAGGGTAACAGGACCCCAAAAGTTATTGTGCAATTTGTCCTGAGTACGCTGATACCCCATATGTGGGGGTAAACCACTATTTTGACGCACGGCAGAGCTCGAAAGGGAAGGAGCGCCTTTTTCAAATGCAGACTTTGATGGAATGGTCTGCGGGTGTCATGTCACGTTTGGAGAGCCCCTGATGTGCCTAAACAGTAGAAACCCCCCAGATGTGACTCCATTTTGGAAACTAGACCCCCCAAGGAACTTATCTAAATGTGTGGTGAGCACTTTGAACCCCCAAGTGCTTCACAGAAGTTTATAACGTAGAGCCGTGAAAATAAAAAAATAATATTTTTTTCCACAAAAATAATCTTTTTACCCCCAAATTTTTATTTTTATAAGGGTAACAGGAGAAATAGGACCCCAAAAGCTATTGTGCAATTTGTCCTGAGTACGCTGATATCCCATATGTGGGGGGGAACCACTATTTTGACGCATGGCAGAGATCGGAAGGGAAGGAGCACCGTTTTTAAATGCAGACTTTGATGGAATGGTCTGCTGGTGTCATGTCGCGCTTGGAGAGCCCCTGATGTGCCTAAACAGTAGAAACCCCCCACAAATGACCCCATTTTGCAAACTAGACCCCCCAAGGAACTTATCTAGATGTGTGGTCAGCACTTTGAACCCCCAAGGGCTTCACAGAAGTTTATAACGTAGAGCCGTGAAAATAAAAAAATCATATTTTTTTCCACAAAAATGACCTTTTTGCCCCCAAATTTTTATTTTTCTAAGGGTAACAGGAGAAATAGGACCCCAAAAACTATTTTGCATTTTGTCCTGAGTACGCTGATACCCCATATGTGGGGGGGAACCACTGTGATCGCCTTACTGCGATCTTTGGGAGGCACAATGAACAAATCCACAAAAGGTGAAGAATTGGTTTTCTTTTTTGCGCCGTTCCTCGTGCGGTATTAGTGATTAGGCGACTTTATTCCTCGGATCGGTGCGATTACAGCGATACCAGATTTACATCCCTTTTTTTTAGCTTCTTCACACACTAAAAGATGCTTTTTTTTGGAATAATTTTTTGTAGGAAATTTTTGCATCGCCGTATTTTGAGAGCTATAATTTTTCTATATTTTGGCCGACAGAGTTATCTGTGGGCTTATTTTTTGCGGGACGAGCTGACGTTTTTATTGGTACCATATTCGGGCACATAACGTTTTTTGATCGCTTCCTATTCCGATTTTTGTGGAAGCAGAATGAACAAAAACCAGCAATTCAGGAATTTTTTTTTTTTTTTTTTCCTCCGTTCCGTGTGTGGTAAAATTGATAAAGCAGCTTTATTCTTCGGGTTACTACGATTACAGTGATACCTCATTTATATATTTTTTTTTATGTTTTGGCGTTTTTTACACAATAAAAATTTTTATAGAAAAAATAATTATTTTTGCATCAGTTTATTCTGCGAACTATAACTTTTTTATTTTTCCGCTGATGATGCTGTATAGCGGCTTGTTTTTTGCGGGACAAGATGACGTTTTCAGCGGTACCATGATTATTTATATCTGACTTTTTGATCGCGTGTTATTGCACTTTTTCCAAGCGGTATGATGATACCGCTTGGAAAAAGTATAATTTACTAACTTTTTGTGTTTTTTTTTTTACGGCTTTCACTGAAGGGGTTAACTAGGGTTACGCTTTTATAGATGGGATTTTTACGGACGTGGCGATACCAACATGTGTATTTTTTTGTTTTTTATTTTTTTATTACATAAAAATGTGGATTTTTTAGGGGATTTTTTTAAAATTATTTTTTAATATTTTTTTTACAATTTTTAAAAAAAATGATTTTTTTTAACTTGTCCCTTTATGGGACTTTCACTTTTTTTTACTTTTTATTGCAGTTACAATGCATTGCAATGCTCCAGCATTGCAATGCATTGTACCTATGGGGAAAGCTGCTGTGAGCATGATCACAGCAGCTTCCCGTAGGTAGATGACCTGGAGGTTGTCATGACAACCCCCGGGTCATCAAGGCAGAGATCGGGCCCTGCAAATACATTGCAGGGCGCGATCTGAGGCAGAGGGAGCTCCCGACCCTCTGCCTCCCCCCCCTGAGCGCTGCGATCGCGCTCGATCGCAGCAGTCAGGGGATTAACAGCCAGGGGCGGTGGGGGCGCCGCTCCTGGCTGTCAGTGCAGGAAGCTCGGCCACTGCAGCGCCGGCTCCTGCACTGATCGCGCTGGAGAAGCTGAAATTTCAGCTTCTCCTGCGCGATCGCTGCTGTGTTTGGTCAGTCAGATTGACTGACCAAGCACAGCGCTGTAGGTGCGGGGACCGACGGCAAAGGTCCCCGCAGCGCTTGCCGTGCCTGTCAGCTGTCTGTGACAGCTGTCGGCACTGATCTACCACTGCGTGTTTACACGCAGTGGTAGATCAAAGGCATGACGTGCACAGTCCGTCCTGGTGCTGGAACTGGCACCTTGCCATGACGGACTGTGCACGTCATTGGATATTAAGGGGTTAAGGTCACCGCACACTCCTCTCACTCAGTGGGGGCTTCCTCTGTCACCCACTGCCAGGCGTTGGTCTCATAGAATTATTACACTGCTACATGGTCTTCCTGTCATACCTTTGCTAAGTTCTACAAGGTTCATATGTAGGCTTAGTCATATGCGAATCTCTGTGGAAAGGTCCTGCAAGCAGCAGTGATCTGAGCTCTGATTTGACAGTACTACCTTTACCCACCCTTGGGTCTGCTTTTGGACGTCCCATGGTTTCCTGTGTCCCCCAATGAAGCGATAGAGAAATGAAGATTTTGGATGCCTACCGTAAAATCTCTTTCTCGGAAAATTCATTGGGGGACACAGCAGCCGCCCTTGTTTATTGTTCATTGTGGTTATGTTATGATAGTTGTATACCTGTTGCTTCTCCTATTGCTTCCTCACTAACTGATGAGCTTCCTGCCAGTTGGTGGGTAGTGTCAACCTCCTAGTGGCAACAGCATACACCCATGGTTTGCTGTGTCCCCAATGAAGGCTCCAAGAAAGACATTTTACGGTAAGTACCCCAAATCTTCATTTTTACTTTTGTCTTAACAGAAAAACAGCATTTTTACTTGCAAAACAATTTTCCATTTTTTGTACTTTGCCTTTTTTTCCACATTTTACTAACTTTATTTTACTTTTTTACTTAGTCCGAATTCTGGGACATCCACTTTCCCAGCTATGATTGCTGATCTAATACTCTACAATGCTTCTGCATTAATCATAGGAGGTGTCCTAATAGGTATACATTGAGACTCAATAGGAAAACGCTATTCTACACATATATAAACCCAGTCTGAGGAGGCTAACACCCAGGACAAATGTGAATAATATAAAACAAGAATTAAAATTGAATGCTTCATTGAATCATGTAAACTTGGGACCCTGCCAACAATCTACCACTACTACTGGATTGCTATAGGTATTGTATGAAATTGTTGATTAATATGCTTCCCAGACGTAGCTGCTCACTAATGTTGCACTGACTCCCTTAACTCTGAAGCACATTTTGCCATTACAAGCCACCGTAACAGTGATTCCGCGGTCATTTTTTGGCCACAGTCATTGCTACTACTCGATCGCAATTGCGTTGTGCCGATCAGAGTAAAGAGGGAGCTCTCTACCTCTTGTAAGATCAATGACACTGTCGCTATCGACAGCAGCATCAGAGAGGTTTCTATATATATAAAATTGAATGTGTGTATGTGTGGGTGTATCACCAACCAATCACGGAGTATCTTACATTTAACCAGAGCTGTTTAAAAGAAGCTGAGCTGTGATTGGTTGCTATGAGCAACAGTTTTCCTTGCAACCAATCCCTAAGCATCTTTCATTTCACCAGAGCTGTTTGATAGAAGCTGAGCTGTGATTGGTTGCTATGAGCAACAGTTTTCTCACTCCACGACAACACCTCAGCTGACACTGACCAGGTGGGACAAATCCAGCATCCCTGGGAACATAAGCTCCAGCCAGAAGCAGAGCGCACATGACAAATGAATCACCTGCTCCCGTGCCCATATCCCCATCACACATCCTCCATTCCATAGGCACATCTTCCCTCTTAAAGGGATCCCCGGTATGGAAGTTATGGCAGCTGTGACGGGACGATGTAGGATATTAGTGGTAGTTGTCCAGTGGCTCTGGCTGACGGGATGATCTGGGGCATTAGGGGTAGTAGTCTGGCTGCTGTGACGGCATGATGTGGGATATTAGTAGTCCGGTGGCTCTGACTGACGGGATGATGTGGGATATTAGTGGTAGTAGTCCGGTGGCTCTGACTGACGGGATGATGTGGGATATTAGGGGTAGTAGGCCGGTGCCTCTTGCTGACGGGATGATGTGGGATATTAGGGGTAGTAGTCTGGCGGCTGTGACAGGATGATGTGGGATATTAGGGGGAGTAGTCCGGTGGTTCTGGCTGATGGGATGATGTGGGATATTAGGGGTAGTAGTCTGGTGGCTCTGGCTGACGGGATGATGTGGGATATTAGGGGGAGTAGTCTGGTGGCTCTGGCTGATGGGACGATGTGGGATATTAGGGGTAGTAGTCCGGTAGCTCTGGCTGACGGGATGATGTGGGATATTAGGGGTAGTAGTCTGGTGGCTCTGGCTGACGGGACGATGTGGGATATTAGGGGTAGTAGTCCGGTAGCTCTGGCTGACGGGATGATGTGGGATATTAGGGGTAGTAGCTTTCGCGATGGGTGGCTCTGGCACGGATGATGTGGGATATATTAGTGTCTCTTGGTGGCCAGGGCCGGCGTCAGAACCCGGCACGCCCACGAGGCGTATCTAGGGGGGGCGCAGTCGGACCGCCTAATGCGGCGGTCCGCAGTCTCTCCTCTGGCAGCTGTATTCTGCCGCCCTCTGGACTGGGAATCGGCTGTTCTCAGTGCCGTCTGTCAAGCTGACAGCCGGCACAAAGAAGCTGCAGCGCGCCGGCTCCCAGAGTCCAGTGAACAAGTGTGCTTGCGTCTTTCAGACGCGAGTACAACTGAAGCCGACGTCAGCAGCATGATCATGTCATGTGATCACGCTGCTGAAGTCACTTTCCGGCAGGCAGAAGAGAGCAGAAGATCTGTGGTACGTCCTCCTGCCTCGTGTGTCTGTGGAGCTGCAGATTCAGCGTAGAAGGGGGATGATTTATTCTTTGCTTGTGTGTGGGTGGAATTCCTTCTTTGTGGAGGGGATCTATTCTGTGTGGGGGGGATTACGCAGTGTGGAGGGGGGATTATTCAGTGTGGAGGGGGTATTTATTATTTGTGTGGAGGGGGGATTATTCAGTGTGGAGGGGGTATTTATTATTTGTGTGGAGGGGGGATTATTCAGTGTGGAGGGGGTATTTATTATTTGTGTGTTGGGGATTATTCAGTGTGGAGGGGGTATTTATTATTTGTGTGGAGGGGGGATTATTTAGTGTGGAGGGGGTATTTATTATTTGTGTGGAGGGGGATTAATCAGTGTGGAGGGGGTATTTGTGTAGAGGGGGGCTTATTTTGTGTGTTGGGGGATTATTCAGTGTGAGGGGGATTTATTATTAGTGTGAAGGGGAGATTATTCAGTGTGAAGGGGGGATTAGGGTTAGGGGGTGTGTGTGGAGGGGGGCGCAAAACTGAGTTCTTGCCCTGGGTGCCAGAAAACCTAGATACACCTCTGCTGGCGCCCGTTAGTGGAGGAGAGCGGTGTTAGCGCCGCCACTGGGCCCCCCCGCTTGCTCAGGGCCCCGGCAGCCGGCACAATACTTACCTCTCCCCGTGCCTCCGCAGCTCCGGTGTCTTCTGCAGCTCTGCACTGTGATGTCTCAGGTCAGAGGGCGCGATGACGTCTTTCCACAGCGCCCTTTCCTGAGCCGTAACAGTGCAGAGCTCAGCACAGTGCAGAGGAGAGCTCCATATTTTGTATGGAGCATTATATGGGGACCAGTATCCTGTATGCAGCAATTTATGTGGTCCAGTATTCTGTATGGAGCATTATTTGGGGTCCAATATTCTTTATGGAGCATTATATTTGGCCCATAATATTGTATGGAGGACTATACTGTCCGGTCTGTACTGTGTGTTGTGAGGATTCGGCAGTTTCTGAGCTATTGTAGAATTTACAATAGATATCACTCGTGTAATTATAAGAAGTGAAATCTTTGGTCTTGTACTATACCCATATTTCTCTGCAGTATCGGAGCATCATGAATCGTGGTCTGCGTTAAAGGGGCCCACTGAGACTCTTTCGCCCGGGGCCCATAAAAACCTGGAGCCGGCCCTGCTGGTGGCTCTGGCTGATGGGACGATGTGGGATATTAGGGGTAGTAGTCCGGTAGCTCTGGCTGATGGGACGATGTGGGATATTAGGGGTAGTAGTCCGGTAGCTCTGGCTGACGGATGATGTGGATATTAGGGTAGTAGTCTGGTGGCTCTGACAGGATGATGTGGGATATTAGTAGTCCGGTGGCTCTGCTGACGGGATGATGTGGGATATTGGGGTAGTAGTCCGGTGGCTCTGGCTGACAGGACAATGTGGGATATTAGGGGTAGTAGTCCGGTGGCTCTGACTGACGGGACGATGTGGGATATTAGTGGTAGTTGTCCCGTGGCTCTGGCTGACGGAATGATGTGGGATATTAGGGATAGTAGTCCGGTGGCTCTGACTGACTGGACGATGTGGGATATTATGGATAGTAGTCCGGTGGCTCTGGCTGATGGGATGATGTGGGATATTAGGGTAGTAGTCCGGTGGCTCTGGCTGACTGGACGATGTGGGATATTAGCGATAGTAGTCCGGTGGCTCTGGCTGACGGGATATGTGGGATATTAGGGATAGTAGTCGGTGGCTCTGGCTGACTGGACGATGTGGGATATTATGGATAGTAGTCCGGTGGCTTGGCTGACGGGACTATGTGGGATATTAGGGATAGTAGTCCAGTGGCTCTGGCTGATGGGATTGTGTGGGATATTATAGTGAATGTTACTATGCTGAGTGGGCGGGGCTATACACTCAGCTTTATATATAGAGATATAATCATTATAATTTGTTATAACTAACCGTAGTTAGTTACTATGCCCGGGCAGCGCCGGGCTCTTCAGCTAGTGATAGCATATAGCTGAAACTTGCTGATGATTCGCCATCCCGTCTTTTGAGTTAGCATGATCATCATGCCATACATGTATGGAGGTTTGCAGTAACGCACTTCCTGCACAATCATACATGTGTGGCACAAATCATGATAAGGTTAAGGGTAGGTTCACACGACTGTATAAACAATATTCAGGGTTTCATCCAAAGAGATTGGATTCATGGTTCACAAAAAATAACTAAACCTGCAACATTTCCCACACTGCTGAAATATCAGAAAGCCGGATAATGTAATTTTGCATTGCCTCAGGGACTTTCCCATAATGCCCTGCAGCTATGACATCCTACAGATTATCTTGTCTTGTTCAGTGATGGTCAGTACCTGGGCCAGCACAGTTCAGCGGTTCCCAGGGGAGCACAATTTGTAGAATTGAGATGTATCCTTAAGAAACAGATGATGTTCTGTGGCTCCATATGGCAGCTGATATTTTTTTTTTCACCGCCATAGACTTGATGTTACTAGTCATTACTTAGGGTTAAGCCGTGGGGCTGGGTAGTCAAGAGATCCGAGGTCAAAAGATAAGAGAGTATTTCATAGAAAGAGGGGTGAGATGAAGGTGTAGTCAGGAAACCGTTCAAGGTCAATATTCCAAGAAAGTAGCAGATAACAACAAATTGGGCTAGGCAAACGGATGGTCAAGACAAATCCTAGGTCGAGAAGCAAAGATCAGAATACCAGAGCAAGAAGCACAGAGCAAGCACACACCTCATGATCAAAGCTACAATAGGCAGAAATCAAAGACAGAGAGATGGTGAAATATCCAGGTAATCACTCTGGATAAGACACACATTGATGAAGCCCCGGTACACTCTGGTCCTGAATGGCTAAACTGTCACTCCAGATACTGACAGCTTAGCACACCCCTGATTGGACGGCTAAGCTGTTCATCACCATACTAATATCTCAGCACGTCTCATTCCTTGATAGGAAGGCAGAACTATCATTCATTGCGTCCAGACACTCAGAAGGAATTGTAACAGTACCCCCTCCTTCAGGAGGACACCGAACCCCAAGGTTTACCAGGAAACCAACAATGAAAGGCCCTGATCAGACGATCAGCCTTCATGGAATGAGGCCGAGACCCAGGATATCTCGTCAGGTCCAATGAACAAGATATCGGAGGGAATTTTGGACCCTCTGTGTATCCACAATCCTTTGCACCTCCTACTCTAATACTCCATCAATGGAAACAGGAGGCGGAAACGAGGGAGTCAATACTGAAGGGATAAAATCTTTCAACAAGGATTTGTGAAAAACATTCAGAATATGAAGTAAGGGAGGTAGCTTTAATCTAAAGTCAACTGGGTTGATAGCCTCTAGAATTTTATACGGGCCAATAAATTTAGGACCCAACTTTGCCGAAGCTTTATATTTTTTCTGATATCCAAACCTTATCACCTAACCTAAAGATGGGACCCACTGAACGTTTCCTATTGGCAGACCGTTTTTGATGATGCTGAGCCACCCCGACATTATTTTGGACCTCCCTCCAGACATCCCCAAGTTTCTGTATGGCAACCTCTACTCCAGGACACCCAAAGCTTCATCCTAGAAAATTCTTCTAAATTGGAATGAAAGAGGGGGCATGGCTGGAAGCCAGAGGTGGAAGTGTTTGAGAGAACTCTGTGCTCCACAGATTAAACCTACTCAAAGTACTGGTTCTCACCCACAAAGCTCTCCACAGTGCAGCACCCCCCTACATCTCCTCCCTCATTTCTATCTATCGGCCTAACCGACTGCTGCGCTCTGCAAATGACTTTCGACTAACCTCTGCACTAATCCGTACCTCCCACTCCCGACTCCAAGACTTCTCCCGTGCTGCGCCAATCCTTTGGAATGCTCTACCCCAAGAAATTAGGACTATCCACAATTTGCATGGTTTCAGGCGCTCCCTCAAAACACATTTGTTCAGAGTGGCCTATCACATTCACTAATCAAAGTCGTTCTATGTTTAAGTGTGTATGTGTAGCCCATTCACTATCTCCATCCATCCCTCACTCCCTCAAGATGGCTGGACCATCATTGTCAATGCACCATTGTATATACACACCTGTACTTTGTATCTCCCCCACCTCATTGTAGATTGTAAGCTCTCACGAGCAGGGGTGGCTTATTTTGCTTTAATTATTGTATTGTTAACGTTGTTACTTATGACTTATGTTTTGAAACTGTTAAACTGTAAAGCGCTGCGGAATATGTTGGCGCTATATAAATAAAGATTATTATTATTACTCAATCCATGTGTTTTAGCCAGACATCCATCATCCAAACAAGCCTTCGATAGTGACAATAGGTGAGAGAATACTTTCATGCTGTCCAAAGAAACGCTACACCGACAATTTAAAGCAAACCTACTTGCAGGCCCAAAGCCGCAGACTCTTATTGCAGGTTGGGGCGCCTTGGCGACGGAGGTGATCTCCTGAGAGTACAGGACAGAGTGGCTGGGTCCCGAAGGGAGGAGACCCCAAGACATTATCGCTGGGTGAGTTCATGTACCTCGTTATCCCGGGGCAAGCAGTGCAGGATCTGCCGCAGTCAGGGGCGCACCTACCATGAGGCGAGTTGAGCACTCAGCCTCAGGAAGTGGTACGTCGCTGAAGAGAGGGGGCGGCAGATTCTGCTCGCCTGCTTCTGCTCGTGTTACTCACATATTGCGGTTTTGTGCGCAAAGGACCTGTGATGAGGTCACAGGAGGGGAGGCGTCAGGTTTCACATGATCAGGGGCCACCCTCAGTGTATGCAGGACTCTGCTGTGCTGGTTGTCATGGTGCTGGATGAGGGGAAGTTTATGTGTGGGGTCAGGAGGGGTTTACAGGGTGGATATAGCAGAGTCGTGTGTGTACGAGGTGTACGGATCGGAGCCGCATGTGTATAGGGTGTGCGGAGCGGAGCCGTGTGTGTACAAGATGTATGGAGCGGAGCCTCATGTGTACGAGGTGTGCGGAGCAGAGCCGCGTGTGTACGAGGTGTGCGGAGCC
Source organism: Oophaga sylvatica (assembly GCA_033576555.1). Lineage (NCBI taxonomy): Eukaryota > Metazoa > Chordata > Amphibia > Anura > Dendrobatidae > Oophaga > Oophaga sylvatica. The sequence goes on along the minus strand of JARQOD010000001.1, from coordinate 358,932,502 downwards.
CTGTGTGTACGAGGTGAGCGGAGCCGCGTGTGTACGAGGTGTGCGGAGCAGAGCCGCGTGTGTACGAGGTGTGCGGAGCGGAGCTGCGTGTGTACGAGGTGTGCGGAGTGGAGCAGCGTGTGTACGAGGTGTGCGAAGCGGATCTGCGTGTGTACAAGGTGTGTGGAGCGGAGCCGCATGTGTACGAGGTGTGCGGAGTGGAGCCGCGTGTGTACGAGGTATGCGGAGCCCTGTGCATGAGGTGAGCGGAGCAGCGTGTGAGCAAGGAGTGCGGAGCGGCGTGTGTATGAGGTGTGCAGAGCAGAGCCGTGTGTGTGTGAGGTGTGCGGAGCCCTGCGTGTACAAGGTCGGTGTATGGTGGGGAGCATTCATACCTCCCAACCATCCCAGATCCAGCGGGACAGTCCCGATTTTGAGAGTCTGCCCCGCTGTCCCGGCCGGGAGCTCGAGGAGCACTTTAAAACTCACATGACGTTCCACCGGAAGTGATGTGCTGGAAGCTGACCGGAAATGAGGTAATTTCGGGAGGAGATTGTGACGAACCATGGAGGCACTTCAGGGAACGCTTCAGATCCATCACCGTGTCCTCCTCCGACAGCGTGGACAGCGGGATCGCCTTGAAATTGGGGATGTCGGCCATGTGAGCAGATCATGATATGTCCTGCATCGGGAGACTCAGGTGGGCACTACAATGTGAGCCGGACTGCTATAGTGTCTTTATATAATCTTTCTTTCTCTCTCTGTTTCTTTCTCTCTCTCTGTTCTTTCTTTCCTTCTCTAATCTTTCTTTCTCTCTCTGTTCTTTCTTTCTCTCTCTCTCTGTTCTTTCTTTCCCTTTCTAATTTTCCTTTCTTTCTATCTGTTTCTCTCTCTCTGTTCTTTCTCTCTCTGTTCTTTCTTTCTCTCTCCTTTCTTTCTTTTTTCTCTCTCTGTTCTTTCTTTCTCTGTTTTTTCTCTCTGTTCTTTCTTTCTCTCTGTCCTTTCTCTCTGTTCTTTCTTTTTTTTCTCTCTCTCTCTGTTCTTTCTTTCCCTCTCTTTCTTTCTTTTTCTTTCCCCTCTTTCTTTCTTTCTATGCACTTTCTTTCCCCTCTTTCTTTCTTTCTCTCTGTTCTCTTTCTTTCCCCTCTTTCTTTCTCTCTCTGTTTTTTCTTTCCCCTCTTTCTTTCTCTCTGTTCTTTCTGTCTCTCTGTGCTTTTTCTCTATCTGTTCTTTTTACCCTTATTCTTTCTCTCTCTGTTCTTCCTTTCTCTCTCTGTTATTTCTTTCTCTCTGTTCTTTATTTCTTTCTCTCTCTTCTTTATTTCTTTCTCTCTCTGTTCTTTCCTTCTTTCCCCTCTTTATTTCTCTCTCTTTGTTCTTTCTTTCTGTCTCTCCCTGTTCTTTCTTTCCCCTCTTTCTTTCTTGCTCTGTTCTTTCTTTCTCCTTTCTTTCTTTTTCTTTCTTCCTTCCTTTCTTTCTTTCTTTCTTTCTTTCTTTCTTTTCTTTCTTTCCTTCTTTCTTTCTTTCTCTCTATGTTCTTTCTTTCTGTCTGTTCTTTCTTTCCCCTCTTTCTTTCTCTCTGTTCTTTCTTTCTCTTTCTTTCTTTCCCCTTTCTTTCTCTCTCTCTGTTCTTTCTTTCTCTCTCTCTGTTCTTTCTTTCTCTCTTTCTTTCTTCCTTTCTCTCTCTGTGCTTTCTTTTTCTCAGTACCAGTCAGTGTGCCCATAGTACCAGCCACTGTGCCTTCAGTACCAGTCAGTGTGATCAGCAGTGCTAAATGGGTGTGATTGGGGCGTGGATATGGGTGTGGCTAGTTGTAGAATAGGTGTGGTCAGGGCGTGGCCTAAAATTTGCCGCAGGGCAGAATGGAGCACGGGGGCCTGAATGGAGCATGGAGCTCCCGTGTATAATGTTACCGGTGATCACTGTATTACCTGTACACTTACATTGTATACAGAGATCCTGTGTATAATGTCACCGTTGATCACTGTATTACCTGTACACTGACACTATATACAGAGCTCCTGTGTATAATGTCACCGGTGATCACTGTATCACCTGTACACTGACACTATATACAGAGCTCCTGTGTATAATGTCACCAGTGATCACTATTACCTGTACACTGACACTATATACAGAGCTCCTGTGTATGTCACTGGTGATCACTGTATTACCTGTACACTATACACTATATACAGAGCTCCTGTGTATAATGTCACCATCTCCACCTTTTATCGGCGCCATCTTGTGACTGCAACTTCTGTCTGCGGGAAGTCAGAAGTAGCAGAAACCCTCTATCAGGCCACGTTCACACGTTCAGTATTTTACCTCAGTATTTGTAAGCCAAAACCAGGAGTGGAACAATCATAGGAAAAGTATAATGGAAACACGTCAGCACTTCTGGATTTCTCACCCACTCCCGATTTGGCTTACAAATACTGAGGTAAAATACGGACCAAACACTGAACGTGTGAATGTGACTTTAGGCTGGTTTCACACATCCTGATATTTCTGGTACCGGTAAAAACATTAGTGGAGATGTCCGTGTGTGTAATACGTGTGGCAACTGTATGCCGCATCAGTACCACACGGACTGCCATTGGGGAAGAAGCACTACAGTAAGCACTGTTCCCCGGCCAGGGGCACACCTAAAATGAAGCAAGTTGATCACTTCGCCTCAGGCGACATTGAGTCCCTCAAGAAGTGTAAAGATCGATGCTTCAAATATATTCCTATTTAAAAGTGTATGTATTTTACATGTGCGTCAGGTTAGGCTAGTACAGAGTAACCCAGATTTATTTGTACTGATTTTACTATGGCGTGGGGGGGGGGGAGTGCCATTTTGCAGTTCGCCTCAGGCAGCAGAGAGGATAGGTTCACCCCTGGGCGCAGTACTGCGTGAGGAGGCCTGAGTGACTTGGAGCAGACCTGTACAACTTACCTGCAGGTGATTCCTCTCCTCTCTGCATACAAGTTGCTCCGCTCCACTTCTTCTGGGGATCGCCCTGTGTCTCAGGCGGCGGCTCTCCCTGTGATCCATCGGCGGGGTTGGAGGAAGCAGCTGGGAACCTGGATGTCGTTTCCCTGCATTTCTCGCACCATGCCCAGCCATCTTGCAGGCACTCTGGTGCGATAACAGCAGAAGACACTACTGTCTGCTATAGAGACATACAAGGGACTTCCTATTACATAAGAATACAGGCCTTATATAGCCTAATTTCACAACCATAAATTAATGTAATGGTCCATAATCCTTCATTACAGGGGCTGTAATAGTGGATCACTATACATCTTTTCAAATAGCCAAATATATCGTTTTCATAACCTCTGCTGACATCTGGTGGTGGTTTCCTGAGCATACCAGACTCTGTTATGAATGTTTTAGAAATGAATTCTGAGCAGAAGCTCCCTCTGGTGGTTACAAACAGTACTGAACCATTCAATGAGGATTGGCAATCAGGAATTACAGACTGGCTGGATATAAGGGAGGTTTCCCCCCATCATGGTTGCCGGTGATCAATTGTTCTTGTCTCAACGTTGTTTCCTGGTTCACTTGGAAGCTTGTTGAGTCTTGCCTCTTCTCCTGCTCTCAGATAAGATATTTTCTGTTTTTTGTTTTTGTGCTTGCCATTTGCATTTTTCTCTGCATTTCTGTGGGGTTGGCCGGGTTCCCCTCCCCGGGGGGCTTGGGCTCCTCTCGGTTCCTCTGGAGCCACTGTTGTTTGTTCATTTGTCTTTTCCAGTTTTTTCTGTGGCTGCGGCTTAGTTTTGTTACACCAGAGAACTAATTTAGGTGGTAGAGGTTGTGTGATCTCAGGTGTTTTTGCAATTAGTAGCGTTGGCTTTTTTTAGGGTTTTTTGGAATTGCAGTAAGTATCCTTCCTATCCTTTTCTGTCTAGGCAGATTGGGCCCCAGCGTTTGCTCATACTATTTTCTGTCTGTGTCTGTATTTCCTCTTGTCTAACCGCCATTACATGTTTGGGGGCTTCCTATGTTCTTTGGGGATCTGCTTCGGGGCAGATAGCTTTCCTCTTTCTATCTTTAGGTGTAGTTAGCCTCTCAGGCTGTGACGAGGCGTCTAGGACCAACGTAGGAACGCTCCACGGCTGCCTTTAGTTGTGGTGGTTAGTCAGGGTACTGCAATCCAGTAGATTCCAACCTCTCTGGTGTATTGCCGTTTTTGCCTGCTCTCCTCAGCTACCAAAACATAACAAGACTCACTATAAAACAAGTATTTTAAGTGTGCTAGCACCATCTACTGTCCACTATGGAATATAGCGAGCTCTAGAATTATATCACCAGTGGAATTCTATAACATAAAAGGACTTTATGATCTTCACATACAAAAGATGTCCAAAGGCAACCTCCACAAAGTCCTGTTAATATATATGATTTAACATCAGTTTTAGCCCAATTGCATCTAACTCGGAAATAATTGGGTATGACGTGAACTAGATATGATGGAATGAGAATATAAGCCACCTATGCCCTAGGAACCCAGACACCTGGCAAGGACTATCTCTCTCTCTCTAATCCAAGGATGCCCGGAAAATGCAGAGATCTGGACACAAGATCTCCCACTCCAGCTACACATATTGAAGAAGTGCAGAATAACACCATAGGGAAGTTTTTTCACATTTTACCTAAATTGGCACCAATGCCCAACTCATCAAGCAACTCACAGGGAACCACAAAGCGTCCCAGAGACACTACCCGAAAGGCCTTAAATGATTTCCAGAAGGCGTCACACTCTCTCTCCCCCTCTCCAGAGGACTCTGAGCATTACTGTAATATGGAAGGATTACAGGCATCAGAGCCTACACAAACAAGTTGGCTCTGCTGTACGACTCAACATGGAAACACATCATCTTCTCCTACTATGCATTCAGACCTCTGCGGATTATGGGAATTAATACAGTCCTTACCTACGAAACAACATATTAACTCTCTGGTACAGAAGATTGAGGCCTCACACCAACAAGCCATTGGGTCGCTATGAGAGGAAATCAATCTTCTGGCCTCTAGGACAACTGTCACAGAGTGTGCCTCTAGGGATCTCTCAGACCAGATTCAAGTACTGGAAGGTAAACATGAAACCCTCAACTTCCAGGTGCAAAGGTACAAGACATGACTCTTCTTCTCGATGACCAGGAAAATAGGGGTAGAAGAAACATTAGTCGTATTAAGGGATTACCAGAGGATAGAGGCTAGAAAGACCTTAAATCTTTGGTCACCGACTCACCACCTTACGAAGACCACTGGAGGCCACCTTAGTCATTGACAGAGTGCAGAGTCACGAGAATGGGCCCCATAGATATTCAAAACCTGAGAGACGTTATGTGCAGACTCCACTACTTTACAGACAAGGAGGACATTCTGTGGAACGCTTGGGCTGCTGACCCTATATCCATGTACGGGGCGGAGATCTAACTCCGCCCTATGACGTATTAAGTCGTACTCTGTACATGAGACATCTCCTACAACCACCAACCACTACTGGCCATATTCCTCAGAGCCGCTTTTTAATGGCGCTGAGAAATAAGTGTTTAGCGCCCCCCAGCATCAGGGGTAGCTGAGACCCCGGAGAATATTGATTCGGGTCGGTTTTTACCGTCCTCTGTCAGGTTATCACTGTTAATCACTGAATAACGTCTTTTTTAAAAAAAAATAAAAAAAGTCTGGTTTTACATTAATTTCTCTCTCCTCTGATATCATCTAGCCAGGGCTGCCACTAGGAATTTCGGGGCCCCATACTGGCAAAATTTATGGGGCCCCCTTGAGACTCCGCCCAGGCTCCACCCCCCAGTACCGCCTCCACCCTAGCTCCTTCTCCACCCCGTGAACCTTCCAAAATCCCTCCGCCTTTTCTTGGAAAAACTCCACTTCGCGGGATTTCCATTACAGACAGACAGAATTAGACGATTATATAGTAGATTGCTATTGGGGACTCAAAAGGGGAAGGAATAATTTTACAATCATTCCTTACCCCACCCCACCTTTTGACTCCTCAATAGCAATGTATAACTACAATTACGTTCTGAAATAGTGGACAAACTAATACATGGACTTGTTATTTACTCACTCAGCCGGTGTTGCTTCCGCGCCCACCACCCAGTCAATAAGAATTTAATGGTCGTCTCAGCCTGCCCACCGCTGCCGCCTCAGCCTGCCCACCAAATAAATGGAAGTTTATATTACAGCATATATAATCACTGAGTATACGTTACAAAAAATTATCTTCATTGGTATTTATTAAAAACCTATAAATTATAGAACATAAATACACCTCAAAACGTAACTAAGTGATTATGTAAAAGAACTAAAATAAATAAAATAGGAGTCAAGAGTAAAGGGGTGATCACCCCATTTATTTATATTACTCACTTTTAGGCCAGCGTCACATTTGCGAGTGTGATGCGAGTAAGTCGCACGACTTTCTCGCATCAACACCCGGCACGGCCGACTGCTCTCGGACCCGAGTGTGCAGCTGCATGTATTTCTATGCAGCCGCACACTCGGGTCCGAGAGCGGGCGGCTGTGCCGGGTGTTGATGCGAGAAAGTCGTGCGACTTACTCGCATCACACTCGCAAGTGTGACGCCGGCCTTATAGCAGTACTCTTTCCTCTTAAGGAACTTATGTAGATGTGTGGTGAGCACTTTGAACCCCCAAGTGCTTGACAGAAGTTTATAATGTAGAGCCGTAAAAATAAAAAAATGTTTTTTCACAAAAATTATCTTTTCACTCCCAATTTTTTATTTTCATAAATGTAACAGGAGAAACTGGACCCCAAAAGTTATTGTGCAATTTGTCCACAGTATGCCGATACCCCAATATGTGGGGGGAACCACTGTTTGAGTGCATGGCAGAGCTTGCAAAGGAAGGAGCACCGTTTGACTTTTTCAATGCAGAATTGGCTGGAATTGAGATCAGACGCCATGTCGCGTACAGAGAGCCCCTGATGTGCCTAATCAGTGGAAACCCCCAATACTAACTCCAACATACTGTCACGCTGTCTCTGCATAAGGAGGACCGGGGTCTATGCTGACCCTAAGCTGGGGTCCTGACTAATCCCTCTACCTGGAGGTACTGTTGATGGTACAGAGGTCCAGGCCGCCAGCGTAACCCTATCTCCTGTGAATCCCTGACAACTGTAATCTAGTCCTGAGAAGGACCCTGATTACCACCACAGGGAACGGGAAGGTAACTGCCTACACACAGTATAAGACGAACGAGACAGTACAAGGGGTAAAACAAAAGACACCTTGCATACAAAACAACAACTACAGAGGGAACACCAAATGGTAAGGAGATAAATAATAAAGCGAGGAGAGGAGAAAACCACAACAGGTACTCTTAGCTTTAGACTTCTCAATATGATCCGCTCTGCTGGTCTGCATGAATGCTTTCACCGACACTTCCCTAGCAGACAGGCAGGTATATGAAGAAATCCAATTATCGCAACATTAATTGCAGCTGAGCGAGGCTGGTCTTGTCCAGCACAGAGAGAGGGAGAATTAACTCTCTCACTGCCGAAAAACACCCAGCAGCAGAAACTCAGCTGTGAGAAGTCAGGGTGTGCAATCGCGACGATCTTCGCAGCGACACACCCGTGACACATACCCCTTACCCTAACTATAGCTCCAACCCTAATGGTAAAAAGGAAATAAATCCATTTTTTTATTTTATTATTTTTCCCTAACTAAGCGGGTGATAAAGGGGGGTTTGATTTACTATTTATAACGGGTTTTTATGATTGGCAGCTGTCACACGCTAAAAGACGCTTTTAATAGTAAAAAAAATTTTTGTGCATCACCACATTTTGAGAGCTATAATTTTTCATATCTTGGCCCACAGAGTCATGTGAGGTCTTGTTTTTTGGGGAAGAGTTGATGTTTTTATTGGTACCATTTTTGGGGAAACTGACATTTTTTGATCACTTTTTATTCCAATTTTTGGGAAGCAGAATGAACAAAAACAGCAATGAATGAATTTCTTTTTTGTGGGGAGTGGGGGGCATTTATACCGTTCCGCGTGTGGTAAAATTGATAAAGCAGCTTTATTCTTCGGGTTAGTACGATTACAGCGATACCTTATTTATATTTTTTTTGTTATGTTTTGGCGATTTTATACAATAAAAACTATTTTATATAAAAAATAATTATTTTTGCATCGCTTTATTCTCAGACCTTTACTTTTTTATATTTTTGCCAGTGATGGAGCTATATGTCGGCTTGTTTTTGGCAGGACAAAATGATGTTTTCAGTGGTACCAACGTTATTTATATCCATCTTTGTTATGAATGTGCTAGAGATGGTTTCTGAGCAGAGGCTCCCTCTGGTGGTTGCAGACAGTACTGAACCTTTCAGCGAGGAATGGCAATCTGGGATCGCTGACTGGTCTGATATAAGGGAGGTTCCCTCCCATGATGGTTGCCGGTGATCAATTGTTCTTGTCTCAATTGTGGTTCCTGGTTCATTTGGAAGTTTGCTGAATCTTGCCTGCATCTTCTGCTATCAGATAAGATATTTTCTGCTTTTATTTTTGCGCTTGCTTTTTGCATTGTTCCCTGCACTTCTGTGGAGGTCAGCCAGGTCCCCTCCGGGGGGCTTGTGCTCCTCTCAGTTTATCTGAAGCCACTGTTGTTTGTTCATTTGCTTTTTTCTGTTTTTCCAGTGACTGCGGCTTAGTTTTGTTACACCAGAGATCTGATATAGGTGGTAGAGATCGTGTGATCTCAGGTGTTTTTGCAATCAGAAGAGCTGGTATTTTTTAGGGGTATTTTTTAGGGGTTTTTTTGGATTGCAGTGAGTATCCTTTCCTGTACTTTTCTGTCTAGACAGATTGGGCCCCAGCGTTTGCTCATTCTATTTTCTGTCTGTGTCCATGCTTCTTCTTGTCTAACCGCCATTACATGTTTGGGGGCTTCTATTTCCTTTGGGGATCTGCTCCGGGGCAGATAGCTTTCATCTTTCTGCCTTTAGGTGTAGTTATCTCTCAGGCTGTGACGAGGCGTCTAGGATCAACGTAGTTGTGTGGTTAGTTCAGGTTACTGCAATCCAATAGGTTCCAGCCTTTCTGGTGTATTGCCGTTTTTGCTTATTCTCCTCAGCTACCAAAACACAACACATCTTATTGATTGCGTGTTATTACCCTTTTTTTCCAGCGGTATGATAAAGCTTTGTTTTTTTGTCTTTTTTTAATGGTGTTCACTAAAGGGATTAACTAGTGGGACAACTCTATAGGTTGGGTCGTTGCGGACGCGGTGGTGATACCAAATATGTGTACTTTTAGTGTTTAGATTTTTTTATTCAAAGATTGATTTAATGATGGAATATTGATTCTTTTATACCGTATATACTAGTGTATAAGCCGACCCGTGTATAAGCCGACCCCCCTAATTTTGCTACAAAAAACTGGGAAAAATTATTGACTCATGTATAAGCCGGGTGTATAAACTGCCCTCCTGCTCTATGCTTCCCCGTCCACCGATCTCCCCCCCGTCCTGCTCCACGCTTCCCCCGTCCACCGATCTCCCCCCCGTCCTGCTCCACGCTTCCCCGTCCACCGATCTCCCCCCGTCCTGCTCCACGCTTCCCCGTCCACCGATCTCCCCCCCGTCCTGCTCCACGCTTCCCCGTCCACCGATCTCCCCCCCGTCCTGCTCCACGCTTCCCCCGTCCACCGATCTCCCCCCCGTCCTGCTCCACGCTTCCCCCGTCCACCGATCTCCCCCCCCATCCTGCTCGTGCTCCTTGTCCTCTCCTCCATCATACTCACCCCTCCCCGTGCCATCGCTGAGCGTCCCTGCAATCATGCGTTCTCCTTGTCTTCCTGCAGCTCTTCATCACTGAGCGGTGATGTTGTCAAGGTAAATATTCATATACTGTTATTCTTTCATACATATGTATGCTTCGCTTCCATTTTGTTTCATCGCCGCCATTTTAAGAAACAATAAGTTTTTCCTTGTCGAGTGAAACCAGATATATCAAATATAACAATGCTTCAGCTAAGATTGCACTAGCATCGACCTACACCCACATCTGTTTCCTCTGAGGAAATGTCAAGACGTCTGGGCCAGACCACATCAAGGAGTCTTACAAGGCTGAACTTCAATATGAAATATCACACTTATTGAGTGTTACATAGATGTAGAACTGAGCCCACGCAGCTATATTTCCTTGCAGATACAGCCTGTTAGAACAAGACGTAATTAATCAGGGATGGTAGGTGCTAGACATAAACAGTTTGCCCATGATTGCAATTGCAAAGGACAATTATAATATGTCCAATGTCTAATGTCATATGTCCATTTCTATATTCTTATATTTTCATATATATATATATATGCTTGTGTGCTTTGCCTCTATTCTGTGCTCTGAAGACAAGTCATATCGAAACTTAGTTCAAAGATAGCACCAGTATCCGCCAACATCTGTTCCTGAGACATTGACCCAGATCAACACCTACTTCTGACAGACAAAGTTGAATCAAGCCATTGGTGACGACCACAATGACATTTAACAATTGAAGACGACATCAACATCTGTCTGGAGACATGGGCCAATCAGGGCTGGCCGGATATTAGATGAATATAGCTTACCCCACGTGGGTCATCCTGTTTGTTATGTCTATATAATCCTGTGTATGCTAATAAAGACAGGACATTGCTGAGATCGGTGCCACTAGTACCATTCTTGAGCGTGCTCTAAGTTTGAACCAGCCTTGTGTCTGACTCATACTTTGATTGGTCGACCCATGCTCATAATCTAATCTGGAGTGACTGGAGGACGAGTGTTTGACGAGACGACCCCGTCAATTGGCGCCACAACGTGGGGCGTGGCCAACGGCTCGCTGCCCGCCAGACCCGTCCAAGGACTTCCGGTGGTGCCCGCGGTGACTGACTTCGAGGACTGCAGCCTCCAGAACACGGTAAGTTGAGATCATATATCCTGTATATGTGTCCCACTTGCCTGTATCTCAGTCACTGTGAGGTCCTATTGTGATTGTCTATTTGGGTCTGAGTGGGTGACCGGTCGAGTGGTGAGACCATGAGCGATCCTACGCCACGTCCCGAACCAGCACTGTCAGAACGAGTGATGTCGCGTGCCTGCGCGTACTCGTGTGCACCACTTCCTCCTCCTCCGGTCACTGTACTCTGTTCTAGATAGTTGCCTCCCGTGACAGTTTGAAAGTGTCCAAATTTCTAGTATCTTGTAGAGAATTGTGGTAGGGGTGCGCATATCCAAATTTCCTTAGGAGACGAATAGAGGAGGACTCTTCGTCTGAGAAAGTGACAAATAGAGGAGGACTCTTTGTCTAACCTGGAAAGTCTCATTAGGAGAAGCCCAGGTGTCAGCACATCGAGGGGGACTCTGTGCTGTGTAGAGTGTCACGGTGAACTGTGCTGTAAAGTCACCATCCACAGTTAGGGAAGAGACAAATAGAGGAGGACTCTTTGTCTTGTCAGTGTATCGAGGGGGACTCTGCATTGACGGGTGGTGACCTGCAAGTGACGCCGGTGGTCTGAGTCGCGACAGATCATTGCACTCTGTTAATATCATGATGCGCATGTTTAAATCAGAAAAACCCCACAAGTTAGAGGGTGGTGCTTTGGGAGTTGGTGAGATTGTTTCAGTCACGGGATGGCAAGAAGGCTGTTAAAAAAAAAAAAAATGTGAGGAGTTTATACAAAATGATGGGCCTACCCAGTACAGAGAGGCTTCAGCCTTCAGTGTGGAAAGATTTTGTAAGCCAGAGAAAAGGAATGTTAAGTGATCAGGGACTCCTGCACCAAGCACAAGCACATCTCAGAGTAGCAAATGATTTGAAAGTTTAAGGCTGGAGAGAGGTAGACAGTGCAGGAGGTTCAGAAAATGCTGAGCCTTTGTTTGGATATATAAAATGTTCAGAATGTGACCTTGTTGATGTAATAAAAATGGCTGTCAGCCCCATAATGCCCGTCACTGTACCCAGTGCGCCCCAGCCACCGCCCTATAATGGAGTCGACACCAAATCACCGGAAGGGTGGGTGTGCCGTGTGTGTAGTGAACAGAACCCGCCCTGGGCGGAGTCCTGTCGTGTTTGTGGGGCTCCCCACCCCTGGCCCTCACCAGGAAATGCCCCTCCCACTACACCCAGCAGCCATCTTGGGACACCCACTTCCTCTAGCAGCCATCTTAATACACCCGGAAATGACCAACACCCCATCTCCTCCGGCGGCCATCTTGAGACACCCAAGCACACCCAGTCAGGCCTATATCCCTTGCTGATACCAACCAGGGCCTACTACCAGCCCCGCCCGCACCTGTGCAGGCCACAGCTCCCAATATGGCACCAGATGCAACACCATTGTTCCCTTTCACACACCCCAACCCGGCCATTGCTGCAATGCATGAATCTTCAGTTTTTCAAACAATGATCAGAAGCCGCCGCCATGATATTATGGGATCTAATGAAGGGGAGGAGGATCAGGAGATAGAAGAGGGGTGGGCCCCTCAACAGCCACCACTATCCCCAGCAGCACCAGTATCTTTTCTTCCCTCCTCCATTCCCCCACCATCATTGTCAACCCCTGGTCCTAGGGCCTATTCCACCCCTACTCCAGAGATGGGCACCTTCCTCTCCTTCACAAATCCTCAGAGAGGACAGTCGTTCTGTAAGATTCACGGAAACCCCGGTCAGGCCCCCAGCTCCCGGTGTACTTGAAAACTGGTATCCCAGCCATTCACAGCATTACACAGACCGCAACGGAAATCCAGTGACATTATCCATAGGGTACGGTGATATCCTGACACATCGGGTTGGTGCTATAGTTAGTCCTGCCAACTCCAACTGCTCCAATAAAGGGGGTCTGGCTCTATTAATAGCCCAAGTTGGTGGTCCCATCGTCACTGCAGAATGCATGGCTCATATACACACTTATGACCCTTTGCCACCTGGACAGACTCTGACAACCCATGCAGGGGACCTTCCCGCTGATATCATCATCCATGCAGTAGGTCCAGTCCATGATCCTCTAAATTCAAATGAGTCACGGGCCACCCTTCGGGCCACCATACATTCAATACTCCATCATGCTGGTATGTTAAAAATAGAAGACATTAGGCACCAGGAATTATTTGAAACCAATGATAAAGTAGTAAATTTGTGATTGCTTTGTCTAAAGAGTTAACTAACACCCACTCTGCAGTGTCTGCTTCTCTCCAGAATTTACAGGTGACACGGTGTATGATTTCTCGCCTGATGACCTTATATATATAAAAAAAAAAAATTTATGAGAAGAGACTGTCTCCAGCCCAGATTTGAGGGTCCCTACACTGTGGTCCTGTCCACCCAAGGACCCGAAGCTCGAGGGCAAGAGCACCTGGATTCACGCCTCCCACTACAAGAAGGACAAGATTAGCCAGCAGTCATGAACCTTCTGTTACATATCCTTTGAGCTATATCCTGACCTCGTGCCAGTATGCCCACCTTTGGGTTAATATTACAACCCTGTGGTTATCTTTAAGTTCGATTTCTATCAAATATTCAACTGTGATAGGAATGATTTCAAGGGATCAACACACTAAATTTAAGGTAAAAATTGGCAAATGAAGCTAGATACAATAGATTGCTAAATGAGATATACAAGTATTATATTTGTAGGAACGGATCTAAGAATGCAGGAGTCAGTGACAGCAAGCAAAGGTATAAGGGAGGGAGGAAGTGCTGGTAGCAGCGAGATGGTATTTTGCTGTACACCAAGGTCATTCTACAGATAAGGAAGCTGAAGGCTGAGGGAGAGCACACTGACAAACTGCGCAGCGACCCGACTTACCCCTCCCATCAGGCATTCAGCATAGAGACGCAGAGCCAGAGTGCAGTAGTTTTCAGATTTTGTTGAATAGGTTTTTGGAATAGACACAGTACGTAAGAATCGAAGGGCTAGGCATGTGAATAGAAGGTCAGAGTATGTGAGAAGCAAATAGACAGGCAGAGAAAAGAAGTTACACTAGAAGACAGAGTTCAGGAAAGAGCCAAAAGATTATTTCTGGACTCTAAGAAAAACTTGGGTGGAAATGGGTTTTGTCAAAGAAAACAAGACTAATGAGAGGGTTCTGGCAAGTTTAATATGAATGGCATAAAAAAAAAGAAGTGACAAGGAAAAACTGAAAGTAAGTAGACCGGATTGGAGATCAGTAAAAGCAGAGGATCTAGCCAGAAAAGCACAGGGGGCACAACATGGTTTAGCGCAGGCAAAAAGAGGAGCAAGGATACATGCTGTAGGTACTTGTCCTGCAAACAACAGGGAGAGGAGACGTGTGCCAGGAGATGGGCAGAAATTGTGCTACGGGTGCAAGAAACCAGGACATTTCAGGAGGGAATGCAGAACTAACCCATATCCAGCCTGTCCAACTAATCCATATCCAAATGACCCGCCTGCAGGAGGCCCCCAAGACCAATTAGAGGCGCTCCCATAGGATAATGGTAGCTTGCACATGAACCCTTGTCTCCTTACCCCCCATTCCTAATTGCACAGTACAGGTGAATCTACCAGGGGGACATGAGGTTGAGTTCCAGGTGGACACGGGGGCAGAAAATTCAGTAATTACAGACAACTATCCTGCTCCCCGTCACTAAAAAGATTCCCCTGCAAATTCAAGGAACCACTGTACACACACAGTTAATGGTATCACCACGGGGTCAATGTAATCTTTCAGGAAAGTGATGTGTTGTTACAATTACAAGCACGTATTGAGTATTATCCGGTTGGAACTGTCACTATGACACCAGAACTGAAGCAGAGCACTCTTTGTAAAATCATGTCGCTAGACGTTGCTAGTACAGAGGAAAGAGAAGATTTTCAGGAAATATATTCCAATGTTATTCCTGGACCCCACCGTCATGATGTACTCTTTAGGATAGGGACAGGGGATTTTACGAAACAACATGTTGGGGTCATAGTAAATGCTGCAAATAATCAACTCCACTATGCTGGAGGACTGGCCGCAACAATTTCACAGAAAGGAGGACCCATGATACAGGACGAATCTAATTCGTATATACAAACGTGTGGTCAGGTAGAAGTAGGACAGGTCCCAGCAACCAGAGCAGGACAGTTGCCGTGTCAATATGCAATATATGCAATGAAATCATGATATACTTCTACTAATATGCCTAGGTCCCAACAATTACTTACTGAAGCTGTCCAGAGTGTAGTCCTGTATGTTTTCCCTGTCCACTCCGAACAATGTATTAAAAAAAAAAAAAAAAGTTAGAAGAATTCAGCTTGTTCTGTATCAGAAAAAGAAAAAAAAACCAGCCAGGAGTAGTTCTAGCCCACATTTTGCAAGCAGGCAGCTGCAGGTCCAAGGACAGGTCTTATCAGTGCCCACATAGCAAACTCCAGCCCCCCCTTCAACTTAACCCTGTGTACGGGTTGGTACAAACATTATGGGCAGTTAATGCAGCTACTGATCTGGAAACTCCAGTGGTGTCTAATATATATATACACTTTTGTTCCAGATATCTCAGGATGCTGCTTAGTTTACAGTTATTGATTTTGCCAATGTTATTTTTATAATATGTTGATGTCTTACTGATTTGTGCCCCCTCCAGGAAACAGTGTAGTATTGCAACAATATTACTTATGTTGTTTTTGTACCAAGCAGGTTGTAAGCGTTAAAGGATAAACTGCAATTCTGTAAATCTTCAGTTATCTTTTTGGGACATTGCATTACACTGGGGGCGCGACATCTGACCAGCGCTCGCAAAGAAGCTGTACAGAATTTTCCTATTCCTGTTAATGTTGCCGCTCTTAGGACATTTCTTGGACTGGTTTCCTACTGCAGACAGTGGATACATGCTGTATCAATCCTCATGCAGCCTCTCTATGACTGTATCACCATTGTGCTTTTTAAACTAACTCCTGAAGGTATAGACTGTTTTTATTCCCTCAAAAACAGGATTGTGGCAGCTCCAGCGCTAGGAACCCCCAACTATGAACTACCATTCATCCTGTATCTTTATGAACAGCGGGGACACGTGGCAGGAGTATTGACTCAGTTACATGGTGACAATCAAAGGCCAGTGGCCTGTTTCAGTGGAAGACTAGATGCAGTGGCTGGAGGTGCCCCGTCCTGTGTACGGGCAGTACATGCTGTAGGACTATTGCTTCACGAATCGTCAGACATCGTGCTTGATCATCCACTGACAGTACTTACACCTCATGATGTATACACCATACTGAACCAAGTGCAACTGGCACACCTTTCAGCTGCATGTCATCTTTGATTGCAATGTGCACTTTTAATGCCTCCAAATGTTTCTTTGCAGAGATGTACCACACTTAATCCTGCCACATTGTTACCTCTCTCGGATCTAGGGGGGAGGTCAGGTATTGTACGGTATTGTACAAAGAAGATCCAAGAGAGGAGATTCCTTATGATTGTGTTCAGCTTATGGCACAGGAAACAGCAGGCCTACCCACAGTGTTTGAAACTGAAAGACTTAATGTTGATTTTGAATCTTTTGTAGATGGATCTCGCCACCAAGATGACTCAGGTACCTTCCACACCAGGTATGCCATCGTCTCCCTGAATGCAGTAATCAAAGCAGAACCAATGCTCCCATATCAGTCGGCCCAGGAGGCTGAATTTAAGGCTCTGACCGAGGCCTGTAAGATAGTTGAAGGTAGAATTGTTAACATCTACACAGATTCTAGATATGCATTCGGTATAGCTCATGATTTTGGTCCAATTTGGAAGTCTAGAGGATTCCTGACGGCAGCAGGACATCCCATTAAAAATGCTGATGCAGTCCAGCAGTTAATTGATGCATTACAATTACCAAAAGAAGTAGCTGTCATAAAAGTTAAAGCACATACCAGATGCACTGATCAGGTGAGTAAAGGAAACGCAATGGCCGATGCAGCAGCAAAAAACAGCAAAAACAGTAGACCACTCCAAGGGGTAACGATGCACCAGGTAAGCGCTCCCAAAAATCCCTTTGTGTCGGAGGATGCCTTATCCCAGATGCAGGCTCAGGTGCGCCAGGAGGAAGTAGAAAAGTGGGAAAAAGAAGGTGCATGTCTGAATGCAGCAACTGGGGTATGGGGAAGAGGGATGCGTCGATGCCTTCCAAGGGCGTTGTACCCTGCGGTTGCCCAGATGTTACATGGGCCAACCCACCAGTCCAAAACTGTTGTAATGAGCGTCATGCAGAAGCATTGGATAGCACCAGGCTTTTCCACCTGTATAGAAGGTTTGATCCAGGGATGCATGGTATGTGCTACACATAATCAGGGAAGGGTAGTCAAGACACCACCCAAACACGCCCCTCGGCCCCTCTATCCTTTCCAGAGACTGCAGATTGATTATATTCAGCTGCCAAAATCAGGGTTATGGGAGTACATGTTGGTGTGTTTTGATTTATTCTCAGGTTGGCCGGAGGCTTTCCCGATTGCCAAGGCTACGGCTGCGGCAACCGCAAAGAAGCTGCTTGCGGAGGTGGTGTGCAGGTATGGAGTACCAGAGGTGATCGAAAGTGACAGAGGTACACATTTCACAGGTGAAATAATGAATGAAGTCTTGACAGCTCTGGGAATTCAACAAGTTTTCCACACCCCATATCATCCACAAAGCAGTGGAAAAGTAGAAGGACTAAATGGGACATTGAAGTTAAAAATCTAAAAGTCCATGGCTGAAACAGGGAAATCTTGGCCTGAATGTCTACCATTAGCCCTATATTCAGTAAGGTACACTCCAAATAGGAAAACTGGACTTTCTCCATATGAAATACTATTTGGCAAAGTGCCTAGTTTAGGATGTTTCTTTCCCAAGCACTGGAAATGAGTGACCATGTATTAAGCTCATATGTAAGGGATTTGCATAAAAGACTCAAGAAAGTACATGATAATGTCTTCAGTTCTCTTCCAGATCCAAACCAGGATCCTGGGAGTCACAGCCTGCAGCCCGGAGACTGGGTAGTCATTAAAAGACACGTGAGAGAGAGTCTGGATCCGAGATTTGACAGACCTTTCCAAGTTCTACTGACGACAAATACCGCAGTCAAGCTACAAGGCAAGGAAACTTGGATCCACGCATCGCCTTGTAAGAAGATCCTTGGAGAGCCTCCAGAAGAGGAATGATGCTACTAATGACATTTGCTTGCATCCTTGCAGTAACGGATGCTTGGAACAGACTTAGCCGTGTAGATGATGATGATAACAGGTTCATTAGACATCACTTAGCTTTAGTGGATGGTGCATGATGAGTAATATTTCAAAGTTTATAGATTTGGCACACCGATTAGTATTACAGTATTCAGCTCTGTGTTGTGTGGTACCCATATACAGGAAGGTTGTAACCAAGACTGCCGACCCCTCAGGTACCTTCATTTTTCAGGAAGAGATGTATGTGAATGTAGGGGATATGGAACAATATACCCCGCCTGATCCTCTTGGCAAAACCCTCTATGACGCGATACAATCAAAAGAGTTAGTTTAGGGACAGATGGGAGAACTCCATGTGTTAACCAACATAGGGACTCAGCTGCCTGGGGGCGTCCCATAAGGGGGCAGTCTCTGAGGTAGCTGGGTGAAGAAATCCACCTCCCCTCTCCCCACACATGGACAGTCTCAAAGGTCACCACGCCAAGGGAAAAACTTAGTGTTTAGGGGGAATTGTCAAGGTAAATATTCATATACTGTTATTCTTTCATACATATGTATGCTTCGCTTCCATTTTGTTTCATCGCCGCCATTTTAAGAAACAATAAGTTTTTCCTTGTCGAGTGAAACCAGATATATCAAATATAACAATGCTTCAGCTAAGATTGCACTAGCATCGACCTACACCCACATCTGTTTCCTCTGAGGAAATGTCAAGACGTCTGGGCCAGACCACATCAAGGAGTCTTACAAGGCTGAACTTCAATATGAAATATCACACTTATTGAGTGTTACATAGATGTAGAACTGAGCCCACGCAGCTATATTTCCTTGCAGATACAGCCTGTTAGAACAAGACGTAATTAATCAGGGATGGTAGGTGCTAGACATAAACAGTTACCCATGATTGCAATTGCAAAGGACAATTATAATATGTCCAATGTCTAATGTCATATGTCCATTTCTATATTCTTATATTTTCATATATATATATATATGCTTGTGTGCTTTGCCTCTATTCTGTGCTCTGAAGACAAGTCATATCGAAACTTAGTTCAAAGATAGCACCAGTATCCGCCAACATCTGTTCCTGAGACATTGACCCAGATCAACACCTACTTCTGACAGACAAAGTTGAATCAAGCCATTGGTGACGACCACAATGACATTTAACAATTGAAGACGACATCAACATCTGTCTGGAGACATGGGCCAATCAGGGCTGGCCGGATATTAGATGAATATAGCTTACCCCACGTGGGTCATCCTGTTTGTTATGTCTATATAATCCTGTGTATGCTAATAAAGACAGGACATTGCTGAGATCGGTGCCACTAGTACCATTCTTGAGCGTGCTCTAAGTTTGAACCAGCCTTGTGTCTGACTCATACTTTGATTGGTCGACCCATGCTCATAATCTAATCTGGAGTGACTGGAGGACGAGTGTTTGACGAGACGACCCCGTCAATGTAATACCGCTCATTAAGGTCATGAACATGGAGGCGACGCCCATGGGAGTGGCGTCACGTCCATATTACATGACCTTAATGAGCGGGTATTACGTCACCGCTCAGTGCTGAAGAGCTGCAGGAAGACGGGGAGAACGCAGGATTGCAGGGACGCTCAGCGATGGCACGGGGAGGGGTGAGTATGATCCCAGCCACCGGCTCCTGCCGCGGCATCCCCTCCCCCTCTGGTTTCTGCCCTATGACTCGTGTATAAGCCGAGGGGGCATTTTCAGCACTAAAAGAGGTGCTGAAAATCTCGGCTTATACACGAGTATATACGGTATATAATTTTACAATTATTTATTTCTTTTAACTTCTATCTTTTACAGTGTCCTGCCCTGGGGGCCCTGTTGGTGGATGCTGCAGGCCCCCCTGCCTGCCCTGGGCCCTGTTGGAATGATGCGTGCGGCCGGCCCCCACTGCCCCTGTTACTGGATGCTGTGCCTGCGGGCCCCTCCTGTCTGTCCTGGGGGCCCTGTTGGTGGATGCTGCGGGCCCCTCCTGCCTGCCGTGGGCCCAATTGGAATGATGCGTGCGGCCGGCCCCCCCTGCCCCTGTTGCTGGATGCTGCGCCTGCGGGCCCCTCCTGCCTGCCCTGGGCCGGCCCCCCACCTGCCCTGGGGGCCCTGTTGGTGGATGCTGCGGGGCCCCTCCTGCCTGCCCTGAAGGCCCTGTTGGTGGATGCTGCGGGCCCTCCTACCTACCCTGGGCCCTGTTGGAATGATGCGTGCGGCCACCCCCCTGTTGCTGGATGCTGCGCCTGCGGGCCCCTCCTGTCTGCCCTGGGGACCCTGTTGGTGGATGCTGTGGGCACCTCCTGCCTGCCCTGTTGGAAAGCTGTGAGCAGCCGCCCCCCCGCCTGCCCTGGCCCCTACTGCTGGATGCTGTGCCTGCCCTGCGGGCCCTTCCTGCCCCCGCCTGCCCTGGGGCCCCTGTTGCTGGATGCTGCGCCTGCAGGCCTCTCCTGCCTGCCCTGGGACGGCCCCCCACCTGCCCTGGGGGCCCTGTTGGTGGATGCTGCGGGCCCCTCCTGCCTGACCTGGGCCCTGTTGGAATGATGCGTGCGGCTGCCCCCCGTGTTGCTGGATGCTGCACCTGCGGGCCCCTCCTGTCTGCCCTGGGGACCCTGTTGGTGGATGCTGTGGGCCCCTCCTGCCTGCCCTGGGCTGGGGCCCTGTTAGAAAGCTGTGTGCGGCCGCCCCCCCTGCCTGCCCTGGCCCCAGGGCCCCTATTGCTGGATGCTGCGCCTGCCCTGCGGGCCCTTCCTGCCTGCCCTGGGGACCCTGTTGGTGGATGCTGGCCTGGGCCCTGTTGGTGGTGCGTGGGGTGGATGCTGGCCCTGCGGCGGCTGTGCTGACCGGGCCCTGCTGCGGCGGCTGTGCTGGTTGGGCCCTGCTGCGGCGGCTGTGCTGGTTGGGCCCTGCTGCAGCTGCTGTGCTGCTGGCCGGGCCCTGCTGCGGCGGCTGTACTGGCGGGCCCTGCTGCGGCGGCTGTGCTGGTTGGGCCCTGCTGCGGCGGCTGTGCTGGTTGGGCCCTGCTGCGGCGGCTGCACTGGTCGGGCCTGCTGCAGCTGTGCTGCTGGCCGGGCCCTGCTGCGGCTGTGCTGCTGGCCGGGCCCTGCTGCGGCTGTGCTGCTGGCCGGGCCCTGCATCGGCGGCTGTACTGGCCGGGCCCTGCTGTGGCTGTGCTGCTGGCCGGGCCCTGCTGCGGCTGTGCTGCTGGCCGGGCCTGCGGCGGCTGTGCGTGCTGGCCGGGCCCCCTGGCCCCCTGTGACAAGCTACTCACCCTGCTGCTCGCCGTCACCTGCCCGTCCCGGTCCGCCGTCCACAGGCCGCCGCTTCCAGCCACGTGGCACCCACGCTGCTTGCTCTGCTCCGGAATGAGGAAGTGGAGCAGAGCAGCGTGTGACGTCACGTCCGGATGGCTGATGTACCATGGCGGGCCGTAGCTTAAAACTACAGTGCCTGCCCAGCAGCCAGCCCAGGCGCGTTTCTGTGTGGGGAGGGACAGTGGGGACTGTGTTGATGGATTGGGGAATATTAAGCAGCGAAGTGCTGCGCCTGGCTACCAGCGACGCGTGCTCGGGGGGCGGGCGACGGACGGGCCCCCCTAAATCACCGGGCCCCATACACTAGTAAGGGCTGTAATGCCCTGATGGCGGCCCTGCAACTTGCATACCAGAGGAGAGAGAAATGGGGTCCTCCCGGTGCCTCCGCCATCCCCAGATCCTGCTGCTCCATCTCCCGGCCCTCTACATCATCTTCCTGAAACAAAATTACTGGTGCATGCGTCAGCCGAGATGTGCCGGCCGATACCCGGCAACAATAGGAGATTTTTTCCTATTGGTTCATTTTAATCACTGTGATAGGGTCTATCACAGTGATCAACATTTTTTTAAAAATTGTAAATCAAACCCCCCTTTCTCACCCCTTAGCTACATAAAAATAATACAATAAAAAATTATAATTTTTTTCCATTATTTGCAGTTAGGGTTAGGGTTGGGGTTGAGTTGGGGTTAGGGTTGTGGTTAGGGGTATGTTGGGGTTAGGGTTGGGTTTAGGGTTGTGTTAAGGTTGGAGTTAGAATTGGGGGGTTTCCACTGTTTAGGCGCATCAGTTGGTCTCGAAACCCGCCATCCAATTTTGCGTTCAAAAAGTCAAACGGTGCTCCCTCCCTTCTGAGCCCTGCCATGCGCCCAAACAGTGGCTTTCCCCCACATATGGGGTATCGGTGTACTCAGGAAAAATTGCACAAAAATTTTGTGGACCATTTCTACTGATACCTTGAGAAAATAAAAAAAGTTTGGGTCTAAAGTTAATTTTTAGTGAAAAAGGTTAAATATTAATTTTTTCCTTACACATTGCTTTAGTTCTCGTGAAGCACCTGAAGGGTTAATAAACTTCTTGAATGCGGTTTTGAGCACCATGAGGGGTGCAGTTTTTAGAATTGGGTCTTTTCTATCATATTAACTGCTCAAAGTCACTTCAAAGTGATGTGGTCCCTAAAAAATGGTCTTGTAAATTTTGTTGGAAAAATGAGAAATTGCTGGTCAACTTTTAACCCTTATAACTTCCTAACAAAAAAAATCATATTTCCAAAAATGTGCTGATGTAAAGCAGACATGTTGGAAATGTTATTAATTAACTAATTTGTGTGACATGACTCTCTGATTAAAGGGCACAAAAATTAAGAGTTTGAAAATTACAAAATTTTTAATATTTTTGCCAAATTTCCATTTTTTTTTATAAATAAACGCAAGTCTTATCGAAGAAATTTTAGCACTAATATGAAGTACACTATGTCACAAAAAAACAATGTCAGAATCAGTGGGATACGTTGAAGCGTTCCAGAGCTATAACTCATAAAGTGACAGTGTTCAGAATTGTAAAAATTGACTCGGTCACTAAGAGGTTAAATTTGTGGGACAAGAACCAAATCCTATTCCCAATTGGCTCTCATTAGAAGGATATCCTCTGTAGGTGCTGCAGGAGGAAGACAGGAGGCACGTTTCTTTAAAAAAAATGTCTGTGCGGGTTTATTTGCTCCATAAACCCCTAAGCAACAACAAAAGGTTCACGGCCTTTAGAGCAGGCAAAACAACACAAATGTCCTTAGCCGGGTTCTGCTCCCCCAGGCCTGTGGGCACACAGGCTGGGCAGTGTCCAGCACACAGGCTCGGTCTGGTGCCCCACACACAGGAAGGCTTCTCCCTCTATGCACACAGATCATGTGCCAAACAACAGCCTCCATTTTGGGTGTTCAGACACACCCCCTGGGGTGGGGTATGTAGGTGACTGGACCCATCTCTCCAAGTCACCTTGAAGCCTTCCCAATATATATTAAACCTCAGCAGTAGATCTGCTGAGCCAAAACAAGCCCAAGCTTCCATCACAGGGCCACACACCTCTGTGTTACATACCTCGCATTAACCACATGGGCAGACGCCATACCACACCTCCTTTGTCGCAATGATCAGCCAGAAAAGACACAACCGGCTGTCACAAGATCCAACGTGAATCGAGCATGTCCTTTCTGCTTCAATCAGCACATCTGAGCTCCTGTACTCAACTTTCTTACAACACCCACCAATTCAAGAAGACTCATCTGTGATGTCCGTGTTGTTGTATCCTTTTTCCCCCTTTATTTTTTATTAGTTAATATTGCCATATGGACTGATACACTGGAAATCTGGTTGGTTATCCCTTTGTTGTGTATTGTTCCAGAAATGGGCTTTATTTGGTAAACAAGGGCAGCAGGGGAGTCGGATGGGTGGTGAGAAGGGAGGAGAAGCATATATGGGACTCAAACCTGAACTTTTATGTTACTATTCTTATGTTTTTTAGGTGCTATCTCTTGACAGGATATTGACAGTTTATCCAGTTTATTTTAGGTGTATTAATAATAGAGTGTCAATGGTTTCTCAAATGTATAAAGCTGTTTCTGACCTTTATAAGGAACCCATGGAAGGGGAGAATTAGGTTTGTCCGGTGCACTTACGGTACCCTATTCCCCAAGGAGGTTGTCTTCTACTTCCCCCTTAACCTCCAAGGTTTTGAAGGCTGTCCAGGAGTTTTTCCTGGACAATTAGTGTTAGCTTTGTTCTTCTCCTTTTTGATACCTCTGTTTATTCTTTTAGCGCTTATAGATTTTTTAGTTTTTTTTTTGTCTGTCTCTTGTCTTTTAAGTCTTCTACCCAACCCACTGTGTATCTCTGTCTCTTCCCGTTCCCTTACCTATACCAACCTAATACTAAATGGCACATCAACATTGTTCAGAGCTCTTTGAATGTTAAGGGATTACATAGCCCTGAGAAAAGATCTATTTTACTAAACCTCCTTATAATAGGAAAATGGACATCGCTTTTCTGCAGGAAATACAGTACTGTCAAAATAAACCCAATAAGTTCTCTAATTTGGAAAGGTGTACCACAGTCCTTCTCTTGATTCCAAGTCCAGAGGTTCCTTTATACTCATACACCACTCAGTACCGTGGGTATTCACGGATCCTTGTATTGATGGAGAGGACTGTCTTCTAATGGTCAAACATCTCATAGGTCCTAATAAGGTAACGTTCACCGATGTGTGGCCCAGCTATGTAAGGCACACATAAAATCCAGGAGAGTGCACAGGAAGGTAATCGCAACGCTTGATATGCATTCACTTCACTCACACTTTCAGACACACCCACTAGGGGTATAAGAGGGAGTGACACGTGGCAGAGCTGATTCAAGTTTCCTGTCTGAGAAGAGCTCAAGGCAGATAGTTTCCTGTCTGAGGACAGTGCAGTTCAGTTTTCAGTCCAGTCTGGACTTGGAGGATACTGAGAGCTAGTCAGTGAGCTCTGGAAGAAAGCTGACATTACCATCGAAGCCACAAGTGCTTATGCTAAGAGCGAGGGCAGGGCGAAGGGCATAGTGGAGAAGACAGAGAGAGAAGTGCTTCAAGTATTGGATTGCCTGCACTAAATCACCGGACACCGGAGTCCGAAGCGTTGCTAGTGTTTCAAGCATAGTAACAAGAAAACTGGAGGCTATCTGGACTACAGGTCGCAGAGAGCAGCCCTAAGCGCTGATACGTAATCGGAGTCAGGAGGAACAAGGACTTTTAGCTAGGCCAAGCATAGAAGGACTCTGTTCTCACCACTTAGAAGGCTCCACCACAATGTCAGCCGGGCGTTACAGCTATTGAGAAAAGCTGGAGATTGCAGAGTTAACTTCGCTTTATGCAAGTTTGGACTCACCTACATATGAAGTAAAGGAGGCCTCTAACCTGCTCAGCGGTTATCCCGAATGTGCATTCTCCACCCCGACCAGCTCCCCGGGACCTGCCTGAAACATCTACAAGTAAAAGGTATGAAAAGAAGCTGCATTGTGTGTGATTGAATTATTACCTACACCCTGCATCATCACCATAGACTTCCAGGGATCCGTCTCACCTGTGGGAGACTTACCACCCAGCTGCCCCATAACATCCCCTGTGAAGATCCTTATAGCAGCGCTGGTCCAATTGATCAGACACCACAGGTGGCGTCACAAACTACCTATCCTTATAATCCCCTGTAAATATCCCCCATTGCATGACCGCCAGGGCCACGGAACGAGTCCCGCTGCCAGTGACAACTCCCATAGACTTCCATGGGCTCGGCTCCGAGTACCCCATAGCCCTGGTACCACCTCAGTGTGGTGCGCGTCATCTACTTGGCGTCACGAACAGGATGCGAAACTTGCAATTGTGAGTCCTGTGTTGCCTATTGAACTGTTTGGTGAAAAAGACTGTTTGCTGTGTTTGGCGCCATTATACCGCCATCTTTATCGCAATATTCACGCCCTCAGGCGCTGGTGAAGAAGGGGGGCGTACCTGAAAGAGCGCGCTGTTGCCTGGACACGCCCCCAACTCTGACGCGGCGGCAGGGCCTGTGAAACAGGAAGTGAACGCTCTGACATCAGAGCGCCAGCGACAAAGGTCCTGTCTCCACCGCTGTGCCTGCGACGCTGCAGCCTGTGAAAGAGGTAGGCTCCGATTAACCAAGGGGGCATCAACATGTCGCAGCAACCGGCAGACGGAGCGGCCCCCGCCGGTGGCCCCAATAGCCCACCGCTTGGCGTTGTAGTGCAGGATGGAGGTGCGGGCCCCTCACCTGCCCCGGTGGTCCCGCTCATGCCGCTAACGCTCCCATACATGCCTGGAGCGAAGTGGCTCCCCAGTACAGCGGCGAGCCAGACACCCTGCCAGGGTTTAAACGGAAGATATGTAGTATTTTGGATATGTACTCAATGACTGAAAAGCAAAAAGCTGCTGTAGTAATAGGGCAGTTAGCTGGTGCGGCTGAGAGAGAAGTAGAGACTTGGCCCGCTGCAGACCAGGAGTCAGTACCTGCGATTCTCTTAAAGCTACAGGCCATCTTTGAGGACCGCACAGAAACGGATCTCCGGATGGCATTTTATCAGTGCTTCCAGAGACCGGGTGACAGTATTAGGGACTACGCCTGCCGACTACAGGGGGCCCTGCGAGCTCTTAAACAGGCTAACCCCACAAGTCCCATTGATGAGAGCCAAATGTTGAAAGAGCAATTCGTGCGGGGACTGAGGTCTCCAATGGAAGGCAGGACTGTAAACTGGTGGTCCTTGGATCATCCAGATGCCACTTTTGATGCCCTAAAGGACATGGCAATAAAAGGACTGCGACCCTTGGAAAAGCCAGAGGTGGCAAATCAGTATCACCCGGGTGAAGCCACTCTAAAGCCGGCAGTACCCACCTTTTCCCCGCAGGTGGCAGAAGCTAAAACGCAGGTGGCGCCCCCTAGTGAGTTGGAATGTCTGCGCTCGGAAGTGCGCCAGCTGACTAAGAACTTGGCCACTGTAATGGATGCCCTGCAACTGCGGAAAGAGGAAGGAGGAAAGATCCTACTAGCCGACTGTCCGGAGGATGTCCCTTGGATGAATCGGAGGAAATGGAGGACGTCGCCTCACCGGAGGAGGACCACGCCACCCCAGTAGCGACTCCTGATCAACACCATCCTCGCCGAGAGATCATCTGCTACCGCTGCAACCAAAAAGGTCATATGGCTCAGCAATGTCCTTTAAACGAGCCGATCCTGGGTCAGAGGGCCGACACCCAGGAGTAGACTCATCAGGCCCCTTAGACTGGAACCGCAGGTTCGTGGGTGGACGACCCTACCTGTCCATCATTCTGGACGGGATTGCAATTCCTGCACTACTGGACACTGGATCTCAGGTGACCATCATACCTGATGTCCTTTATAATAAATTCTGGTCCATGGACAGTCTCCAGCCCCGAGCCCTGACTTTACAGTATACGCCTCTAATGGTCTCCCTGTTGAAGTACTTGGAGCCAAAAATGTGGACGTAAAAGTGGGCAGAGTGGAGCTGAAGGATCAGGGACTTCTAGTAGTCAGGACTGTAAATGAGGAAAATGGCCTAAATGTGATATTAGGTACTAACATTATCAGTAACTGTCTGGGAGAAGTTGTGTTTTTGCTCCAACAGCTCGCTGAAGTTGCCAAGCCAAAGCAGAAGGGAGTGATCCAGAGGGAGATCCGGGCCCTGATGTGCCAGCAGCAAGCGAAGCTTACAGATGGTGAAATCGGTAATGTATGGGTCACAGACTCGAACCCCATTGTAATACCCCCAATGAGTGAAATGTTAATATGGTGTAGGGCAGCCATAGGTCTGAGAGGACAGAACTACCAAGCAGTAGTAGAACCCCATCGCTCAGAACACAGACCTACACTCATGACTGCTAGAGGGGTAGTGGAAGTAATAAATGGGAGAGTACCAGTACGACTTCTCAACTGGGGGGACGAGAAGTAAATTTACCACGTTATGCCACAGTTGCTAAATTACATGCCGTAGATAACAATTCTATCCTCACAACCGAGTCCTTAGCCTCCCGCCAACTAGCGGAGGATAATGATCCGGCAACCCCAGTAGCGGATTGGTGTCAGCAGCTTCATATAGGGACAGATACCACTTCCGTCCACCAGAAACAGGGGGTACTACGGGTGGTACAAGAGTACGCACAAGTATTTAGCAAACACCCACTTGACTTTGGGACAATTAAGGAGTACAGCATCATATCCCTACAGGCAGTCATCCTCCCATCAAAGAGCGGTACAGGCCTATACCTCCAGCCCACTATCAGAAAGCTAAAGAAATGTTGCGTGACATGAAGGAAGCCGGGGTGATAAGGGATAGTTGTAGCCCCTGGGCAGCACCTCTAGTTCTAGTTAAGAAAAAGGATGGTAGCATGAGAATGTGTGTAGATTACCGACAAGTAAATCGCATAACACATAAAGATGCATACCCACTACCACGCATTGAGGAATCCTTAGCTGCTCTGAAAACGGCTAACTACTTTTCTACCCTCGACCTTACTAGTGGGTACTGGCAAGTAGCTGTGGCTGAGGAGGATCGGGAGAAAACTGCTTTCACCACCCCAATGGGACTCTGCGAGTTTGACAGAATGCCGTTTGGCCTCAGCAGTGCCCCAGGAACATTCCAGAGACTGATGGAGAGCTGCCTGGGACATCTCAACTTCGAAACTGTGCTGCTGTACCTGAACGACGTGATTGTGTACTCCAAGACATATGAAGATCATCTGAAGCACCTGGCAGAGGTATTCGAGTCACTGTCCAAGTATGGGATGAAACTGAAGCCCTCCAAATGCCATCTGCTCAAACGAAAGGTACAGTACTTGGGACATATTGTCAGTTCCGAAGGAGTAGCGCCGGACCCCGAGAAGGTCACAGCCATCCAGAAATGGCCGGAGCCGAAGAATCTAAAGGAGGTGCGTCAGTTCCTGGGACTAACAGGTTACTACAGGAGGTTTGTAAAAGATTACACCAAGAAAGCGGCGCCTTTGCAGGACCTCCTGGTAGGACAACCTCTCAAGAGCAGAAACCCTCCATTCAATTGGGGTAAAGAACAAGCTGAGGCATTCAAAGAGATGAAAGAGATCCTGACAGGCGATGAAATCTTAGCCTACCCAGATTACAGCCAACCGTTCCTGCTATACACAGATGCCAGTAACGAAGGATTAGGAGCTGTCCTCAGTCAGAAGCAGAATGGCCAAGAAAAAGTCATCGCGTATGCCAGCAGAAAACTCAGGCCAACTGAGAGGAACCCGGAAAACTATAGCATCTTCAAACTGGAGTTTCTGGCGCTGGTCTGGGCCATTACCGAAAGATTCAAACATTACCTCGCCTCCAACAAGTTCACTGCGTACACGGACAACAACCCCTTGACGCACCTTGAAACAGCCAAGCTGGGAGCCATGGAGCAACGTTGGATGGCTCGGCTGTCAAATTATCAGTTTACCATCAAGTACAGGGCAGGCCGTAAAAATGCTAACGCGGACGCCTTGTCCAGAATGCCGCATGAATCCGACACGGGGGAAGAATCAGATGATCTGGAAGAAATCGAGCTACCTGCGTTCCACCGAAATGGGATGGTCCAAGAGCAACGAGTCTACAGAAAGCGGTGTGGTGAGATGTTGAACCCTTTACCTCATCACAGCTGGAAGGAAACTCAGGACAGCGATCCAGTGGTCAGCCGTGTCAAGGAGCTGATAAGACAGGAAGGTTCCTCCTTGGAGAAAGACGCACCTATACCAGCAAAGCTCCTGTGGAATGAGAGAAGCCGGTTGTTCATCTACCGTGAGAAGTTGTGCAGGAGATACGTCGACCCAAGGACCCATGAGATGGTTTGGCAGATAGTGGTCCCCAGAGCAGACATCCAAATGGTGTTAGAAGTGTACCACGATCAAGCAGGACACTTTGGCTGGAAAAAGCTAGAGACCCTGTTGAGGTGTCGATTCTACTGGGTAGGGATGCGCAGCTCCATCGTGAAGTGGTGCCGGAATTGTGGACCCTGTGGACTCAGACGAAAAGACTATCATAGTCAGAGAGCACCCCTGCAGCCTATCCGGACGACTCGTCCCTTGGAGATCGTGGCATTGGATCACGTCAAGTTGTCCCCAAGCAGGTCAGGATACTCATATGCCCTGACCATGGTGGATCACTATTCCAAATTTCTGGTGGTCGCCCCTGTCAAAGATCTGACAGCAGAGAAAGCAGCAAGAACCTTCCAAGCAAGTTTCTGCAGACCACACGGATATCCGGAGCAGGTGCTGACTGATCGAGGTCCTGCATTCGAAGCTGAACTGTTTAAGGAATTCTGTCACTTATATGGATGTAAGAAGATCAGAACAACACCGTACCACCCTCAGACCAATGGCCTTTGTGAAAAGATGAATCACATTGTCATCGACTTACTGAAATCTGTACCACTGGAAGAAAGAAATCGGTGGCCAGACTTGTTACGTGACCTGGTCGACTTGTACAACCACATACCAGTAAGTTCCACCAACTGCACTCCAGCCTACCTTATGAGAGCGAGACCAGGAAGACTGCCGATGGATTTGGAACTTGGTGTGGTAGAACCAGAGGCTGATGACAGTGCTGAAGATTGGGACACAACTCGACAGGAACAGTACAAGAGAGTACAAGCCTGCGTAGAAGACAGTCTCAACAAAGTAAGGGAAAAGCAAGAGAAGAACTATAACAAAAATGCTCCCGCTACGCCTTTTATGCCTGGAGAAATGGTGCTCAAAAGGAAAAGAAGAATGCACAAGTTGGATGATCAGTGGGAACAGGAGCCATATGTCGTGCAAAATTCCAATTTTGATAACAGAAAGGTCTGTGCCATTAGCAAGGATGGAGGAAAAACGACTGCAACTGTGTCTAGAGATCATCTAAAGTTGTGTCCTGGCCCATTAAAGCTTCGTGAGGAAGAACCTGTTGTCCTTCAGAAAGAAAATGATGAAGCGGTCATACATACAGATTTGGGAGATTTACCTGCAGATTGGCCCAGAGTGGGAGATGCTGTAATTATTCCTGTGCTGCAGTTTTTTCAACCGCAAGAGGAGTCTCTACATCCAGTCATACCAATTGTGCCAGTTGAGCCACTTCCAGAAGGACCTATTCCGGCAGACCCTCCACCATTGGGATCCCAAGCAGCGGAACCGCAAGAAGCAGCACCACAAGAAGTGGAGTCCCCTGGTGAAGCAGTACCGCCTCGCCCAGTCGCTAGCATGCTTGCCAGGTCCCTAGAGAGGTGGAGTCGTATCTATAGTTTGCCATTACGCAGAATAGACAGGCTAGAGACTACTATACCTGATGCTACCCCACGTAGGTCAGAACGTATCACTAAAGGAAAATTACCTATTCGTTATCAAGAGTAGTCCTAGTAAATTAGTTAGCAAGACCCAGACAGGGTTTACTGCACCTGAGAAATGTATAAAGTTTGAACAAGTTATTAATGTGATTTCTATTTATATGTCTTGAAATATGTTTTTTTTTTCTCATGCATGGACTGTGTGGCTGTGGACTGTGCCAGCCCAAAAACTTTAATGTAAATAGTTTGCACCACGGTGCTACATCTTGGTTTTACACAAAACCATTGCTATCTACCTCTGAAGAAAAACCCGTATGGTGTGGCCTAGAGTGAGGTCTGCATTCAGAAGTCCTGCAGCCCACCCAGGACCCACGTGGGAGGTTTTTGGTGCGGGTCCTCCACAAGAATATTGTCTAGTATTTATGAAAATGTTTTGATATTTTTATATGTCCATGTACAAATTGTAACGTTCAAGAAGTCTTACCTCCCGGATGGGAAGTGTTAAAATGTTGATGTTAATGCAAAACAAAAGTGTTTTTCTCTTTTACAGCCCGGGAGTGCTGTGTTTAACCAAGGGGGGATGTGTGGCCCAGCTATGTAAGGCACACATAAAATCCAGGAGAGTGCACAGGAAGGTAATCGCAACGCTTGATATGCATTCACTTCACTCACACTTTCAGACACACCCACTAGGGGTATAAGAGGGAGTGACACGTGGCAGAGCTGATTCAAGTTTCCTGTCTGACGGCTCTAGCATGGTATTTACACCCAGACTTCATACAGGGCAGCACATACATCACAAGCTCGGCGCGGGAGCGCTGCTTCTAAATATCTCCTCTCAGGTAATCTATACCTCCCACTGCAGCCCTTTTACTTCATGAGACATGTTACTGAGATAGACATAGGAGTCTCCTTTCTTCCTACAGACTGTTAGCTGCATCATGTGACATGTTTACGATTCCCTGTGAACAGCTGCTACTAATTAGGTAATTCACCTTTTCACCCTCAGTCTTCCTCTCTTGTGTTCAATAGACTTAATACCTTCTCATTATTTCCTACAGCCTTAAGGTACTGCCACACTAAACAATCCCGCTAGCGATCACAATAACGACGCATACTAATGCGATCGCTAGCGGGATTGTTTCTATATCGCTAAATGCGGCCACATTTAGCGATATAGTTAACGACGCTATCGCCGTTAGCGATCTTCTTAACGACTTTAGCGGTACAAAAGTACCGCTAAATCGCTAAGAAAAGGTGCCACACAGCGATTAGATACTTACCCAGCGGGAGCGCCGACGAGAAAATAGGGTCCGGAGCGATTCCAGCGACGAGCGAGATCACAGCAGGAAGCTCGTCGCTGGAAGCTGCCGCACTGAACAACATCGCTAACAGGATCGCTAAATAGTGACGTTTTTTAGCGATCCCGTTAGCGATATTGTTCAGTGTGGCATACCCTTTACTCTGACACCCTGTTGGTTTTTGCACCTTCTCTTTGTATTCATTGGCACTGGACCTCAAGGTAACTCCGCATATTCCGAAGCTCCTTTGCCGCCAGAACAAGTGTATATATTTATCTTTTCCTTGCATGTTTGATATGGGCCAAACTGTATATCTTTTCTCTGTGTGACTATTTTGTATATAATATCTGACCACTGGATGATTTTTGTATATTTACCTTCATTGTCTCATTTGCTTTATTATTTCATTGTGATTATATATTTGCTATTTATTTGTTTTCTCTTTATTTTTCAGCGACTTTTTTGATAAAGGCTTCGGTTGAGCCGAAACGTTAAAAATTTAATCGCTTGTCATATATTGCCTTGCCTAAACTACCTATCTGTATATAAATAAATAATAGTTTTCCCCCTTGCATCATATTCAACTAAGTGTGCGGTGTATTATATTATTCTAGATTTGGGACCTCAGGTCCGCTACACCAGCACCTTGTCTTACTTGACTGAGTGCACGCTAAGTTCTTTACTCATACTATATTGTTAGCGTTTGCACCGGTCCCTCCTCCCCCTCTTTTTTTCATGTCTACTGACACCTTTGCCTATGATTTGGCTACCAGCACCAGTATACTATCACAAGTTACTGGCTCAAATGAGTTTCTAAAAACTCCAGTTCAGGAATTAAGGACTAGGGATTTTGAGAAGGAGAAACGTAAATTAATCTCATACGATCTCCACTCCACAACCCTAGCGGAATATCACAGGCAAAATAAGATTCCCAGGGGGCTCAGGTGCAATCTTCGCCCTACCCTCTTCTCTGACAACCCCGACTATTGTGATAAATACAAAAAAATACTTAATAAATGTTCCCTAGATATCATAATTCTGACAGTGGAATATCTTCAGAAAGCTATAATTGATATAAAGCAAAATATCCAGGCAATTGAGGCTCAACTGGCAGCTACCCTAACCTCTTCGGATTGGACATCACTCAAGGCGAAGACCGAGAAGGCCTTGGCGGAGCATCAAAAAACACTACAGGAGCGCAAGAGACAAAAATTTCAGAGAGACTCTGAAGATTATTCCAACAATCGTATCTACAGATGGACCGACTCCTCCGCTACCACCAACCCCTGGCGCAGGCCCAGGTATACACGCCGAGATGGTTCTTTCAGCTCAGGAAGCGATTCCTCAACAGCTTCGGGACGCCCTCATTTTTTATCCAAAGGCCGCAGGGGAGGACCCACAAATATAGACCAACAAGGAGATCCAGGAGAAAGGATGACCACACGGTCACAGGTGAGAGACCCAACTCAGTGATCAACATCTCGGATTATCTCCTTTCACCTGCGGAACTATCAATTCTACAGAAAGGACTCTCCTTCTGCCCCACTCCACCCTGGGATTCGTTCCAATTGAAAAAAGATCTGGAACGCTTCTATCGAACTGTAAGACTTAAAGCGCATTTTGGACTATCCTCTAATCTCACTGGAGACTCCTCACCACCCTCAGTGTCGGCACTTTCTATCTCTAATCTTGGCCTTTTCAATCGGAGTAACTTCTGTCCTCCCCGTTCCTACCATGCTGCCGAGACCTTCATCTCCTTGGTAGACCGTGATATTGATGCGATCTTACATCAACAACGACTTGGTTTTTTGCCATCACATTCCAACATCTCAGCTAGTGAAAGACAGGCCCTCACGTCCTTACAGAGGAATACCTCTATTATTATTAAACCAGCTGACAAGGGGGGCGCTATAGTTGTTATGAATCGTACCCAATACACAGATGAGATACAACGGCAACTATCTGATACCAGCACGTATGAGATTGTCCCTAGAGATCCTATATTTAGTATCAGGAATAAAATCCGCACCGTATTGGATCAATATCTGACCCGCAATACCATCGATCAAAAAACAGCTACTTTTCTCACTAACCCCCTGTCATGTGTGCATTGCCACGAAGATCGTCGCGGTTGCACATTTTGACTTCTCACAGCTGATCTGCTGTTTCTTTGTGTTTGGCAGCTAGGGAGTTAATTCTGTCTGTGCTCGGTGCTGGCACCAGTTTCTCCCGGCTGCAATTGATTATTTGTTGATTGGTTTCCTTTAAATTCCTGGTTGTCTGCTTGGGGAGTTGCCAGTGAAACCTTCATGCAGACCACAGATAGGAATGAATCTGTATAGACTTTAGTTGTGAGCTCCTTAGTTGTTCTAAGCTCAACTTGGTTAGAGTTTATTTCCCAGACCATTTATGTTCCTTTGGTGTTTGAGTGTGTATGCAAGCGAGTGTTATCCTGTCTGTCTTATATGTCTAATCTGTGTATTTAGCTGAGATCAGCCCATATCCCTTTGGTGGTAGTCAGGATCCTTCTTAGGATTGATTACAGGGTTCAGGGTCTGATAGGAGACAGGGTTAGGTTGGAGACTTGGACCTCTGAACCATTATCAGTACCTCCAAGGTGAGGGATTAGTTAGGACCCAGTTTAGGGTCAGGTTAGATCCCGGTCCACCTCTTTCCTGTTTCAGCTCATCAAGTCCTCAAGATTAACCCTGAGTTCAGCAGATATCGTGTCAGGTAAATCTATTCTATACTTACATGCTGATGTTGCTATACTAGTTGTTGTATAGAGTGTTGTTCCTGTATTAATAGTTTACTGACATTGTATACATATCATTAGACAGCGTGACACCCCCATCCTATTACACCTGTCTTTTATGTATTGCCCAAGATACATAAATCTATCACCAATCCCCCGGGTAGACCAATTGTTGCCTCTACTGACTCCATTCTGTCTCCGCTATCCATTTTCCTTGAAAAAATACTTACACCACTAATTAGATTGACTAGATCTTTTCTCTTGGACACGGGACATTTTCTGAATATCATTAAGAATATCAATACAGTGCCTCCAAATAGTATTTTGGTCACTATGGATGTCACTAGTCTGTATACCTCCATTAAACACACCAGTGGAATTGAAGCCACAAGGTATCTACTCAATTCATCTGATATGTCTACTGACTCCACCCAATTCTGCATAGATATCCTCGGGTTGGTATTATACGAAAACTATTTTCTATACGAAGACAAATTCTTTGTCCAGAAGTGTGGTACAGCAATGGGCTCGAACGTAGCGCCCGCTTATGCAAACGCATTTATGAATTATTTTGAGATTTCTCATGTGTATAACCATGATCTATTCATACGACACGTTACAGCCTATCACCGATTTATAGATGACATCTTCTTCATCTGGACAGGTACCTCCAGCTGTCTACAGACCTTTCATACTTACCTTAATTCCGTCCTTCCGGAATTACAATTCACAATGCACTGCAATACTGAATCTGTTTCCTTTTTGGATACTAAGGTTTTGAAAGACACCAATGGGATACTTTCCACGGACATTTACTCTAAACCCACAGATTGTAACAGTCTGTTACACTACAAGAGCTGTCATCCTAAAACTACCCGCGATAGTTTACCCCGTTCTCAATTTAACAGAGTCACGCGTATTGTTTCAGACTCCAACATTCTGTCTAACAGACTGGACACTATGTCCCTCAAGTTTCGTGAAAGGGGCTATCCCTCTACACTACTTGAAAATGAGAGAACCAGAGCTCTTGCACCTCCATCCTCATTACCACAGACACATGCCAAAGAAAGGATTCCCTTTGTGCATACATTCCATCCTCTCATGCCAAAGGTTTATACCATCATTAAGAAACATTGGTCCCTCCTGGCTAGAGCCTACCCTGATATTGGTCCTTTCAATGTACCAACTCTGATCTGTACCAAACGACCACCTAACATTAAGGACAAACTCATTAGGGCAGACATAGGCAGTGCACATCCTACCACCACTCAGAGACTTCTAGCACCGAGACGCAATGGTACCTTTCCCTGTCTGAATTGCGCCTCCTGCTCAAACATTATCAGATCGGACAACATCACTCACCCCCGAACGGGCAAATCCTACCCTATACGAGGTTTTTTTACATGCAACTCTAATTTTGTAATTTATGTGGTTAAATGTCCATGCGGGTTGCTCTATGTGGGTGAAACCACACAACACATCAAAGATCGTATAGCCAGCCACAAGTCCACCATTAGATGTGGAAAGACATGGCTCCCTTTACCTGACCATTTTGCCAGAATGAGACATTCAGTGGCCCAGCTTAAATACCAAGTGGTTGAACATGTCCCCCGTCCTCGAAGGGGCGGGGACCATTCAAGATTACTTAAATCCCGTGAGACCCACTGGATTTTCAAACTCGATACTTTAGCTCCCAAGGGTCTAAATAGGGAGATAGATTGGTCATCATGATATGTCATTCTAATATTTTTTTCTGTTGATTTTCAGACTCGCTAATACTTGATTGCCTTGGGTGAGTTTTGCTACCCCACCCCCTGGCCTTTGCCTCTATACTTCAATCATATTCATGTATATAATAGTGTGTATATAGTATTAACTCTTCCCTAATTTTATTTTATTTTTAATTTTATTTTACTCTGTCAGCCAGCCAGTTTTTTCTTTAATGTTCACACCTAACATTGTAGTGCCTGTTAGTTATCCAGGTCACCTGCGCTCACTATACAATCATAGAACTAGTTTCTACTAACAGCATCCTATACGCTTATTATAGTTCCTAAGGTACGGCGCTCACGCAGTTAACACTCTCAGACAGACGCTTCCTATCAACAGCGTCCTGTTTCCATGACACCTATTCCTCCAGCAAGGAATGGCATCTGCGCAGTAAGCACACTCAGTCACGTGACATCATCTCCGCCCCCAGACCCTCACTTCCGGTCTGACGGCTCTAGCATGGTATTTACACCCAGACTTCATACAGGGCAGCACATACATCACAAGCTCGGCGCGGGAGCGCTGCTTCTAAATATCTCCTCTCAGGTAATCTATACCTCCCACTGCAGCCCTTTTACTTCATGAGACCCATCACTGAGATAGACATAGGAGTCTCCTTTCTTCCTACAGACTGTTAGCTGCATCATGTGACATGTTTACGATTCCCTGTGAACAGCTGCTACTAATTAGGTAATTCACCTTTTCACCCTCAAGGGTATGCCACACTGAACAATATCGCTAACGGGATCG
This sequence comes from Oophaga sylvatica, assembly GCA_033576555.1. Classification (NCBI taxonomy): domain Eukaryota; kingdom Metazoa; phylum Chordata; class Amphibia; order Anura; family Dendrobatidae; genus Oophaga; species Oophaga sylvatica. Next base: position 358,894,595 of record JARQOD010000001.1, on the reverse strand, counting down.
CTAAAAAACGTCACTATTTAGCGATCCCGTTAGCGATGTTGTTCAGTGCGGCATCTGCCAGCGACGAGCTTCCTGCTGTGATCTCGCTCGTCGCTGGAATCGTTCCGGACCCTATTTCATCGCTGGCGCTCCCGCTGGGTAAGTATATATCGCTAGTGTGGCACCTTTTCTTAGCGATTTAGCGATACTTTTGTACCGCTAAAGTCGTTAAGAAGATTGCTAACCGCGATAGCGTCGTTAACTATATCGCTAAATGTGGCCGCACTTAGCGATATAGAAACAATCCCGCTAGCGATCGCATTAGTATGCGTCGTTATCGTGATCGCTAGCGGGATTGTTTAGTGTGGCAGTACCTTCAGTCTTCCTCTCTTGTGTTCAATAGACTTAATACCTTCTCATTATTTCCTACAGCCTTACTCTGACACCCTGTTGGTTTTTGCACCTTCTCTTTGTATTCATTGGCACTGGACCTCAAGGTAACTCCGCATATTCCGAAGCTCCTTTGCCTCCAGAACAAGTGTATATATTTATCTTTTCCTTGCATGTTTGATATGGGCCAAACTGTATATCTTTTCTCTGTGTGACTATTTTGTATATAATATCTGACCACTGGATGATTTTTATATTTACCTTCATTGTCTCATTTGCTTTATTATTTCATTGTGATTATATATTTGCTATTTATTTGTTTTCTCTTTATTTTTCAGCGACTTTTTTGATAAAGGCTCCGGTTGAGCCGAAACGTTAAAAATTTAATCGCTTGTCATATATTGCCTTGCCTAAACTACCTATCTGTATATAAATAAATAATAGTTTTCCCCCTTGCATCATATTCAACTAAGTGTGCGGTGTATTATATTATTCCTGAGAAGAGCTCAAGGCAGATAGTTTCCTGTCTGAGGACAGTGCAGTTCAGTCTCAGTCCAGTCTGGACTTGGAGGATACTGAGAGCTAGTCAGTGAGCTCTGGAAGAAAGCTGACATTACCATCGAAGCCACAAGTGCTTATGCTAAGAGCGAGGGCAGGGCGAAGGGCATAGTGGAGAAGACAGAGAGAGAAGTGCTTCAAGTATTGGATTGCCTGCACTACATCACCGGACACCGGAGTCCGAAGCGTTGCAGTGACGAGTCCCGCTGCCAGTGACAACTCCCATAGACTTCCATGGGCTCGGCTCCGAGTACCCCATAGCCCTGGTACCACCTCAGTGTGGTGCGCGTCACCTCCCTGCCAGGACAAGTCAGTTTCTACATATCTAGACCAAGTGGCAATTTTTGCAAAGGGAATGCTAATACAGGGGGGAGACTTTAATATACGACGACATATACTGAAAAGCCTGCAGGAGCAATAATTGATTAATACCTGGCGACTTCTCCACCTGGCAGACAGAGACTTCTCCGTCTATTCTAACCCCCATGATGTCTATACAAGAATCGACTATTTCTTCTTAAGACATCACTTTGCTACTTGGAGCTACTTGGATAATATCTTCTCGGATCACGCTCCTGTTAGGGTACGTTTCCAGCGTCAGGAATAAATCATGCTTGCACAGCATGTATCTCTCATGCAAGCATGATTTATTTATGCCATATCCCCTGATGAATCCTGGTGGAGGAAACGCGTTGGGAAAGGGCCTCATGCAGTCTGGTTATGTCCAGAGAAAAACTTTCGCTGGTGATAGGAGATGATGAGTTGAAAATGCCTCTATAAATGGGTGAGATCGTTCTATTATTCCTCTTAATATGTTATAGGCTCTAAACAATGAAGGGCCAACTCTAGCGGTGCAGGGTTGAAATACAATTGTTTATTTGCAATTCTAGCGGTGCAGAATTGACATTATACCTGTATGATTTGAGCATATACACCTACATATATATTTTCTCCCCATATATGTTTTTTTTGCTTTGGTTGATTATAGAGGTATTTAGTAATCTTTTCAGATAAAAATATGCATAACTCTAGTGGTACAGGGTTAATGTATTTAAATTTATTCATGGTTCTATGGATGTGGAACTAATATAATTGTCTGAATATATCAAATTCATATCTAATTCTCCCTATAATTCATGATACCTATCTCTCAGGGTATATCAAGTATCCTCTTATACACTATTTTTTGGTTGAGGATGTTCTTATATATGTGTCCGTTTTTAACGTTTTTTGATTAAATAAATGTTAAGTTTTAAATTTTCCCTTTTGCTTCTTCTTAATGTGGACATTAAGTTGTTCGCAAAAATGACTGCATCCAGATTAGCTCCTTTACTATCGAATATTATACATCTGGATCAGATGGGTTTTATGAGGAGTTGGGAGGCAAGGGTCAATACAACCAAGGCTTTAAACCTAATATATAGATCCAGACTTAAATTGCAGCTCCTAATGCTTCTATATACCGATGCAGAAAAGGAATTTGATAGGGTGAACTGGACATTTATGAATGAAATGCACTCTTGACTGGGTCTGAAATCCAATTTCTGCTGATGTTTTTAGCCTGGGGGGCAGTATCCATGGCCCTTTCCTAAACTATTAATATCAGCCCGCAGCTGTCTGCATAGCCTTTGCTGGTTATTAATTATAGGGGTATCCCACATCATTTTTTGGGGGGTCCCCCATTTTAATAGCCAGTAAAGGCTAAGTATACAACTGTGATCTGATATTAATAGCCTGGAAAGCTCCATAAATATTACCCCCTTCTCAGGCTATAAAAATCTGCCCCTTGGCTTTCCCTCTGCTGGTTATTAAAATTACGCGGGAGCCCACACAATTTTTTTTCATTTTTTTTCTTTAAAATTAACAGTTGCTGTCTAATAACAGCCTATGTATGTTCGTTCTGTTAATGCTCCTACATAGACTGGTGACAATTAGTGCTTGGGTTTGTGTGTGTTTAACATAGTAACATAGTATTCAAGGTTGAAGGTAGGCTTTTAGTCCATCTAGTTCAACCCATAGCCTAAAATGTTGATCCAGAAGAAGGCAAAAAAAACGCATGCTAAGCTCCACATTGGGGTAAAAAATTCCTTCCCGACTCCACATACGGCAATCAGATAAACAATGAAGAAGATAAGCAGTGAAATAAAAATAAAATAACTTTTATTCAATAAATGTGAAACAACAAACAAAAACAGGTATATGGTGCATGAGAAAGCTGATAGCCACACTGGTGTCAGCACAGAACGCTAATCAAGGGACAGGGGTCCATCTATCCATCAGTGAATAACATTGAATAAACGCTGTCATAGTCACACCATGATAACACACACATCATAATGCTAAATAGCCCATAGACATATCATAAGACCAGACATGGATGAAATGTACCTGTAACGGTGAGATAGAAATGGACCACCAGCCCACCCCAACGCGCGTTTCGGAGCCTCACTCCTTCCTCAGGGGGCTTACTGTGGCACTGATAATACTCTCTTATATAATAACCTTAATAGTGCCACCTAGTGACATTGCGTCATTAATCATATAACGCACATATGCAATTAATCACAGACTAATTACCTGTTGCTAGCAGCGCCGCATAGGATGCCTTCCCCCCACCTACAGGACGCGCGTCCGCCATGGACGCCATCGCCGGAAATACGTGGGGCCCCACGTGACCGGAAGATGGACATCCAGAGGGAGGAACGCGAGTCATGAGGCAGGAGAAGCCAGCACATACGCATACCGAACTCATACAGCCTGCAGCCATTTCTAAAAAGGGCAACGATCATCAAGGTATATACAGGTCCTTCTCAAAAAATTAGCATATAGTGCAAAATTTCGTTATTTTCCATAATGTAATGATTACAATTAAACTTTCATATATTTTAGATTTATTACACACCAACTGAAATTTGTCAGGTCTTTTATTGTTTTAATACTGATGATTTTGGCATACAACTCCTGATAACCCAAAAACCTGTCTCAAAAAATTAACATATTTCAACCGTCCAATAAAATAAAAGTGTTTTTTAAAAACAAACAAAAAAACCATCAAATAATAATGTTCAGTTATGCACTCAATACTTGGTCGGGAATCCTTTTGCAGAAATGACTGCTTCAATGCGGCGTGGCATGGAGGCAATCAGCCTGTGACACTGCTGAGGTGTTATGGAGGCCCAGGATGCTTCGATAGCGGCCTTAAGCTCATCCAGAGTGTTGGGTCTTGCGTCTTTCAACTTTCTCTTCACAATATCCCACAGATTCTCTATGGGGTTCAGGTCAGGAGAGTTGGCAGGCCAATTGAGCACAGTAATACCATGGTCAGTAAACCATTTACCAGTGGTTTTGGCACTGTGAGCAGGTGCCAGGTCGTGCTGAAAAATGAAATCTTCATCTCCATAAAGCATTTCAGCCGATGGAAGCATGAAGTGCTCCAAAATCTCCTGATAGCTAGCTGCATTGACTCTGCCCTTGATGAAACACAGTGGACCAACACCAGCAGCTGACATGGCACTCCACACCATCACTGACTGTGGGTACTTGACACTGGACTTCAGGCATTTTGGCATTTCCTTCTCCCCAGTCTTCCTCCAGACTCTGGCACCTTGATTTCCGAATGACATGCAAAATTTGCTTTCATCAGAAAAAAGTACTTGGGACCACTTAGCAACAGTCCAGTGCTGCTTCTCTGTAGCCCAGGTCAGGCGCTTCTGCCGCTGTTTATGGTTCAAAAGTGGCTTTACCTGGGGAATGCGGCACCTGTAGCCCATTTCCTGCACACGCCTGTGCACGGTGGCTCTGGATGTTTCTACACCAGACTCAGTCCACTGCTTCCTCAGGTCCCCAAGGTCTGGAATCGGTCCTTCTCCACAATCTTCCTCAGGGTCCGGTCACCTCTTCTCGTTGTACAGCGTTTTCTGCCACATTGTTTCCTTCCAACAGACTTCCCATTGAGGTGCCTTGATACAGCACTCTGGGAACAGCCTATTTGTTGAGAAATTTCTTTCTGGGTCTTACCCTCTTGCTTGAGGGTGTCAATGATGGCCTTCTTGACATCAGTCAGGTCGCTAGTCTTACCCATGATGGGGGTTTTGAGTAATGAACCAGGCAGGGAGTTTTTAAAAGCCTCAGGAATCTTTTGCATGTGTTTAGAGTTAATTAGTTGATTCAGAAGATTAGGGTAATAGGTCGTTTAGAGAACCTTTTCTTGATATGCTAATTTTTTGAGACAGGTTTTTTGGGTTATCAGGAGTTGTATGCCAAAATCATCAGTATTAAAACAATAAAAGATCTGACAAATTTCAGTTGGTGTGTAATGAATCTAAAATATATGAAAGTTTAATTGTAATCATTACATTATGGAAAATAATGAAATTTAGCACTATATGCTAATTTTTTGAGAAGGACCTGTATATATAAAAAATAGCGCCATAATATGAACACATAGATAGTAATCACCTCTATACATATCTCTCAAATATATCTATCGTCACAAATAGATGGTATATCAAAACAACACCTCCCTTAATAATAAATGCGCAAACAACATAACAAGCGGCAAAAAAGTAGCAAGCAGCAAGATCAGATGTAATAATGAACACAATATATATAATAATGAAGATGAAAGAATGAAACACGAATATAACACTTGGTCAAAATACAATAAACATCATAATGAATGAAAGATCGTGTTCAATTTCTGCAAAAATTGTGTTGATAGAAGCATTCATAAATTCAGCGATGTCACTCCTCATGAAAATCACCAGATGATAACAGAAAACTGAAAACTACAATAGAATAAAACAATTGTTAAAACATCATAAAAACAATACGGACACCAGTATGTATACTTAAATGAGCAAAGAACGGTGATCATAGAAATGGGGCAAAAGATATATTCTCATTGAGGCCTTTTGGGCATATGGTATCAAGTGTCCAAATCCATTTGGATTCTAGTTGGCCCAGCCTCTTAGTAAAATTGCCACCCCTAATATTAATGTTGAGCAGATCGATGCCACGTATTCTAAGCTGAGTACTGAGGGTGGATGTATCCGTGCAGGAAGAGGCCGCCTGAATCCCAAGACGTGTTCACGAACGCGTACTTTAAGTTGTCTTGTCGTTAATCCCACATAAATGAGACCACACGGACATGTGGCATAGTAAATCACATAACGTGATACACATGTTATACGCTGTTTGATTTTATACTCTCTCAGGCCATCGGCACTTGAAAAAGATGTACTGCGTTCGATGTTGGGGCAGGCGACGCACTTCCCGCACGGAACACATCCACCAACCATTGTAAACCTATCCAAAAACGTGGGCGTAGGTGAGTATGAATAATGGCTCCTAACTAGAATATCACGCAAATTCCGTGCCCTGCGGAACGCAACCATAGGGCGATCCGGCAGGAATTTTTTGATGATAGGATCCACCTTCAAAATTGGCCACGCTTTTTCAAGGACTGCTCGTACAAGTTTATGCTGAGGATGGTAGGTAGTCACAAACCTAGACACGCCCTGTTTGTCATGTGTATGAGTCCCATATAGAAGATCATTACGATTAGAATATTTGGCGCGATGATACGCCTTTTTGAGTGAACGTCTAGAGTAACCACGGGCAAGAAAGCGAGTTTTTAATTCATCTGCTCGAATTTTGAAATCCTCATCAGTCGAACATATCCTCCGCAATCGGAGAAACTGCCCACAGGAATGGCCCTGATCATGTGTTGTGGATGGCATAATGACGCATGTAACAAAACATTAGTGGCAGTTGTTTTTCGAAAAATGTCTGTCTTAATCGTACCCGCACTGTCTCTTCGAATGGTCACATCCAGAAAATCAATATTATCCTTATCCCACACCGGGGTAAGACGTATGTTCATATCATTGCTGTTCAAAACTGATATAAATTGCAGAAGGTCGATGGAGGTGCCCTGCCAGACAAAAAAGATATCGTCAATATAGCGTGCCCAAAAAAGGACACGCTCAATTGACCCCAATCTGTCAGACAGGAAGAGATCCCTCTCCCACAACCCCAGGAAAAGGTTGGCATAGGACGGCGCAAAGGCCGCTCCCATGGCCGTACCCTGGAGCTGTAGGTAGAAGGATCCCTTAAACACAAAAAAATTGTGTGTCAATGTGAACTCTAAAAGCTCCAGGATGAGATCTTTAAGTCCTGACGAAACAGTGGACATGTCAAGAAAAAACTTTACCTCCTTCAGACCATCTGAATGTCGGATATTGGTATATAATGATTCAACATCAACTGAAGCAAATAGAGATTCACTGTCTAAACACAGTCCATCCACCTTCCGCAATAAATCACCAGTGTCCTTGAGGAATGAGGGGAGGTTGAGTACTAGTGGCTGTAGATAGTAATCGATCCATCTATTGATATGTTCGAGATAGTTCCCCCTGCCAGAAACGATAGGTCTGCCGGGTGGTGACTTGATGTCTTTATGAATTTTTGGTAACAAATAGAGTGTAGCAACGGTGGGTTCTCTGACGGTAAGTGCCAAAGCCAGCTCCCTGGTGACAATGCCGTCATCAATCGCTCTTTTTAAGATAGTGTCAAGTTGGCAGCTAAATGCAGAGAGGGGATTATACGTTAATTTTCTGTAACAAACAGAATTATTCAGTTGTTTAAACGCTTCCCCAAAAAAAAGCGTGGCCAATTTTGAAGGTGGATCCTATCATCAAAAAATTCCTGCCGGATCGCCCTATGGTTGCTTTCCGCAGGGCACGGAATTTGCGTGATATTCTAGTTAGGAGCCATTATTCATACTCACCTACGCCCACGTTTTTGGATAGGTTTACAATGGTTGGTGGATGTGTTCCGTGCGGGAAGTGCGTTGCCTGCCCCAGCATCGAACGCAGTACATCTTTTTCAGTGCCGATGGCCTGAGAGAGTATAAAATCAAACAGCGTATAACATGTGTATCACGTTATGTGATTTACTATGCCACATGTCCGTGTGGTCTCATTTATGTGGGATTAACGACAAGACAACTTAAAGTACGCGTTCGTGAACACGTCTTGGGGATTCAGGCGGCCTCTTCCTGCACGGATACATCCACCCTCAAGACGTTGCCGCGTCATTTTTTTGACGTTCATCAATGCGATAGTACTCAGCTTAGAATACGTGGCATCGATCTGCTCAACATTAATATTAGGGGTGGCAATTTTACTAAGAGGCTGGGCCAACTAGAATCCAAATGGATTTGGACACTTGATACCATATGCCCAAAAGGCCTCAATGAGAATATATCTTTTGCCCCATTTCTATGATCACCGTTCTTTGCTCATTTAGGTATACATACTGGTGTCCGCATTGTTTTTATGATGTTTTAACAATTGTTTTATTCTATTGTAGTTTTCAGTTTTCTGTTATCATCTGGTGATTTTCATGAGGAGTGACATCGCTAAATTTATGAATGCTTCTATCAACACAATTTTTGCAGAAATTGAACACGATCTTTCATTCATTATGATGTTTATTGTATTTTGAACAAGTGTTATATTCGTGTTTCATTCTTTCATCTTCATTATTATATATATTGTGTTCATTATTACATCTGATCTTGCTGCTTGCTACTTTTTTGCCGCTTGTTATGTTGTTTGCGCATTTATTATTAAGGGAGGTGTTGTTTTGATATACCATCTATTTGTGACGATAGATATATTTGAGAGATATGTATAGAGGTGATTACTATCTATGTGTTCATATTATGGCGCTATTTTTTATATATATATACCTTGATGATCGTTGCCCTTTTTAGAAATGGCTGCAGGCTGTATGAGTTCGGTATGCGCATGCGCTGGCTTCCCCTGCCTCATGACTCGCGTTCCTCCCTCTGGATGTCCATCTTCCGGTCACGCGCGTTGGGGTGGGCTGGTGGTCCATTTCTATCTCACCGTTACAGGTACATTTCATCCATGTCTGGTCTTATGATATGTCTATGGGCTATTTAGCATTATGATGTGTGTGTTATCATGGTGTGACTATGACAGCGTTTATTCAATGTTATTCACTGATGGATAGATGGACCCCTGTCCCTTGATTAGCGTTCTGTGCTGACACCAGTGTGGCTATCAGCTTTCTCATGCACCATATACCTGTTTTTGTTTGTTGTTTCACATTTATTGAATAAAAGTTATTTTATTTTTATTTCACTGCTTATCTTCTTCATTGTTTATGTGCCTAGCAATTGCAGTGTTTCATACATTGTCCTTGTATTACACACATATATATATATAGCTACCGTAGCTATTTTTCTATGATTGGGTATATATATATACACATATATATATGTGATGATTGGTGTTATTGCATTTTCTTATACGGCAATCAGACTAGCTCCCTGGATCAACGCAGTATCTAGGAAACTAGTGAATATAGCCTGTAATATTATACTTGTCAAGAAAGGCATCCAGTCCCTTCTTAAATTTTAGTAGGGAGTCACTCATTACAACATTAGACGGCAGAGAGTTCCATAGTCTCACTGCTCTTACAGTAAAGAATCTGCGTCTGTGATTATGGCTAAACCTTCTTTCCTCCAGACATAGAGGATGCCCCTTGTCCCTGTCACAGGTCCAAGAGTAAAAAGATCATTAGAAAGGTCTTTGTACTGTCCCCTCATATATTTATACATTGTAATAAGATCACCCCTAAGCCTTGGTTTTTCCAAACTAAATAACCCCAAGTGTAATGACCTGTCTTGGTATTGCAGACCCCCCAGTGCTCTAATAACCTTGGTCGCTCTTCTCTGCACCCGCTCCAGTTCAGCTACGTCTTTCTTATACACCGGAGACCAGAACTGCACACAGTATTCTAAGTGTGGTCGCACTAGAGACTTGTATAGAGGTAAAATTATGTTCTCCTCATGAGCATCTATTCCTCTTTTAATGCATCCCATTATTTTATTTGCCTTTGCAGCAGCTGCCTGACACTGGCCACTAAATGTGAGTTTGTCGTCCACCCATACACCCAAGTCTTTTTCAGTGACAGTTTTGCCCAGTGTTTTACAATTAAGCACGTAATTATATATCTTGTTTGTTCCACCCAAGTGCATGACCTTACATTTATCCCCATTAAAGCTCATTTGCCATTTATCAGCTCAAGCTTCTAGTTTACATAAATCCCCCTGTAATATAAAATTGTCCTCCTCTGTATTTATTACCCTGCAGAGTTTAGTATCATCTGCAAATATTGAAATACTACTCTGCATGCCCCCTACAAGGTCATTAATAAATATGTTAAAAAGAAGTGGCCCCAATACTGACCCCTGAGGTACCCCACTGCTAACCGTGACCCAGTCTGAGTGTGCTCCATTAATAACCACCCTTTGTTTCCTATCCCTGAGTCAGTCCTTAACCCACTTACACATATTTTCTCCTATCCCCATTGTTCGCATGTTATGTATCAACCTTTTGTGTGGCACCGTATCAAAAGCTTTTCAAAATTCCATGTACAAAAGCTTATCAGATTAGTCTGGCAGGAACGGTCCCTCGAAAACCCATGCTGATATTGGGTCATGAGGTTATTCTTCTTCAGATACTCCAGTATAGCATCTCTTAGAAAACCCTCCAGGATTTTACCCACAGTAGATGTTAAGCTCACTGGCCTATAATTTCCAGGTTCAGTTTTTGTCCCCTTTATGAATATTGACAAAAAAAGCAGGAGCTCTAGTGTCGGCCAGAGCAGTTGATAGACAGTATTCACCAAATCAATTGTAGTATAAAGCAAAGGTGAAATGAAAACATAACCTTTAATAAATTCATAAAAAACAACCAAAATTGTGAGTCACCCAATCTAAAATGCAATAGAAGATGCTAACAATTGGATCAATATTGTTTAAGCCCTCCTATAATTCTGAGAACTGAAAACAGCATCTTCATTTAGGATGGATAAAACCACTCATAATAATCTGGTGGTAATTACCGTACCCAAGTACAACCATTTGGAGAGGATATAATATAAACAATGCAGAGAGCATTGAGAGTAGAAGGGCCTCATGTCTCTATAGTATAGCACCACAGCACTTTAATACAAGCTAGTCCCCTGATGAAATCGCTTGGAGGAAACGCGTCAGGACACCGTTTTAGGGAAAGTGCAGGGCGTATTATGTTATAGGGCTAGTTGTGGACTGCCCTTGTTAGGGCAGGAGCTTGGGGGTCAGTCTATTGATAGCCCCTCAGGGAGTGACAGGGAATTGTCCTCCTGTCTGATGCATCAGAGATCCAGTGCAACACATGTGGTTTCTGAAAAGGCTCCTGCTCTCTTCTCATATGATATGGTGAGATCGTTCCTTTTTTCTTTCTCATCTATATTAAGAATTATCATGTGATATATATGTGTTCCCAGTGTGACCCTATATGTATTGTGGAGGTTGGTTTATATTATATCCTCTCCAAATGGTTGTACTTGGGTACGGTAATTACCACCAGATTATTATGAGTGGTTTTATCCATCCTAAATGAAGATGCTGTTTTCAGTTCTCAGAATTATAGGAGGGCTTAAACAATATTGATCCAATTGTTAGCATCTTCTAATGCATTTTAGATTGGGTGACTCACAATTTTGTTTTTTTTATGAATTTATTAAAGGTTATGTTTTAATTTCACCTTTGCTTTATACTACCTTTATGAATATTGGCACCACATTTGCTATATACCAGTCCAGTTTGTGTTTACTTATTGGATTAGTAATGAGGGTGTCGGACTGAGTGTGATTGTGAGAGTGTGTGAGCATGAGTTTGAGAGCGCAAGTGTGTGTGCACGACTGTGTATTTTCCTGTGTGTGAGTGTGCATGTGTATTTCCCAGTTTATGATACAGCGAGCAGCACCAACTAACAGAATCGTTGCTGCCTGCCATCTTCGGTGACTGTCTAATTGTCAGTATGACTTTGCAGTCACCAACAAAATGGCTACGCACTATGTTCCTAAAGGTACTGCCACACTAAACAATCCCGCTAGCGATCACAATAAGGACGCATACTAATGCGATCGCTAGCGGGATTGTTTCTATATCGCTAAATGCGGTCACATTTAGCGATATAGTTAACGACGCTATCGCCGTTAGCGATCTTCTTAACGACTTTAGCGGTACAAAAGTACCGCTAAATCGCTAAGAAAAGGTGCCACACTAGCGATATATACTTACCCAGCGGGAGCGCCGACGAGAAAATAGGGTCCGGAACGATTCCAGCGACGAGCGAGATCACAGCAGGAAGCTCGTCGCTGGAAGCTGCCGCACTGAACAACATCGCTAACAGGATCGCTAAATAGTGACGTTTTTTTAGCGATCCCGTTAGCGATATTGTTTAGTGTGGCATACCCTTAAATCTCATCCTCCCGAATATCCCCCATCCTCTGGAATTCTTTGCCCCAACACATCCGACTATCAAACTCATTCAGATCCTTCAGACGGAACCTGAAAACCCATCTCTTCAGGAAAGCCTACAGCCTGCAATGACCCTGCTACCTCCTCACCACTACCGGAGATATTGCCTCAACCAACACCGGAACTGCTGCAACCCCCCGACCTACTGTCTCCTGCCTCACAATCCTGTAGAATGTAAGCCCGAAAAGGCAGGGTCCTCTCCCCTCTGTATCAGTCTGTCATTGTTAGTTTGTTTACTGTAAGTGATACCTGTAATTTGTATGTAACCCCTTCTCATGTACAGCACCATGGAATCAATGGTGCTATAGAAATAAATATTAATAATAATAATAATAATAATCCTCTCTAATCCCTTAGCAAACACCCAGAAGGGAGGAGAGGAGTGACATGACACATGTGAGCAGATTCAGCCTATATTTACTGCTGTGCTGTCCTAATGTGAGCAAGTTGTACACTAGGTTTTTGTGTCAAATTTCAGTAGCTGCTCCCCCTAGTGTTTAAAAGTAGAAATACCAAACCTTTTAAAATTATTTTTTACATTTTACTAAATTATAAACAAAAGATAATATTTTTAAACAAAATTTAAGCATTAATTCTTTACATTTTTTCCAATTGCTGCAAAACATTTTTTTTTGGATGGCACCTTCCCTTTAACCCCTTTCTGCCATCTGACGTACTATTCCATCCACGTGCCCTAGGACTTAATTCCCAAGGACGGGATAGTACATCATACCCAATCAGCCGCACTCATGGGGGGGGAGCGCAGCTGATCGTGGCCGGGTGTCAGCTGATTCTCACAGCTGACACTCGGCACTATGTGCCAGGAGCGGTCACGGCATGGCCGGCTCCAGGTTTTTATGGGCCCCGGGCGAAAGAGTCTCAGTTGGCCCCCTTAACACAGACCACGATTCATGATGCACAGATACTGCAGAGAAATATGGGTATAGCACAACGCCAAACACTTCTCTTCTTCCATTACATGACTGATACCTATTGTAAATTGTACAATAGCTCAAAAACCGCCAAATCCTCACAGCGCACAGTACAGACTGGACAGTACAGTCCTCCATACAATATTATGGGCACCACATAGTCTCCCCTCATCACCCATATAATACCCCATGCAGGATGTCACCCCGCCATCCCCCATATAATGCTCCATACAGAATACTGGACCCAATATAATGCTCCATACAGAATACTGGACCACATATAATGCTCCATACAAAATATGGAGCTCTCCTCTACACTGTGCTGCGTTCTGCACTGTTACGGCTCAGGAAAGGGCTCTGTGGAAAGACTCCCCATTATCATCATCATTGCCTGCCCATCATCATCATCATTGCCTCCCCATCATCATCATTGCCTGCCCATCATCATCATCATTGTCTCCCTATCATCATCAATGCCTCCCCATTAATATCATCATCATCATTGCCTTCCCATTATCATTGCCTCCCCATCATCATCATTGCCTCCCCATTAATGTCATCATCATTGCCTTGCCATTATCATTGCCTCCCCATAATTATCATCATTGCCTCCCCATTAATATCATCATCATCATTGCCTTCCCATTATCATTGCCTCCCCATCATCATCATTATCATTGCCCCCCCATTAATATCATTATCATCATTGCTTTCCCATTATCATTGCCTCCCCATTAATATCATCATCATCATTGCCTTCCCATTATCATTGCCTCCCCATCATCATCATTATCATTGCCTCCCCATTAATATCATCATCATCATTGCCTTCCCATTATCATTGTCTCCCCATCATCATCATCATTGCCTCCTCACCACCATCACTGCCTCCCCCACCACCATCACACATACAGCACCGCAGGCAGCACTCTCTCACATACACACATGCAGGCGCACACACACACGCCTCACCTGTCCGGCATCCGTGCGCTCTCTGCCACAGCCGGCCGCTGAATGATGACGTCATTCAGCGGCGCTGCTGTGAGAGAGGAAGCGCCGGCGCAGGCGCCCCCTGGAGCTCAGAGCTGTGGCAGCGGAGGCACGGGGAGAGGTAAGTATTGCGCCGGCTGCATAAGGGGGCCCTGAGCAAGCGGGGGGGGCCCAGTGGCGGCGCTGACACCGCTAACGGGCGCCGGGGTGCCCGACGGCGAGTGGGCCCCCCCGCCTGCTCAGGGCCCCGGCACTTGCCCGGGTGTGCCGGGTGCTGACGCCGGCCCTGGGTCACGGACCACTCCTGGCACATTAACCCCCGGCACACTGCGATCAAACATGATCGCAGTATTCCGGCGGAATAGGGAAGCATCGTGCAGGGAGGGGGCTCCCTGCGTGCTTCCCTGAGACCCTCAGAATAGCGCAATGTGATCGGGCTGTTCCGAGGGCCTCCTACCTGCAGGCCCCCAGATCCAAGATGGCCACAGGGTCCTTCCGGGTCCTGCAGGGAGGTGGGTTATCAGTGCCTGCTGAGAGAAGGCATCGGGAAGCCTCCTGCACTGCCTGTCACATCGCTGATCTGACACAGTGCTGTGCAAACTGTCAGATCATCGATCTGACACTATATAGTGATGTCCCACCCTGGACAAAGTAAAAAAGTGCAAAAAAAAAAAAAAAATATATGTAAAAATAATTTAAAAAAAAAAATCCTAAATTCCCCAATAAATTAATTTCTTGATGTAAATAAAAACCCAAAACAATAAAAGTACACATATTTAGTATCACCGCGTCCGTAACGACCTGTCCTATAAAACTGTCTCACTAGTTAACCCCTTTAGTGAACCCCTTAAAAAAAATACAAGGCAAAAAAAAATGCTTTATCATCATACCGCCGAACAAAAAGTGGAATAACGCGCGATCAAAAACACAGATATAAATAAACATGGTACAGCTGAAAGCATCATCTTATCCCGCAAGAAACAAGCCGCCATACAGCATCATCAGCGAAAAAATTAAAAAGTTATAGCTCGCAGAATAAAGCGATGCAAAAATAATTATTTTTTATATAAAATTATTTTTATTGTATAAAAGCGCCAAAACATAAAAAAAAGATATAAATGAGGTATCGCCATAATCGTATTAACCTGAAGAATAAAACTGCTTTATCAATTTTACCACACGTGGAATGGTATAAACGCCCCCCCAAAAGAAATTCATGAATTGCTGGCTTTTGTTCATTCTGCCTCCCAAAAATCGTAATAAAAAGCGATCAAAAAATATCATGTGCTTAAAAATGGTACCAATAAAAACGTCACCTCGTCCCGCAAAAATAAGATGTCAGTATTCCGGGTTTTCTAGGTAACTTTGTCAATGATTTTGCCCTTTGTTAAAATGGAGTTTGCTGTTTTGTGTGCCCTACTTCCTGTTTGTTTGTTTAAAACCCGGCTCAGGTGCTGGCTTCCTTGCTGGAGTATTCTGCTTCCATTTCCCTGCAACCCAGCTGCTTTGTTCCTCACAGATCTTTTGTGTATTTACCGGGAAAGTGCATAACCAGGTTATCTTCAGGTGTTTCTCAGCTACAGCAGCTTCTACCCATGGCTCTGGACATTCTCTGCATATGTAAGCTGCACTTACTGTATTATCACTAACCTGTTGACTTTGGAATTTAACCCTTGGTTCACTCCATCTGGTAAGAACTGTTTCTGAACTGTGTGTTGCTGTTTAACCCTTCGTTCACTCCCTCCGGTGAGAGCTGTTGGAACTGTTACTGGAATCTTACTGACATATGAACTTGTTGTTGGACTTCACTGAATTATGCCACAACTGAGATTAACTTGTTCCTGGACCTCCCTGTGTCTACTGCATACCTGGATCTGACTCTTCATACACCAGCAGTGTGTGAATCCAGCCACGTTACCTGTGCATCAGACTTACCTTATGGTCACATTTGTGTGAGGACTCCGTCGTAAGAACCTTACCGCCCTTGCTATAGAGGTTCAAGGACTTATATATCCGGATTCATATAACTGGACTTGTATATACAGGTCCTTCTCAAAAAATTAGCATATAGTGCTAAATTTCATTATTTTCCATAATGTAATGATTACAATTAAACTTTCATATATTTTAGATTCATTACACACCAACTGAAATTTGTCAGGTCTTTTATTGTTTTAATACTGATGATTTTGGCATACAACTCCTGATAACCCAAAAAACCTGTCTCAAAAAATTAACATATCAAGAAAAGGTTCTCTAAACTGTCGGGGTCGTAACGACAAACCACTCATCCTCCAGTCACTCCAAATTAGACTAAGAGCACGGGTCGACCGAGAATGAATCAGGCAATACGCTGGTTCAGACTTCAGAACGTGCCCTAAAGAAAATGGTGCTATTAGGCGGCCATCTCCAGTAAGCACTGAACTTTTTATTCACGTACATAAGATTACATACACAGAATATTGGGGTGGAGTAAAGGCGGGATTGAGGAGAAAGAGATATGCTGAATCATGTCTATATATGTACACATTCAGCATCTGATCATCCTAATTGGTCCTTAGATCTTCTTCTAAGTCCTCCTTGATCGTGTTGTCATCCTCAATTTCGTTTCTTGAAGAAAGATTCTATTGTTCTCGTGTATCATGTGTTTCCTCAATTCTCCAAAGGTGGGGGCATTTCAGTAGATCCAGTTCAATTTAGTGTAATACAGTGATAGGACACAAGATGGAGACAAACACCAGCAGATACTAACATTATCTTATTATTCTTTTAAGGAAAACTTCGTGTTTATAAAATACATATACACACTATGAATATAAAAGTATAGTAGAAAATTATATTTTACCTTGACAATCCCCCCTAAACACTAAGTTTTTCCCTTAATATATGCGGCCTTCGAGACTGTCCATGTGTGGGGACAGGGTAATGGATTTCTTCACTTGGTCATTTTAGAAACTGGCCCCTTATGGACCGCCCCCAAACAACCAAGTCCCTACCAAACATGCACATGGAGTTTCTCCCACTATCCCTAAACTAAATCTCTTATTCCCATTTGTATTTTGTTATAGGGGGTTTTATCAGGTTTATCCTGCGGAGTATATTTCTCCATATCACCCTTATCAGTGTCTTCATATAGTAGCGACACAACTTCCTAATGAAAAAAGTACCTGAGGAGGCGGCTGCATTGGTCACAACTTTCCTATACATAGATATCGCACAACATAGAATTATCAATCCTAGCACCAAAAGCCCTGTTACCACTAAGCAGGCTTGTTGGAGAAATTCTTTAAGTCCTCCAAGCCATCTTAAGAAGAAAGAGGTATCTACTTCTGCATTGGCTTTTATTTCCTGAGCCAGATTTTTAATCTCTGTAAGGGCCACTATAGTTTTAACCATTGACTCCAGAATTCTGAGGAATATAAGTACAAAATTCTATCTCTATCATCCCACAGACTTCATCTTTTTCAGCTAGAATCATGTCAATGGCCAGTCTATTTTGAAGAGTCAGTCTTTTGTTTTGGGCCCAGTTTCTCAACTATACCCTGGAAAGCATCTTGACTAAAATTGATATTGATAAATCTTTGCTTGGTGTAGTATATATATTTTATCCAATCTACATTGTAATTGATCTGCACAGTTGGGATGAGAGAACGGAAACCCATGAGGATCTGATTCTGAGCTTTGTATTCGTCTGGGACCCCCCTAGGAACACCTATGGAATCCATATAAACTTTGGGATCCTCAGCATAACCGGTGTGCAGCTGACCCAGACTCCTTCTTTTTCTGGATATCAGTGGAGCTATATTCTCGGATCCAGACTCTTTCTCACGTGTCTTTTAATGACTACCCAGTCTCCAGGCTGCAGGCTGTGACTCCCAGGATCCTGGTTCGGATCTGGAAGAGAACTGAAAACATTATCATATACTTTCTTGAGTCTTTTATGCAAATCCCTTACATATGAACTTAATACATGGTTACTTATTTCCAATGCTTGGGAAAAGAAACATCCTAAACTAGGCACTTTGCCAAATAGTACTTTATACGGAGAAAGTCCAGTTTTTCTATTTGGAATATACTTTACTAAATATAGGGCTAATGATAAACATTCAGGCCAAGATTTCCCTGTTTCAGCCATGGCCTTTTAGATTTTTTTAACTTCAATGTCCTATTTAGTCCTTTTACTTTTACACCGCTTTGTGGTAATATGGGGTGTGGAAAACTTGTTGAATTCCCAAAGCTGTCAAGACTTCATTCATTATTTCACCTGTGAAATGTGTACCTCTGTCACTTTCGATCACCTCTGGTACTCCATACCTGCACACCACCTCCGCAAGCAGCTTCTTTGCGGTTGCCGCAGCCGTAGCCTTGGCAATCGGGAAAGCCTCCGGCCAACCTGAGAATAAATCAAAAACACACCAACACGTACTCCCATGAACTTGATTTTGGCAACTGAATATAATCAATCTGCAGTCTCTGGAAAGGATAGAAGGGCCGAGGGGTGTGTTTGGGTGGTGTCTTGACTACCCTTCTCTGATTATGTGTAGCACATACCATGCATCCCTGGATCAAACCTTCTATACAGGTGGAAAAGCCTGGTGCTACCCAATGCTTCTGCATCACGCTCATTACAGCAGTTTTGGACTGGTGGGTTGGCCCATGTAACATCTGGGCGAGCGCAGGGTACAACGCTCTTGGAAGGCATCGGCGCATCCCTCTTCCCCATACCCCAGTTGCTGCATTCAGACATGCACCTTCTTTTTCCCACTTTTCTACTTCCTCCTGGCGCACCTGAGCCTGCATCTGGGCTAAGGCATCCTCCGACACAAAGGGATTTTTGGGAGCGCTTACCTGGTGCATCGTTACCCTTTGGAGTGGTCTACTGGCTGCTGTTTTTGCTGCTGCATCGGCCATTTTGTTTCCTTTACTCACCTGATCAGTGCATCTGGTATGTGCTTTAACTTTTATGACAGCTACTTCTTTTGGTAATTGTAATGTATCAATTAACTGCTGGACTGCGTCAGCATTTTTAATGGGATGTCCTGCTGCCATCAGGAATCCTCTAGACTTCCAAATTGGACCCAAATCATGAGCTATACCGAATGCGTATCTAGAATCTGTGTAGATGTTAACAATTCTACCTTCAGCTATCTTACAGGCCTCGGTCAGAGCCTTAAATTCAGCCTCCTGGGCCGACTGATATGGGAGCATTGGTTCTGCTTTGATTACTGCATTCAGGGAGACGATGGCATACCTGGTGTGGAAGGTACCTGAGTCATCTTGGTAGCGAGTTCTACAAAAGATTTAAAGTCAACATTACATCTTTCAGTTTCAAACACTGTGGGTAGGCCTGCTGTTTCCTGTGCCATAAGCTGAACATAATCATAAGGAATCTCCTCTCTTGGATCTTCTTTGTACAATACCGTACAATACCTGACCTCCCCCCTAGATCCGAGAGAGGTAACAATGTGACAGGATTAAGTGTGGTACATCTCTGCAAAGAAACATTTGGAGGCATTAAAAGTGCACATTGCAATCGAAGATGACGTGCAGCTGAAAGATGTGCCGACTGCACCTGGTTCAGTATGATGTATACATCATGAGGTGTAAGTGCTGTCAGTGGATAATCAAGAACGATATCTGATGATTTGTGGAGCAATAGTCCTACAGCATGTACTGCCCGTACACAGGACGGGGCACCTCTAGCCACTGCATCTAGTCTTCCACTGAAACAGGCCACTGGCCTTTGATTGTCACCATGTAACTGAGTCAATACCCCTGCCGCGTGTCCCTGCTGTTCATGGAGATACAGGGTGAATAGTAGTTCATAGTTGGGGATTCCTAGCGCTGGAGCTGCCACAATCCTGTTTTTGAGAGAAAAATAAAAACCGTCTATACCTTCAGGAGTTAGTTTAAAAAGCACAATGGTGATACAGTCATAGAGAGGCTGCATGAGGATTGATACAGCATGAATCCACTGCCTGCAGTAGAAAACCAGTCTAAGAAATATCCTAAGAGCGGCAACATTAACAGGAATAGGAAAGTTCTGCACAGCTTCTTTGCGAGCGCTGGTCAGATGTCGCTCCCCCTGGTATAATGCAATGTCCCAAAAAGATAACTGAAGATTTACAAAATTGCAGTTTATCCTTCAACGCTTTACAACCTGCTTGATACAGAAACAACATAAGTAATATTGTTGCAATACGACACTGTTTCCTGGAAGAACACAAATCAGTAAATCATCAACATATTATAAAAATAACATTGGCAAAATCAAAAACTGTAAACTAAGCAGCATCCTGAGATATCTGGAACAAAAGTGTATATATATATATATATATATATATAATATATAGACACCACTGGAGTTTCCAGATCAGTAGCTGCATTAACTGCCCATAATTTTTGTACCAACCCGTACACAGGGTTAAGTTGAAGGGGGGCTGGAGTTTGCTATGTGGGCACTGATAAGAACTGTCCTTGGACCTGCAGCTGCCTGCTTGCAAAATGTGGGCTAGAACTACTCCTGGCTGGTTTTTTTTTCTGATACAGAACAAGCTGAATTCTTCTAACTTTTTTTTTTTTTTTTTTTTTAATACATTGTTCGGAGTGGACAGGGAAAACATACAGGATTACATTCTGGACAGCTTCAGTAAGTAATTGTTGGGACCTAGGCATATTAGTAGAAGTATATCGTGATTTCATTGCATATATTGCATATTGACACGGCAACTGTCCTGCTCTGGTTGCTGGGACCTGTCCTATTTCTACCTGACCACACGTTTGTATATACGAATTAGATTCGTCCTGTATCATGGGTCCGCCTTTCTGTGAAATTGTTGCGGCCAGTCCTCCAGCATAGTGGAGTTGATTATTTGCAGCATTTACTATGACCCCAACATGTTGTTTCGTAAAATCCCCTGTCCTTATCCTAAAGAGTACATCATGACGGTGGTATCCAGGAATAACATTGGAATATATTTCCTGAAAATCTTCTCTTTCCTCTGTGTACTAGCAACGTCTAGCGACACGACTCCACAAAGAGTGCTCCGCCCCAGTCCCGGTGCCACAGTGACAGCCCCAACCGGACAACACTCAATACGCGCCCGCAACCGTAACAACACACCACATCCCAAAAGACCACATTGACCCCGCGGTGACACCACCAACTGTGTGTGCACAGCGGTTCCCCGAATCTGCAGGGGAATCTTTTTAGTGACGGGGAGCTGGAGAGTTGTCTGTAATTACTGAATTTTCTGCCCCCGTGTCCACCTGGAATTCAACCTCATGTCCCCCTAGTAGGTTCACCTGTACTGTGCAATTAGAATGGGGGGTAAGGAGACAAGGGGGTTCATGTGCAAGCTACCTCTTTTTGCCTGCACTAAATCATGTTGTGCCCCTGTGCTATTCTGGCTAGATCCTCTGCTTTTACTGATCTCCAACCCGGTCTACTTACTTTCAGTTTTTCCTTGTCATTCATTTTTTTTTTATGCCATTCATATAAAACTTGCTAGAACTTTCTCACTAGTCTTGTTTTCTTTGACAAAACCCATTTCCACCCAAGTTTTTCTTAGAGTCCAGAAATAATCTTTTGGCTCTTTCCTGAACTCTATCCTCTAGTGTAACTTCCTTTCTCTGCCTGTCTATTTGCTTCTCACATACTCTGACCTTCGATTCTTACGTACTGTGTCTATTCCAAAAACATAAAACTGTTGCACTCTTTCCTGTGCATCCTCACGAATACCCGACGGGAGGGGTCAAACCACTGCGTAGTTTGTGTGTCCTCTCTCCCTCAGCCTGCAGGTTGCTTATCTGTAGAATGACCTTGGTGTACAGCAAAATACCATCTCGCTGCTGCCAGCACTTATCTCTGCTTGCTGTCACTGACTTCTGCATTCTTAGATCAGTTCCTACAAATATAACACTTGTATATCTCATTTATCAATCTATTGTATCTAGCTTCATCTGCCAATTTTCCCTTTTTCTGTTTTCTATCCCACATCTAACCAATCATAACAGTTTTCATTCCCTGGGCGGGTGACATAGAGATAAAATATCCCTTTTCCCCTAAGTTTAATATATTGATCCCTTGAAATCATTCCTATCACAGTTGAATATTTGATAGAAATCGAACTTAAAGATAACCACAGGGGTTGTAGTATTAACCCAGAAGATGGGCATAGTGGCACTACTGGAGATCAGGATATAGCTCAAAAGGATATGTATATCAGAAACTTCATGACTGCTGATTAATCTTGTCCTTCTTGCAATGGGAGGCGTGAATCCAGGTGCTCTTGCCCTCGAGCTTCGGGCAGTAGGGGTGGTCAGGACCACAGAGTAGGGACCCTCAAATCTGGGCTGGAGACAGTCTCTTCCCATAAATTTTTTTTTTTTTTTTTTATATATATAAGGTCATCAGGCGAGAAATCATGCACCGTGTCACCTGTAAATTCTGGGAGAGAAGCAGACACTGCAGAGTGGGTGTTAGTTAACTCTTTAGACAAAGCAATCACAAATTTGCTATTTTATCATTGGTTTCAAATAATTCCTGGTGCCTAATGTCTTCTGTTTTTAACATACCAGCATGATGGAGTATTGAATGTATAGTGGCCCGTGACTCATTTGAGTTTAGAGGATCATGGACTGGACCTACTGCATGGATGATGATATCAGCGGGAAGGTCCCCTGCATGGGTTGTCAGAGTCTGTCCAGGTGGCAAAGGGTCATGAGTGTATATATGAGCCATGCATTCTGCAGTGACGATGGAACCACCTGCTTGGGCTATTAATAGAGCCAGACCCCCTTTCTTGGAGCAGTTGGAGTTGGCAGGACTAACTATAGCACCAACCCGATGTGTCAGGATATCACCGTACCCTATGGACAATGTCACTGGATTTCCGTTGCGGTCTGTGTAATGCTGTGAATGGCAGGGATACCAGTTTTCAAGTACACCGGGGGCTGGGGGCCTGACCGGGGTTTCCGTGAATCTTACAGAGCGACTGTCCTCTCTGAGGATTTGTGAAGGAGAGGAAGGTGCCCCATCTCTGGAGTAGGGGTGGAATAGGCCCTAGGACCAGGGGTTGACAGTGATGGTGGGGGAATGGAGGAGGGAAGAGAAGATACTGGTGCTGCTGGGGATAGTGGTGGCTGTTAAGGGGCCCACCCCTCTTCTCTCTCCTGATCCTCCTCCCCTTCATTAGATCCCATAATATCATGGCGGGGCTCCTGATCATTGTTTGAAAAACTGAAGATTCATGCATTGCAGCAATGGCCGGGTTGGGGTGTGTGAAAGGGAACAATGGTGTTGCATCTGGTGCCATATTGGGAGCTGTGGCCTGCACAGGTGCGGGCGGGGGCTGGTAGTAGGCCCTGGTTGGTATCAGCAAGG
Source organism: Oophaga sylvatica (assembly GCA_033576555.1). Lineage (NCBI taxonomy): Eukaryota > Metazoa > Chordata > Amphibia > Anura > Dendrobatidae > Oophaga > Oophaga sylvatica. Next base: position 358,870,957 of record JARQOD010000001.1, on the reverse strand, counting down.
ATATAGGCCTGACTGGGTGTGCTTGGGTGTCCCAAGATGGCCGCCGGAGGAGATGGGGTGTTGGCCATTTCCGGGTGTATTAAGATGGCCACTGGGTTTACCAAAATGGCCGCTGGGTGTGGGAGGGGCGATGGACTGGGCATTACACCAGGAGCGACCCGCCCCACAAACACGGCAGGTCTCCGCCCAGGGCGGATTCTGTTCACCACACACATGACAGGTCCAACCTCCCTTTGTTCTGAGATCGGCACCATTATAGGGCGGTGGCCGAGGGCTTGGAGCGGCCATTTTAATTACATCAACAAGATCATATGCAGAGCATTTTACATATCCAAACAAAGGCTCAGCACTTTCCGAACCTCCTTATTCCATCTACCTCTTTCCAACCCTCAACTTTCAAATCATTTACTACTCTCAAATGTGCTCGGGCTTGATACAAGAGCCCCTGATCTCTCAACTTTCCTCATTCTGTGCGACAAAGTCTTTCCACACTGAAGGCTGAAGCCTGCCTGTACTCTGCAAGCTCATTATCTTAACAGCCTTCTTGCCTCCACGTGATTTCATCAATTCAACCACTCCCAAAGCACCACCCTCTAACTTGTGGGTTTTGTTTGATTTAAACATGCGCATCATAATTTAACAGAGTGAAATGATCTGTCGCGACTCAGACCACCGGCGTCACTCGCAAGTCACCACCCGTCACTGCAGAGTCCCCCTCAATACTGTGACAAGACAAAGAGTCCCCCTCTATTCTGTCTTTTCCCTAACTGTGGATGGTGACTTAACAGCGCAGTACACCGTGACACTCTACACAGCACAGAGTCCCCCTCCATATGCTGACACCTGGGCTTCTCCTAATGAGACTTCCCGGGTTAGACAAAGAGTACCCCCTCCATTTGTCACTTTCTCAGACGAAGAGCCCTCCTCTATTCGTCTCCTAAGGAAATTTGGTTATGCGCACCCCTACCACAATTCTCTACAAGATGCTAGAAATTTAGACACTACCAAATAATCACGGGAGGCAACTATCTGCATAAAAGTACAGTGACTGGAGGAGGAGGAACGTGGTAATTTTCACGAGAACGTGCAGGAATGCAACATCACTCGGTCAGACTTGCTGGTTCGTGGCGTGGGATTGCCCTTGGTCTCACCACTCAACCGGTCACCCCTCCAGACCCAAATGGACAATACGACAGGACCAAACAGTGACTGACACACAGGCAAGTGGGACGCATATAAAGTATATGATCCCAACTTACCGTGTTCAACGGAGGCTGCAGTCCTCGCACTCAGTCACCGCGGGCACCACCGCAAAGTCCTCAAGACGGGTCCGGACAGGCGGCAATCCACGGCCCCACGTGTTAGGCGCCAATTGTCGGGGTCGTAACGACAAACCACTCATCCTCCAGTCACTCCAAATTAGACTAAGAGCACGGGTCGACCGAGAATGAATCAGGCAATACGCTGGTTCAGACTTCAGAACGTGCCCTAAAGAAAATGGTGCTATTAGGCGGCCATCTCCAGTAAGCACTGAACTTTTTATTCACGTACATAAGATTACATACACAGAATATTGGGGTGGAGTAAAGGCGGGATTGAGGAGAAAGAGATATGCTGAATCATGTCTATATATGTACACATTCAGCATCTGATCATCCTAATTGGTCCTTAGATCTTCTTCTAAGTCCTCCTTGATCGTGTTGTCATCCTCAGTTTCGTTTCTTGAAGAAAGATTCTATTGTTCTCGTGTATCATGTGTTTCCTCAATTCTCCAAAGGTGGGGGCATTTCAGTAGATCCAGTTCAATTTAGTGTAATACAGTGATAGGACACAAGATGGAGACAAACACCAGCAGATACTAACATTATCTTATTATTCTTTTAAGGAAAACTTCGTGTTTATAAAATACATATACACACTATGAATATAAAAGTATAGTAGAAAATTATATTTTACCTTGACAAAACGATCTATTACCCTAATCTTCTGAATCAACTAATTAACTCTAAACACATGCAAAAGATTCCTGAGGCTTTTAAAAACTCCCTGCCTGGTTCATTACTCAAAACCCCCATCATGGGTAAGACTAGCGACCTGACTGATGTCAAGAAGGCCATCATTGACACCCTCAAGCAAGAGGGTAAGACCCAGAAAGAAATTTCTCAACAAATAGGCTGTTCCCAGAGTGCTGTATCAAGGCACCTCAATGGGAAGTCTGTTGGAAGGAAACAATGTGGCAGAAAACACTGTACAACGAGAAGAGGTGACCGGACCCTGAGGAAGATTGTGGAGAAGGACCGATTCCAGACCTTTGGGGACCTGAGGAAGCAGTGGACTGAGTCTGGTGTAGAAACATCCAGAGCCACCGTGCACAGGCGTGTGCAGGAAATGGGCTACAGGTGCCGCATTCCCCAGGTAAAGCCACTTTTGAACCATAAACAGCGGCAGAAGCGCCTGACCTGGGCTACAGAGAAGCAGCACTGGACTGTTGCTAAGTGGTCCCAAGTACTTTTTTCTGATGAAAGCAAATTTTGCATGTCATTCGGAAATCAAGGTGCCAGAGTCTGGAGGAAGACTGGGGGGAAGGAAATGCCAAAATGCCTGAAGTCCAGTGTCAAGTACCCACAGTCAGTGATGGTGTGGGGTGCCATGTCAGCTGCTGGTGTTGGTCCACTGTGTTTCATCAAGGGCAGGGTCAATGCAGCTAGCTATCAGGAGATTTTGGAGCACTTCATGCTTCCATCGGCTGAAATGCTTTATGGAGATGAAGATTTAATTTTTCAGCACTACCTGGCACCTGCTCACAGTGCCAAAACCAGGGGCGGAACTATCGTGGAAGCAGGGGAAGCAGCTGCCATAGGGCCCGGGCTAGCAGGGGGCCCGTCCCTGCTGCAGCTGTCTCCCCTGCGGCTGTGTTCCGCCGCCCATGGCCTGAGAGTCGGCGGTTCCCTGTGCTGGCTGTCATGCTGACAGCCGGCGCAGAGAAGCTGCTGCGTGCCGTCTCCCAGGAATCAATTGCACTGGTGTCTATACAGACGCCAGTACAATTGAAGCTCTGACCGCCGGGTCAGAGCGACGTCTGCAGCGTGATCATGTCATGTGATCACGCTGCTGACGTCACTCGTCGGCGGCGCCCAGAAGGGTGAAGACTGGTGGTGAGTGTGCTCCACTGTGGAGCTGAAGATACCACCGAAGATTAACGGGGGCACATACTGTGTGAGTGATAACTCTGCATTCTTGGCTGCATTACTACTTGAGGGGCACATTACTACTGATGGGAGAATAAGAGGGCTTATTACTAGTTATGGGGGCATAATGTGCCTGCATTAATAGTTATGCGGGACATGGTTACTAGTAATGGTAGCATAAGGGGGCTGCATTGCTACCAGTCCATTATATTATATTGTGTTTCCATAATGTCTGCTTTAAATACAGCTCTGATTTGGGCAAAAAGCTGGCCGTTATGAGACTGAAGAGTATTTTTTGGGCCTAGAGAATTGCTGTGATTTGCTCCGCCCACTGCTATTGGCTCCGCCCACTATCAGAACCCCGCCCCCCCGCCGCCCGTTTGGGAGAGGGGGCCCCGTTCAAAATTTTGCTGTGGGGCCCCGCCATTTCTAGTTACGCCACTGGCCAAAACCACTGGTAAATGGTTTACTGACCATGGTATTACTGTGCTCAATTGGCCTGCCAACTCTCCTGACCTGAACCCCATAGAGAATCTGTGGGATATTGTGAAGAGAAAGTTGAGAGACGCAAGACCCAACACTCTGGATGAGCTTAAGGCCGCTATCGAAGCATCCTGGGCCTCCATAACATCTCAGCAGTGTCACAGGCTGATTGCCTCCATGCCACGCCGCATTGAAGCAGTCATTTCTGCAAAAGGATTCCCGACCAAGTATTGAGTGCATAACTGAACTTTATTATTTGATGGTTTTTTTGTTTGTTTTTAAAAAACACTTTTATTTTATTGGACGGTTGAAATATGTTAATTTTTTGAGACAGGTTTTTTGGGTTATCAGGAGTTGTATGCCAAAATCATCAGTATTAAAACAATAAAAGACCTGACAAATTTCAGTTGGTGTGTAATGAATCTAAAATATATGAAAGTTTAATTGTAATCATTACATTATGGAAAATAATGAAATTTAGCACTATATGCTAATTTTTTGAGAAGGACCTGTATATGGACTCGTTTCATTGCATGTCACTACGGGTTGTTTGTATATTGTTTTTTGGTGTTTTGCTGTTTCACAAATACACTATTTGCATTCAAAGAAACCCGTCTCTGATTGTTCATTGCCCCTCGCTATCAGAATCCTTGAGTTCCTACAATAGTATAACAGGATACTCCAGCCTAAAGAGGGGATTCTGCTGGGGCAATGACGGAGACACGGGCAGACAAATTGTTCACCATTGTTAACTCCTTGCAACAGGAGGTGGTGGCTGCACACAATCAGATTAGAGACTTGGAGTCTCGGGTTAACCACAATGCACAGGGGTTTGGTCAGGCTCTCCAAGATCTACGTACTAGGTTAGAAGTCCTGGAGGCCTTACCTACTGAGCCTACCTCATCCACCAGTATGCCCAAATTGCCTCCATTCCGTTTTAATGGTGACCGAAGTCAATTCCGTGGGTTTGTTAATCAATGTATATTATTTTTTGATGTACATGCCTCCTATTACCGGTCTGATAGATCTAAGGTTCTATGTATTATTATGTTGTTGACATCACGGGCACTGGCTTGGGCAAATCCTATGGTTGAAAGTCACGATACCAGTCTAAATAATTTGGACAATTTTCTGGCAGCCATGGCGCAAATGTTCGACGATCCCAACCGCCGTGCTACCGCTGAATCTGCTTGCTTTCCTTACGCCAGGGGAAACGTCAGTCATAGAATATGTTACTGAATTTAAAAGGTTAGTGGTGGACACCCAGTGGGATAACAATGATTTATTACCAATCTTTAGAAAAGGTTTGTCAAATGCAATCAAGGATGAGCTAGCTCGTTCAGAGTCTCCACAGGAGTTTGAATTGTTTATACAGCACTGTGTACGTATTGATATCCGTTTAACTGAACGCAGACAAGAAAAATGGGCCGCTGTAAATCGCATTACTAATTTCTCTCTTCCGTCCAGGGAAACCACAGGCAAAAACCCGCGAGAGGCTGAGGAGGTGCCTATGCAGGTGGACTCACTGCAGAGACGTGAGAGTAATGAACGCCGCGAATACCGTCTCCGTGAGCGCTTATGTTTCTATTGTGGTCAATCGGACCATTTCCTCATCAATTGTCCTAAATGTCCCAGGCGACCCAACAAGGTGTTGACGGTAGTAGGGGATTATGATAACACAGACGCTGAGTCTGAAGTTTCGGAGACCAGACTACATCTAGATGCGGTTTTCCCCCCAATACTGATGCCGACTTCCCCTAAAGATCAAGGGGAGAAATATTCACATTGTTCTCTTCCTATTCAGATTCAGTGGGAGGAACAGTGGATATCAAGTTCTGCCATGATAGACTCTGGAGCAGGTGGGAATTTCATGGATTCTTCTTTTGCCAAGGAACATGGTATAAAGACACAACTAAGAGCTTCACCAATCACTATGGAAACGGTGGATGGTTCCCCATTAGTTTCTGGACCAGTAGACCGGGAGACAGTGCCTCTGGAGTGTAAGATGGAACCAGACCATCAAGAAACACTTTCATTCATGTTAATATCTTCTCCTCATTTTCCTATAGGAAAGATGTGTATCTTCGTACCGTGTTAGCCAGTAGATAGAAAAATATTTAGACTTGAGAGTCCTCAGTGGTTGATACCTTTTAATGGCTAACTGAAAAGATGGTAACAAATTGCAAGCTTTCGAGACTACGCAGGTCTCTTCATCAGGCAAAGACTAAAACAAAAGCTGAAGAATCACATATTTATATACACAAAAGTACACAGGAATAATGCAATAGGTAAGACAAGTGACGTGAAGCAGAACTGTCATTATGGCAGAGGGATGAACATAAATATGACTAGTTCATAGATAAGGAGTGAAAGTTTTATTACCCTCTTATTGGGGTCTGGTATTGTGTTGTGATGACCCTAAAAGGTCAGGGAAGCAGATTCCTTAATTGTTGTAGAAAGACATAAAACTCTGGGATATATTCATCCCAGCACTAAGAGTGTCAAAGGTCATCATAAGTTTATATTCCCAGACTTTTCTATCCTTCTCAGATTTGAAGTTAGATTTTAATACAAGTAATTCCATATCCGTCATGCTATGACCGGGCATACAAAAGTGTTTTGCCACAGGTAAATCCATTCTTTTTTCTCTTATTGTGTGGCGATGAGAATTCATCCTTGTTCTCAGTTTTTGCCCGGTCTCCCCCACATACAGACCCCCAGTTGGACATTTAGTACATATAATTAGGTACACCACATTAGATGTGATGCAGCTGAAAGTACCTGGTATCTTGTAGTCCTGATGGGAGTTGGGGATCTTTATCCTGTCTGTGGTCATTATAGATGCACAGGTTTTGCATTTCTTTTGTTTGCAAGGAAAGGTACCTGCAGCTGTTGGGGAGGACAGGGAGCTTCTGACAATGATGCTTCTTAGATTTGGGGCTGCCTAAAACATAGTAGTGGGGGGTCTGGAAATATGGATTGTAATCGGGCATCTTTTTGTAGTAAAGGTTGTAGTTTCCGTGCAGCTCCCCTTAGCATCTCCAGACTTGGATTGTAGGTGACCACTAGAGGCACCCGGTTATTTTCTTCTTTAGCTTTGTAATGTAGCAGGTGATTCCTTGATATTCTGGTGGCTCTCATCGCCACACAATAAGAGAAAAAAGAATGGATTTACCTGTGGCAAAACACTTTTGTATGCCCGGTCATAGCATGACGGATATGGAATTACTTGTATTAAAATCTAACTTCAAATCTGAGAAGGATAGAAAAGTCTGGGAATATAAACTTATGATGACCTTTGACACTCTTAGTACTGGGATGAATATATCCCAGAGTTTTATGTCTTTCTACAACAATTTATTAATCTGCTTCCCTGACCTTTTAGGGTCATCACAACACAATACCAGACCCCAATCAGAGGGTAATAAAACTTTCACTCCTTATCTATGAACTAGTCATATTTATGTTCATCCCTCTGCCATAATGACAGTTCTGCTTCACGTCACTTGTCTTACCTATTGCATTATTCCTGTGTCCTTTTGTGTATATAAATATGTGATTCTTCAGCTTTTGTTTTAGTCTTTGCCTGATGAAGAGACCTGCGTAGTCTCGAAAGCTTGCAATTTGTTACCATCTTTTCAGTTAGCCATTAAAAGGTATCAACCACTGAGGACTCTCAAGCCTCATTTTCCTGTAATTTTAGGAATTCCCTGGTTACGGTCACAAAATCCAAACATCAATTGGGAAACCAAGGAGATATCCTTTCTCCCGAAGTGCAGTTCTACCATCAGTCCAACTGTAGCGGCTCCAGTTACCCAGAACTTGGAAGAGGTGATACAGGTACCTACTCTCCCTCTGATTTATCAGGAATTCTCAGACATTTGTGATAAAAGGAAGGCAGATCAACTTCCCCACATAGACCGTATGACTGCCCCATAGAATTGCTTCCTGGAGCAGCGATTCCTTTCGGCCATGTTTACCCGTTGGCAGCTCCGGAATTAAAATCTTTACGAGAATATATAGATGAGAATTTAGCCAAGGAGTTTATCCGACCATCTTCTTCACCAGCGGGAGCTCCAATATTCTTTGTAAAGAAGAAGGATGGTACTCTAAGACCCTGCATTGACTACCGGGAGTTAAATAAGGTAACCATTCGTAACAGGTACCCGTTGCCCCTAATTCCAGAATTGTTGGAAAGAGTTCGCCAGGCCAAAGTATTTACCAAATTAGATCTTCGCGGGGCATATAATTTACTCCGTATACGGCCCGGAGATGAATGGAAGACAGCTTTTAGATGCCGGTATGGACATTTTGAATATTTGGTGATGCCATTCGGACTCTGTAACGCTCCTGCTGCTTTTCAACATTTAGCCAACAACATTTTCAGGGATTTATTGGACCAATATGTGGTAATTTACCTCGATGACATCTTAATCTTTTCTGACTCCTTACAGGAACATCAGGAACATGTCAAAACCGTGCTTAGACGTTTGAGAGATAATCATTTGTACATCAAACTCGAAAAGTGTGAGTTCCATTGTTCTGAAATTCAATTTTTAGGCTATATTATTTCGCCTCAGGGATTGAATATGGAGTCCAGCAAGATCCAGGCAATCTTGGACTGGCCGGTACCAGGAAACATTAAGGAGGTGCAACGATTCATTGGCTTTGCTAACTTTTATAGACGGTTTATCCGAAATTTTTCAGAAATTGTCCGTCCCATCACTCTCCTCACCAAGAAGGGAAGAAGTTTGTATGGTCTTCGCAAGCTCAGGAAGCCTTTGATCGCCTGAAGGGTTGTTTTACCACGTCTCCAATATTGATGCATCCGGATCCTGCACTGCCTTTTATCGTGGAGGTGGACGCGTCTGACTGTGCATTGGGAGCTATCCTCTCACAACGTACCGGAGACAAAGGTTTGCTGCACCCGTGTGCCTTCTTCTCTCGTAGGTTATCTTCTGCAGAACTGAACTATGATGTGGCAGATAAGGAACTTTTGGCAATTATTTCTGCCTTTAAGGAATGGAGACACCATTTGCAGGGGGCAACTCAGCAGGTAGTAGTACTCACGGATCATCACAATTTGGAATTCCTTAAGTCTGCCAGGTGTCTTTCTCCTCAACAAGCTAGGTGGAGTTTGTTCTTGAACCAGTTTAATTTTATTATTTCGTACCGCCCAGGTTCACGTAATGGGAAAGCTGACGTGTTATGTTTCGGTAGCTGAGGAGTGCAGGTAAAAAAGGCAATACACCAGAGCAGTTGGAATCTATGAGATTGCAGTACCCTGACTAACCACCACAACTAGAGGCAGCCGTGGAGCGTTCCTACGTTGGTCCTAGAGGCCTCGTCACAGCCTGAGAAACTAACTACACCTAAAGATAGAAATAGGAAAGCTATCTGCCCCGGAGCAGAACCCCAAAGATAATAGAAAGCCCCCAAACAAGTAATGGCGGTTAGACAAGAAGAAATACTGACACAGAAAGAAAATAGTATGAGCAAACGCTGGGGCCCAAACTAACTAAATAGAAAAGGATAGGAAGGGTACTTACTGCAATCCCAGAAAACCCTGAAAAGCACCAACTCTACTAATTTCAAAATCACCTGAGATCACACGACCTCTACCACCTAAATTAGTTCTCTGGTGTAACAAAATCAAAACAGCAGCCACTGAAAAAACTGGAAAAAGCAAAAGTACAAACATCAGTGGCTGAACTAAACTGAGAGGGCAAAAGCCCCCGAAGGGGACCCAGAAGGCCCCCAAAGAAGTGCAGGACAAAATGCAAAAATATAGTACAAAAACAAAAAGAAGAAAATGTCTTATCTGTTAGCAGGAGATGCAGACACGACAGAGCAGGCTACAAGGGAAACAGGAATGAAGGATTCAGACCAGAACAATTGATCACCGGCAACCCTGATGGGAAGGTGACTCCCTTATATAAGACCAGTCAGTAACACCTGATTCCCAGTCCTCACAATCTTCACTGAACAGACCAGTACCGCTTGTAACCACCAGAGGGAGTCTCTGCTCAGAACTCATCTCAAACCCATTCACAACAGTACCCCCCCCTTGAGGAGGGGTCACCGAACCCTCATTTGAGCAACCAGGTCGGTCAGGATGAGTTCTATGATACGCACGGATGAGTCTCCTAGCATGGATGTCCGAAGCAAACACCCAAGAATTGTCTTCCTGACCATAACCTCTCCACTTAACCAAATACTGGAGTTTCCGTCTAGAAAAACGAGAATCTAATATTTTGTCAACCACATACTCCAGATTGCCCTCAACCAAAACAGGGTCAGGAGGCACAGCAGCAGGAACCACTGGCTCAACAAACCTCTTCAACAAGGACTTGTGGAACACGTTATGGATCTTAAATGTCCCTGGAAGAAGCAAACGAAAAGAAACAGGATTAAGAATCTCAATGATCTTATAAGGTCCAATGAACCTAGGCTTAAATTTAGGAGATGCTACTCTCATAGGAATATTCTTTGAGGACAACCAGACCAAGTCCCCCACTTTAAACCGAGGACCATCAGTCCTATGCCGGTTAGCAAACCGCTGGGCCTTCTCCTGAGAGAGGGACAACCTCTCCACTACCTGGTCCCAAATCTGTTGCATACGCTCCACAACAGAGTCAACACCTGGACAGACAGAAGCCTCCGTCTGTCCTGAAGAAAATCGAGGGTGAAACCCAGAATTACAGAAAAACGGAGACATCAAAGTGGCAGAGCTAGCCCTATTATTAAGAGCAAACTCAGCCAAAGGTAAAAAAGAGACCCAGTCATCCTGATCAGCAGACACAAAGCATCTAAGATAAGTCTCCAATGTCTGGTTTGTTCTCTCAGTTTGACCATTGGTCTGAGGATGAAATGCCGAGGAGAAAGACAATTGAACACCCAGTTTAGAACAAAAAGTCCTCCAAAATCTGGAAACAAACTGGACTCCTCTGTCAGAAACAATGTTCTCAGGAATGCCGTGTAAACGAACCACGTGCTGAAGGAACAACGGCACCAATTCAGAGGAGGAAGGCAACTTAGGTAATGGCACAAGATGTATCATTTTGGAAAACCTATCACAAATTACCCAGATGGTGGTCATTCTCTGAGAAACAGGAAGGTCGGAAATGAAATCCATAGAGATATGGGTCCATGGTCTCTTGGGCACAGGCAATGGCATCAACAAACCACTAGAGCGAGAGCAAGGCTTGGAGCGAGAGCAAGTCCCGCAGGACTGCACAAATTCCCTGACATCACGAGACAAGGTAGGCCACCAAAAGGACCGACTAACCAAGTCTCTGGTACCAAAAATTCCGGGATGCCCAGCCAATGCGGAACAATGAATCTCAGACATCACACTCTTTTTCCACTGGTCCGGGACAAACAATTTTCCAACAGGGCAGCACTCGGGCCTATCCTCCTGACACCCCTCCAGAGCAAGTCTCAAATTGGGCGAGATGGCGGAAAGAACTACACCCTCTTTCAAAATAACAGAAGGATCAGATAACTCAGGAGAGTCCGCAAGGAAACTCCTCGAGAGGGCATCCGCCTTAACATTCTTAGTGCCAGGAAGAAAGGAAACCACAAAATTAAAACGTGTGAAAAACAAGGCACACCTGGCCTGTCTAGGATTGAGTCGCTTGGCAGATTCCAGATAGACCAGATTCTTATGGTCCGTAAGGACCACCACCTGATGTTTGGCTCCCTCCAGCCAATGTCTCCACTCTTCAAAAGCCCACTTCATGGCCAATAACTCCCGATTACCCACGTCATAATTACGTTCAGTAGGAGAAAATTTTCGAGAGAAAAAGGCACAAGGGTTACTTTTAGAGGTCTCTGGATCTTTTTGGGACAAAACGGCACCTGCCCCAATTTCAGAGGCATCAACCTCCACCTGAAATGGCAGAGAAACATCAGGCTGCCGTAGAACAGGAGCAGAAATGAATCTCTGCTTAAGTTCCTGAAACGCAGAGACTGCCTCAGGAGGCCAATTCACCACATCAGAACCCTTTCTGGTCAAATCAGTTAATGGTTTAACAATAACCGAGAAATTACCAATAAATTTACGATAAAAATTGGCAAAACCCAAAAATCTCTGAAGAGCCTTTAATGAAGTAGGTTGGACCCAATCACAGATGGCCTGAACCTTGACTGGGTCCATTTCAATAACAGATGGGGACAAAATGAATCCCAGAAATGAGATCCTCTGTATGCCAAAAAGACACTTTGATCCCTTCACATACAGAGCATTCTCTCTCAAAATCTGGAACACAGTTCGAACATGTTTCACATGAGAGTCCCAGTCATTAGAAAAAATCAAGATATCATCCAAATAAACAATCAGAAATTTGTCCACAAAATCCCTGAAAATGTCATTCATGAAGGACTGGAAGACGGAAGGAGCATTAGTGAGCCCAAAGGGCATCACTAGGTACTCAAAATGCCCTTCAGGGGTATTGAATGCCGTCTTCCATTCATCCCCGTGCTTAATGCGAATAAGGTTATACGCCCCCTGAGGTCAAGCTTGGTAAACCAAGTAGCGTTTTTCACCCTGGAAAACAGGTCAGAAATCAAGGGTAACGGGTATTGATATTTCACAGTAATATTGTTCAAGAGACGATAATCAATACACGGCCTTAATGAACCATCTTTTTTGGCCACAAAGAAAAAACCGGCACCTAAGGGTGAAGAGGATGGTCTGATATGACCCTTCTCCAATGATTCCTTGATATAAGACCGCATAGCGTCATGTTCAGGTACAGACAAGTTAAAAAGGCGACCTTTAGGGAATTTACTACCCGGCACTAATTCAATAGCGCAGTCATAGCTCCTATGGGGAGGCAAGGATGCAGATTTACTTTCGCTAAACACATCAGAAAAATCAATCAAAAAGTCAGGAACATTGTTCAAGAGACGATAATCAATACACGGCCTTAATGAACCATCTTTTTTGGCCACAAAGAAAAAACCGGCACCTAAGGGTGATGAGGATGGTCTGATATGACCCTTCTCCAATGATTCCTTGATATAAGACCGCATAGCGTCATGTTCAGGTACAGACAAGTTAAAAAGGCGACCTTTAGGGAATTTACTACCCGGCACTAATTCAATAGCGCAGTCATAGCTCCTATGGGGAGGCAAGGATGCAGATTTACTTTCGCTAAACAAATCAGAAAAATCAATCAAAAAGTCAGGAACATCCTGAGCCTGGGGGGAGGCAGAAAAAACAGGAGTGTGTTGTATGAATGAGACATTTTACAGACTGTCCTGTGCATTTTACATGCTGTATTGCAGTCTCTCATATTGTTTACTGTTGCTATGTGTCCCTGTGTTTGCATAGCTGAAATCCTCCCTTTACATCAAGTTTGTCCCTTCTGTCTCTCTGTCTCCTCTTCTGGTGTGATGTCATTTCCTTCTTCTTTCTCCTGTGTTTCATTCTCCATCTTGATTTTATCAGAATCACATGTGTTTTCAGTCTGTCTGAAGAAAGTCTTTTTTACCTGCTGCTGTTTGTATGCATTCAACAAGAATTCTTAAAGAAATCAAAGTCTCTTCTGGATTCTTCATAACATGTGTGCCGGCAGCTGAGTTAAGCTATCTGCGACCGTCGCCAATTGTAAGTAAGGTGAAAGAGATCCGGCATCTCACAGAGCCATATTTACAGCCACAGGCCCCGGGGACAGAATAGTAAAAAAGACTCTTCAGATTCATCTGTAAAACCCACAGCTTCTATAAAGCTACAGAACTTCCTGCAGAGCATCCACTCTCAACATATAAGAGTCTATACAGCTCCCCTTCTCCCTGTGAATCAGGATGGCTGAAGGAATGACTACACGGTCTCTGCCAGACCCATTGTCAGAGGAAGAGTGCATAGACCCTGATCCACCATTTAGTGAGAAGGCTAGACGTGTCACGAAGCCAACATGGAAAATAAGGGAGAATCTAGAATCCAGTAAACATGATCTTCTCCGTGCAACAGCAGAGCTATGGCAAAAACTCTTATGCCACATAAATAGCCTATCTCAGCCTGCTTCTCTCCAACGACCACTGGAGGGAGCTCTCGCACAACTGTGTTCAGATTATCAATGTTATGCAGAAATAACAGACCAATATATCGCAGTGTTAAAAAGACTTAACCCATCAGTTACCTGCAAAGAGCTGCAAGCTTTCCAAAAACTTAACTCTGAGAGAGAAAGCATGGTGCGCGATATAAAAGCCAAAACAGAGGCAAGAATCGCACTAATAGCCGAGATGTCATCTTGCATTTCTGGCTCTGCCACACAGTCAAAGCGAACATCTAAGTCATGCTCATCAAAATCCTCAACCCTCAGCGAACAGCTCATAAAAGCACGTGCGGAAGCTGAGGCCACTAAAATACAAGCTGCCTTTGCTCAAAAGGAAACTGAAATGAAAACTGAGGCCACTAAAATACAAGCTGCCCTAGAGGCCACTAAAATACAAGCTGCCCTAGAGGCCCTAGAGAAGGAACGCCAACACGCCATAGCCATGGCAAAGTTAAAGGTCCTGGAACAAGCCATCAGTGGGAGCCAAAGAGACAGCATCAGTTTAAGTGTTTTTGATACTGAAGACCCTCTTAAGCGTACTAGAGACTATGTACAAAGCCAACACAGCGCTATCCCTGCTCCTGCAATCCTTCCTGACCACACAGATGCTCCCCTGAAACAACAGGGTTTTGATACTGAAGACCCTCTTAAGCGTACTAGAGACTATGTACAAAGCCAACACAGCGCTATCCCTGCTCCTGCAATCCTTCCTGACCACACTGATGCTCCCCTGAGACAACAGGACACAGAGCGTTTATCCCCATCCTGCACCCAAGGTCAATACAATTACAATACGCTGCCAATCTTGTATCCTGATCCACCTCTGTGCACCGAAATGTACCAGAAACCTGCAAATCACCAAATCTTATACTCAGAATCCTACATACAGGCCAATATGCAGGCCAGTCACCACACTCCGGTCAATCACACAATTCCAGTCCCATGTGTGGCAGAAACTAAGCTCATTAAGCCAGTTAATGGACTGAACGCCTACGCTGCCCCATATATACCTGCATTCCCAGGTCAAATCACAGACTGTATGAACAAAGCTATCCAGCCAGCATCGGTCCTTCCAAAATCGGAGAATGCTGATATGACTGGCCTCGCAAGGTACATGATTCGGCGCGATCTAACTAAGACCGGTCTTACAGAGTTTGACGATAAACCTGAGAACTACAGGGGTTGGAAGTGTACCTTTGAAACCACGATCAGTGATCTCGGCATCACCGCCGCTGAAGAGCTAGACCTGCTAATCAGGTGGCTTGGGCCACAATCCACGGATCGGGTCAAGAGACTTAAATCTGTCCACATCAGTAATCCCATTGCTGGTCTCACTGCTGCATGGAAGAGGCTAGAAAGAAGCTATGGCAGTCCTGAGGTCATAGAAAGGGCCCTGTTCAAACGACTAGAGGATTTTCCAAAGGTATCTAATAAAGACAGTACAAGGTTCCAAGAGCTCAGCGACCTCCTGTTAGAGCTTCAGCTGGCCAAAACAGACCCATACCTTCCTGGCCTCAGCTACCTGGACACTGCTCATGGGGTAACCCCAATAGTTTCCAAGCTGCCGTCCAATATCCAAAATAAGTGGGCCATGCTTGGATCAAAATACAAAAGGGAAAACCAAGTCTCCTTCCCTCCATTTTCCTACTTCTGCGAGTTCATCGAAAATATTGCAGACTGTAAGACTGATCCAAGTTTTTTCTATGGAGAACACAGCGACCTGTTTCATTTACTAAACACGACAGTCCACGTCTTAACTACAGGAGCCACCAAGCTCCAATGTCCATCAAGAAGACTGATGTTCTTCCAGCACCTTCAGTATCACAAGATAAGAGCGACAAAGGTGAGAAGGTTGAGAATCCTAATCGCCAGTGTCCAATTCACAAACTGCCACATCCCCTGAAGAAGTGCATCGGCTTCAGGAAGAAGCCCCTTCAAGAACGAAAGGAGCTCTTGAAGAAGTTTGGAGTATGCTTCAGGTGCTGCGCCTCTACCGAACATCTTGCTAAGGACTGTGTCATCCCCATCAAGTGTCTAGAGTGCGACAGCGAAGACCACATACGGGCGCTCCATCCATCACAGCCTGACTCTGCGTCTTCACCTTCTCCCACCACAAGCCATGGCGGGGAGAGTACAGACCAAGTGACAAGCCATGTTGCAGTATCTTCCTCATGCACCGATGTCTGTGGAGAAGGTCTTCGAGACAAGTCCTGTGCGAAGATTTGCCTGTCATGGGTGTATCCCAAGGGCCATCCAGAGAAGGCAGTCAAGGTGTACGTTAGCCTGGATGACCAGAGCAACAAATCATTAGCCAGGTCGGAACTCTTTGACTTGTTTGACTTAAAAGGAGACGTCTATCCCTACACCTTGGGCACCTGCAGCGGCGTTTTACAAACCTCTGGAAGAAGGGCCAGTGGCCTCATAATAA
>JARQOD010000001.1:358836074-358854697 GCA_033576555.1 Oophaga sylvatica | reverse complement strand
TTTGTAAACTAGACCCCAAGGAATTTATCCAGATGTGTGGGGGGCCCCTTGAACCCCCCCCCCCCCCGTGTTCCAAATTATAAGCAGAGCCTTTAAAAAAAAAAAAAAAAAATTTTCATCAAAAACTGATTTTTTTTTTTCCCCCGCAATTTTTTATTTTCACAAGGGTAACAGGAGAAATTTGGACCCCAAAAGTTTTTTACAGTTTGTCCTGAGTACACTGATACCCCATATGTGGGGGGGAACTGTTGTGAATATGCGGGAGGGGGGCTTCTGAGCGGGGGCCCCTCCGGTGGTTGCTGAGGGTAATGAACTGTTTAAATGAATGGCCTTCAGCTGGCGCTGAAGGGTAGGATATAAGTGGCCTGATTTCCCCAGCACCTTGCCGGTTATAAATTTGGGTTCCTTCTGGTCTTTGCTGAAGCACTGCTAGTTTCCTGCTCTCCCTCAGATAAGTGTTGTTTGTTTTTTGCTATTTCCCCAGTTACCGAAACATAACAGTATTAAAAAGAAGCAAAATTCCCCACACCCCCAACCCAAAAATTAAATACAACGGGAAATGGGAAGTTGGCAAAAGTAATTTATTAATGGATTTTGATAAAATGGTCTGCGGGCTCATGTTACTTTGCAGAGCCCATGATGTGCCTAAACAGTAAAAACCCCCCCCAAGTGACCCCATTTTGGAAACTAGACCCCAAAGAACTTCTAGATGTGTGGGAGCATTTGAACCCCCAAGCTTACAGAAGTTTATAAGCCAGGCATGAAATAAAAAATCTTTTTTTTTTCCACAAAAACTTTTTTTAGTCCCAATTTTTTTTTCCCAAGGTAACAGGAGAAATTAGACCCCAAAGTTGTTGTCCATATTTTCCTGAGTACGCTGATACCCATATGTGGGGGAAAACCCTGTTGGGCACACTTTGGGGCTGGGAAAAAGGGAGATTTGACTTTTTGAACGCAAAATTTGCAGGAATCAATGGTGGCGCCATGTCGTGTATGGACACCCTTCTGATGTGACTAAATAGTGGAAACCCCTCAAATCTTACTCCAACCCTAACCCCAACACACCTCTAACCCCTAATCCTAACCATAACCCTAACCCCAACACATCCCTAATCATAATCCCAACTCTAACCATAACCCTGACCACAAGCCTAACCCTAATTCCAACCCTAATTCTAACCCTAAGGCTAACCCTAACCCTAGTTCTCTAACCCTAAGGCTGGGTTCATATTGCAATTTACCAGCCCGTTCAACACATAGCGTTGACGGGCGGGTAACGGTATAGCATTACGCGATCGCGTTATGCTATACCCGCTAGCGCAGATGAATCAGCAGATGATTCATCTACGCTAGCGGTGACGGAGCCCAGACGCTGCAGGCCGCGTCCGAGGCTCCGTCATTGAATGATGGCACGTCGCGAACGCATGCTGCTTTACGGCATGCGTCGCGATGTGCCCGCAGGTGGGGGTGAATGGCAGCGTTAACGGACTGCGTTATACCGCGGTGTAACGCAGTCCATCTAACGGACTGCCATAATGCAATATGAACACAGCCTTATAATCGTAACCCTAATAAAAAGATTAAAAAAAATATATATATTTTTTTTATTTTATTTGTCCCTACCTATGGGGGTGATAAATGGGGCGTTTATTTACTTTTTTTTTATTTTGATCACTGTGAGAGTTTATCACGGTGATCAAAATAAATTTCTGGACTCTGGAGGGCACACTGTGCATGCGCCCGCCATTTTGCAAGATGGCGGCGCCCATGAAACATCCCGGACGGACGTCGGGACGGATCCAGGGACATCGGAGGACCGGGAGAGGTGAGTTAGGGGGGGTCGGAAGGTAAGGGGGGATCGGAAGGTGGGGGTAGCGGAGGCAAGGAGGAGGGGAGCATTTAGTGACGGCGGTGACCGATCGCCGCCATCTATCGGTTGCGGCGGCCGATCGACGCCGTGACTCGGGTGTGGGGGGGGTCGGGTCTCGGTCTCCAGCCATGGCAGATGCTATTGCAGCATCATCCATGGCTGGATTGTAATATTTCACCAAATTTCATTGGTGAAATATTACAGATTGCTCTGATTGGCTGTTTCACTTTAACAGCCAATCAGAGCGATCGTAGCCACGTAGGGGTTAAGCCAACCCCTCTGTGGTGAAGCACAAAGGGTCTTGTGCCTGCAGGTCGGGTGACCTTTCAGTGACCCCGGTCACCTGACCCGCAGGAACGTGATCCTTTCATGACACATACGCTGTGTCACAGGTCGGGAAGGGGTTAACATATGTGCAGAGGCTAGTCAAATAGAGTATAATGGGGAAGGGTGTCAGTAGGAAAACCAATACTATACTGATAATCATATCATGCAAATGAAAATATTCCTAGATGCATAACACCATTGGTGATATAGACTAGCTATTAATGCATAATTGCAAAGAGGAAAAGCAACGATATCCAAGTGGTAAAAGTCATAGATTGTTTACCTGATCTAGTGAAGACTGTACTGGCAAACCTCTCACCCCGACGCGCACGTTTCGCCCGGTCTGCTTCTTCGGGGGGCATGTCTAAAGCTCAGCTGTGTGCAGGTATAAATACTGACATCAGCCAATGAGCCGGAGAATGTCTGCATGACATAATTATCATCAGAGGCGCTGCGCAAGCGCATAGGAGCGTGCCTCCTCTGAGCCACTCCAGAATAGACGCTTCAATAGTTTCGTCATTCTCCACTGCGGCTGCGCAACAACTTAGAATCATTCTGTCTACAAAATAGTGCCTAGTGTGGCCATTTTATTAAACATACCTGTATTTAAGAGTATATTTCCTAAACGCCACCCAATATCCTTGAGAGGGGTCATTCATAAACATATAAATGAGGAACAACTTTTTTTTTTTTTAAATATATATTAGGCAAAGTATAGGAATCGCTATATATATTTTTCTGGGGTAGTGTGAAAGAAGAGGGCACAGTCTTCATTAGAACCACCAAGGAACCCAACATATAAATGTACAAGTATGAACTATATCCAAATAAACAACAAACGCAGAAAAACAGTCATTAAGTCCAAAAATTAATATGCAAATTTTTATTATAAAGTTTAAAATAGAATATGATCAGTACAATAGCAAGGAGGGAAATTGTAACCACAAGTACAAATAATACAAACAAAGGGCAAAGAGAACCAATTGACCTCTGAACCTTTGGAAAAAGTCAAATAATGACTAAGTAAATCATAATTATAATACTGCACAATAGTGGTGATAGTATCAAGCTAGAATCTAGCTATAATCATAATGTCAAAGCCACAGCTTACCTCCACCAATAAACCATATGGTATGTTATAAATGAGGTGGGCAATGACACATGAATATTAAAAGGTTACCACTAATTACACAGCAATCCCAGATGATCTAGGGCGCATAATTGCCACATGAAATGAAGGGCACAAATCTCCCAACACACCCAAAAATAAATACATGACAGCAAATAAAGTGTGCAATAAGTAATTACCAAATAAAGCAGAGGGCAGCGGTCTCCAATCCCCCCGACGCGCGTTTCGGAGTGAAAGAACACTCCTTCCTCAGGGGGTGTGGAGTAAATGAGCACAGTGGCCGTCTATTTGTATTAGGAGCAGACGGAAGTGGGCGCGCGTTGTCACAGCAACGCAGGCAACCAGCGTATACCCGAGAACGCCATAGCAGGAAACACATGGGCCCCATGTGATCCGGCTATCGGCGTCACAGGAATTGTTATCTATTTCTGTATGCACATACACGGTGATTCAATTATATGCTCATAACAGTTATTCTGTTCCTGACGGCTTGGAGGAAGTGCGCGTGCGCAGTTTCGTTACCGGAGCCGACCACGTCACTTCCTGTGATGCTGGTGGCCGGATCACATGAGGCCCCATGTGTTTCCTGCTACGGCGTTCTCGGGTATACGCTGGTTGCCTGCGTTGCTGTGACAACGCGGCCCACTTCCGTCCGCTCCTAATACAAATAGACGGCCACTGTGCTCATTTACTCCACTTCCCCTGAGGAAGGAGTATTCTTTCACTCTGAAACGCGCGTCGGGGTGGGCTTGGAGACTGCTGCCCTCTGCTTTATTTGGTAATTACTTATTGCACACTTTAAATGCTGTCATGTATTTACTTTTGGGTATGTTGGGAGATTTGTGCCCTTCATTTCATGTGGCAATTATACGCCCTAGATCATCTGGGATTGCTGTGTAATTAGTGGTAACCTTTTAACATTCATGTGTCATTGCCCACCTCATTTATAACATACCATATGGTTTATTGGTGGAGGTAAGCTGTGGCTTTGACATTATGATTATAGCTAGATTCTAGCTTGATACTATCACCACTATTGTGCAGTATTATAATTATGATTAAGGCTACTTTCACACTTGCGTTTTTTAGCGCTGCGTATCGTGCGCTATTGGTCGCATGCGCAATGTTCCCCTATCATTAACATGGTGGGCGCAGTGTCTTGCGCTTGCACGCGCTCATTAGCGTTTTGCGTGCGCAGCGCATTTTCCAGGTGTGCGCCCAGACGCGCTAGACGCTACATGTTGCATTTTTTTTTTCATCACAACAATTTAAAAATGCAAGTGCGCGCACGCTATGCGCACAAAAATATCATTGCCGTCTATGTGGGCGCTGGCGTGCGTGTGGCTGTGCGCTTGTCAGCGCTTGTGCGCGCACTCGATTTTTTGGTAAACAATGTTTAGACACTTGTCAAATTACCCCCTAGACAAGATACATTGTTTCTGAGGAGTCTAGATAAAATGAGTATAGATAAGGAAGGTGTCAGTGCCACACAGACCCCTACTCAGACTGCCTGGAGACTGCATGCTGATAAGACCTGAAGATACAGCCTGGATCCCTATAAAAAGGCATGCAAACAGTGTGCACCATACCACACAGCCTGGAGACTGGACCTGGAGACTGCAAGATCCATCTTGGACCACAACAGCCTTGATATTGCCTGGAGACACTGAGCCTGGACTCAAGACCGATCCAAAGTGCAAGAATGTGAGTATTCTTTAAACAAATGACAGGCTGTCCTTATAATGTAATATGTACTCATGTAATTTTTTTTTTTTTTTTTTGCAGCATGTCTTCTGGATCAGAATATTCACCATCCCGGCAAGAACTGGCCGAAGCAGAGCATGATGTGAGTATCTTCCTGCCTTTGGGTAAGTATAGCTGCTGAATCTACAAATGGCTAAAATTTGTGTTTCTTTTTCAGACATCATCGTCGGACACGGGCATTGAGGAGTCTCAGCAGGAGCAGTCGCAGCCGAGTCAAGTCCCGGTGGCGAGACGGAATGTAAGTATATAGCCTTTGAATGTCTATTTCTTTTCTACTCCTATTGTTCTTTTCTTTGTAAAAAAAATACAAGATTGTAATTTTTATTTTGTTTCTTCTAGGTTCCACAACGGGACGACGACCTGTATGTGGATAATGAGGCCCTCATCTGCCAGGTCCATGAGCGTGTCCCGTTGTGGGACAGCCGTGATCCGCAGTACAAGGACAATGTGGTGACCCGGCGGCTATGGAACGAGGTGGCCGCAGCGTTGATGGATGGCTGGGACAGCGCCTCTCCAAACCTCAAAAAGGCGTTTAGTAAGTATTTTCATTCTCTGTAATGCTGCACTCACTGTTGTTCCTGAGGCCACTGATGGGTTTACTGGCAGATATATTCGCCAGCAAACCCAACAGTGCCCTCTGGTTAAACAGTGACTGCCCTGTGTATGCTATTGCAATGTGTTCTGCATTCTAGTGTTTGTTTTTATGCTGCACTCACTGTTGTTCCTGAGGCCACTGATGGGTTTACTGGCAGATATATTCTGCCAGCAAACCCAACAGTGCCCTCTGGTTCAACACTGACTGCCCTGTGTATGCTATTGCAATGTGTTCTGCATTCTAGTGTTTGTTTTTATGCTGCACTCACTGTTGTTCCTGAGGCCACTGATGGGTTTTCTTGGCAGATATATTCTGCCAGCAAACCCAACAGTGCCCTCTGGTTCAACACTGACTGCCCTGTGTATGCTATTGCAATGTGTTATGCATTCTAGTGTTTGTTTTTATGCTGCACTCACTGTTGTTCCTGAGGCCACTGATGGTTTACTGGCAGATATATTCTGCCAGCAAACCCAACAGTGCCCTCTGGTTCAACACTGACTGCCCTGTGTATGGTATTGCAATTTGTTCTGCATTCTAGTGTTTGTTTTTATGCTGCACTCACTGTTGTTCCTGAGGCCACTGATGGGTTTACTGGCAGATATATTCTGCCAGCAAACCCAACAGTGCCCTCTGGTTCAACACTGACTGCCCTGTGTATGCTATTGCAATGTGTTCTGCATTCTAGTGTTTGTTTTTATGCTGCACTCACTGTTGTTCCTGAGGCCACTGATGGGTTTACTGGCAGATATATTCTGCCAGCAAACCCAACAGTGCCCTCTGGTTCAACACTGACTGCCCTGTGTATGCTATTGCAATGTGTTCTGCATTCTAGTGTTTGTTTTTATGCTGCACTCACTGTTGTTCCTGAGGCCACTGATGGGTTTACTGGCAGATATATTCTGCCAGCAAACCCAACAGTGCCCTCTGGTTCAACACTGACTGCCCTGTTTATGCTATTGCAATGTGTTCTGCATTCTAGTGTTTGTTTTTATGCTGCACTCACTGTTGTTCCTGAGGCCACTGATGGGTTTACTGGCAGATATATTCTGCCAGCAAACCCAACAGTGCCCTCTGGTTAAACAGTGACTGCCCTGTGTATGCTATTGCAATGTGTTCTGCATTCTAGTGTTTGTTTTTATGCTGCACTCACTGTTGTTCCTGAGCCCACTGATGGGTTTACTGGCAGATATATTCTGCCAGCAAACCCAACAGTGCAAAATGGTTCAACAGTCAATGACATGTGGATTCTTGAGCTTTTTATAATGCTGCATTCAGTTTTAAATTTTCATTCAGGTATGTGTGTTGAGAGTGATTTTGCACAGACTCCATTGTATAAATTTTTTATTTTTTTTTTGATCAACAGTGAACAAAATCCGCACACGATGGCGCTCGATGAAGGACCGCTTCAACACTGATGTTCGAGCAGAGGGACAGGTTCGCAGTGGTTCTGCAGCAAGGCCCAGAAATAAATATCGTTATTATCGCGAGTTGGCGTTCCTGAGACCGGTCCTTGCTAGCAGAGCGTAAGTTTTTTTGTTTTTTTTTAAGTTTTTTTTTTTAAAGTTTTTTCTTTATTTTCTTTTCTACAGCTGATGCTTCTTGTTCATGCATTATAGTAATGTTTTGTTTTTCTTTCCACAGCACCTGGAGCAGCACCATGCAGCCTGTCCCTGAAGCGGTCCTTCCTCTGACAACCTTGGACTCGTCCCAGCCATCCGACAGCCTTGAAGCAACTTGCAGGTCAACAACACAGACAGCTGGTGACCAGGAAGCTGGTCCATCAGGTGTTCCCCTCTCCCAGGTCTCTGCCACTGGTTTTGCGGGCACTTCCCGGCAGCGGCAGAGGGCCATGGAGAGGAATGTCTTGCCCGAGTTTGTTCACTTGAGCGAGTCCTTTCAAGGCAATATCAAGACGCTTGGAGGCAGAGTTGGAAGCGGTTTTTCACTGATGGAACGTGGTTTTACCCACATGGATCACCGTTTCAACAGTGTCGAACAGCGTCTTGATCGCCTGGAGGCCGACCTCAACAGACCAGCGCACCATTTTTTCAGTAAAATAGAACGGGGCATGGCGGAACACCTTACTCCTGAGCAACAGCTGAGTGTGATGCAGGCCTGCAACAATGCTTACTTGCAGGCTATGCAGCAGAATCGGTACGTGCAGCAGTCAGTGGTTGCATATCCAACAGTGCCACAACTGATTCGCCACACATCACTACCGACTTCTGCTGCATACCACTGCACGGCCACCAGCATTCCGAGTCACCACTACACCACCACAAGTCCGAGTACTGTTGGACACTCCACCGTCGCCACCACCATGGCAAGCGCTGCTCCTGTGTGGAGCAACACCCCCACAGACACTGGTCCACAGTCATGGACTCAAGCCACCGCAGTACCTGCTTGGGCCACCGCACCCACTTCTCCTTCTAGGAGTACCGCCACCAGTCAACAATTTACCCCCACAGCACCCACTGATCCTATGAGTACCGTCACCAGTCAGCAACAATCCATTTCAAGGGCACCCACTTCTCCTTCTAGGAGTACCGCCACCAGTCAACAATTTCCCGCCACAGCACCCACTGATCCTATGAGTACCGCCACCAGTCAGCAACAAGCCATTTCAAGGGCACCCACTTCTCCTTGGAACACCGCCAACCCTTTTGTTACTCCGAGCACTGCCAACACTTCCACCGCCACTGCCACCACCGAGCATGAGAGCGGTGACCCACATTCAGTCTTTTTTGTTTCAAGGCCAAGGTCAACCAGCTCAAGGCGGACACAGAGAAGTCGGTCCATGCATGGTACTCCTGTCCCCAAGAAGAAAAAAACAAAATCTTTGTTTGTCCATCCACCTCTCCTCCTAATGTGTCTCAAAGTGCCTCTCATTTGATGTGTGATCTTCCTTCACCCACTACTTTTGTTGCCCCTTCCCCTCGAACCCCTTCATCGGTTTCCAGCCGCTCTTCATCTCTGCACACCCCCAGATTATCGAAATCACCACCAAAACGTCAGTAGCAATAAAAATTTGTAATAAAAAAGCACATTTCTATACAACTTCTGTGGCAGTGACGATACATATGGCATCTTGTACACACATTGTAATAATCTGTTTTTTCTCTTACTACTGGGGCAGTGACTACCAATTTCATCTTGTACAAACATTGTACTAATCTGATTTTTCTATTACTACTGGGGCAATGACTACCAATTGCATCTTGTACAAACATTGTACTAATCTGATTTTTCTATTACTACTGGGGCAGTGACTACCAATGGCATCTTGTACAAACATTGTACTAATCTGATTTTTCTATTACTACTGGGGCAGTGACTACCAATTGCATCTTGGACAAACATTGTACTAATCTGATTTTTCTATTACTACTGGGGCAGTGACTACCAATTTCATCTTGTACAAACATTGTACTAATCTGATTTTTCTATTACTACTGGGGCAGTGACTACCAATGGCATCTTGTACAAACATTGTACTAATCTGATTTTTCTATTACTACTGGGGCAGTGACTACCAATGGCATCTTGTACAAACATTGTAATAATGTAATTTTTCTATTACTACTGGGGCAGTGACTACCAATTTCATCTTGTACAAACATTGTACTAATCTGATTTTTCTATTACTACTGGGGCAGTGACTACCAATGGCATCTTGTACAAACATTGTACTAATCTGATTTTTCTATTACTACTGGGGCAGTGACTACCAATGGCATCTTGTACAAACATTGTATAATCTAATTTTTCTATTACTATTGGGGCAGTGACTACCAATTTCATCTTGTACAAACATTGTACTAATCTGATTTTTCTATTACTACTGGGGCAGTGACTACCAATTGCATCTTGGACAAACATTGTACTAATCTGATTTTTCTATTACTACTGGGGCAGTGACTACCAATTGCATCTTGGACAAACATTGTACTAATCTGATTTTTCTATTACTACTGGGGCAGTGACTACCAATTGCATCTTGGACAAACATTGTACTAATCTTATTTTTCTATTACTACTGGGACAGTGACTACCAATTGCATCTTGTACAAACATTGTACTAATCTGATTTTTCTATTACTACTGGGGCAGTGACTACCAATGGCATCTTGTACAAACATTGTACTAATCTGATTTTTCTATTACTACTGGGGACAGTGACTACCAATGGCATCTTGTACAAACATTGTAATAATCTAATTTTTCTATTACTACTGGGGCAGTGACTACCAATTTCATCTTGTACAAACATTGTACTAATCTGATTTTTCTATTACTACTGGGGCAGTGACTACCAATTGCATCTTGGACAAACATTGTACTAATCTGATTTTTCTATTACTACTGGGGCAGTGACTACCAATTGCATCTTGGACAAACATTGTACTAATCTTATTTTTCTATTACTACTGGGGCAGTGACTACCAATTGCATCTTGTACAAACATTGTACTAATCTGATTTTTCTATTACTTCTGGGGCAGTGACAATACCATGCTCATGTTGGACACAAATTGTACTAATGTGATCTATCAAAAACCTTTGTGTGAATAGAAATATTTTATTTTTTTAATAAAAAAAAAATATAATGTGATCTATACAAATGTAATCCAAAAAATCATTGCCAATTCAAATGTTGTTTTCCTGTTGTACAAAATAAATGTGCCAATCTTCTTTTAGTAATTTTGGTTTGCTTTGTGTTTCTTTCGCCACCTACACACTGCGACGTACACACACTGCGATGTACACTTTGCGTTTTTGACTACACATAACTACAGGAATGACACAAGTTTGTGTACTTCATGGAGATATGTTTAGTCCAAAACACAAATATATTCCTTTTTTGCACCACCAGTCTGTCTGTCTGCTAATATTGCACAGAATGAATAGAGGATGGTGTTGAGTGCAAAGCATATCTATTTAACCTTGCCAGATATACTAAAAAATTAAATGAGTCTGGTGTGTTTTTGACATTATTTCACTTTGTGATACAAGGCCAGGGATTCTAGATATAGCTTGTAATTGAGCACATCCTCTATTCAGTGTGTGTTGAAGAAACAGAGGAGATGATGGTGAAAATACACTTTATATGTACAATACCCTGGCCTTGTATCATTACTATCACTGTGTATCACACCTGGGCAGGTGAATACACATGAGTTTTAACCAGCAGCGTTGCTTCAGTCTGCATTAATTTGAAGCATACTGTAGCGATGCTGCTGTTTAGAAGTCATGTGTACTCACCTGCCCAGGCCTGATAGATTCTGAAGTGACGATGCGTTATTTGGGGCATCACCACTTCAGCATGCCACCAGGCATTGGTATAGAACAAGATGTATAATCTTTATTATCTCTGCGTTCCAAATCAAGTCACAGTGACACAAATAATTGTTGTGTTAAATAAAGGTCATACAACTTGTGTGCATGTATATTTAACTACCTAGTCAGGATTACAAATAAATTCATGATGCACCCAAAAATATGCATCATGAATTCACTGGTAAACCTGGCCATTTCATAATTGTTTTTTAATTTAAAAACAGACTGCATGTGGTACAGGTATAAACAGAGGTATTTTATTTAAATAAAAAAAATAATAAAATTTGATTAACATACAGACAAGAACATTATTTCACACCATTTGATCTTGCCAATCCACCCGTCCTACATCTGAGATGAAGTAGGCCGCAAATTGGTCTCTCATTTGCCCTACTTCAACAGAAGACCTGAGAGGGTGCTGAGTGAACTCGGGCAATGGGTTAGGAGCTGCATCATCAAGTTCAAAGTTTGGGTTATCTTTCGCCATGACAAAGTTATGTAGCACCACACAGGCCTTCACAACTTCATCCACAGTTTGCACTTTCAGATGAATGGCTGTGCCCAGAATGCGCCACCTGGAAACCAGTATACCGAAGGCACACTCTACAGTTCTCCTTGCCCTGGTCAGCCTGTAATTGAAAATTTTTTTGTTGTGGTCCAAGTCCCGGCTGGAGTAGGGTTTAAGTAGGTGTTGGCTCATCTGGAATGCCTCATCCCCAACCATTACAAATGGCATTGCTGGACCTTCGGTGTGGGGAAGAGGCCGTGGCATGGGGAAATTAAACTGGTTTCCATACAACCTCCGTCCCATGTCCGAGTTCTTAAACGCCTGTGAGTCATTCCCACGGCCAAATGCACCAATGTCCACGGCAACAAACATACAGTCTGCATCCGCAATGGCCATAAGAACTGTAGAATAGTACTTCTTGTAATTGTAGTACTCCGAGCCTGTTCTTTTAGTTTTGATGATGCGGATGTGTTTCCCATCAACTGCTCCCAAACAGTTGGGGAAATTGCATGTTGTCCAGAATTTTTCTGCTATTTCTAGCCACTTTTCGGTGTTGGGCAGGGGCATAAATTCCGGACAGAGAACAGTCCACAATGCCCGGCAGGTGTCAACAACAATTCCTGACAACGTGGAGATACCAATCCGGTACTGGAAGTGTAGTGAAGACAGGCTCTCTCCAGTAGCAAGGAATCTATAGAAAGAACAAAAAAATTATTATTGTATATGTTTTTGTAAAACA
Organism: Oophaga sylvatica; assembly: GCA_033576555.1. Taxonomy (NCBI): domain Eukaryota; kingdom Metazoa; phylum Chordata; class Amphibia; order Anura; family Dendrobatidae; genus Oophaga; species Oophaga sylvatica. The sequence goes on along the minus strand of JARQOD010000001.1, from coordinate 358,842,429 downwards.
TTAATAAACCAAAAAATGGCATAAAAATAATTCTGCAGGTCTTTGTTTACTAGCTGTCAGAACAATAATTCTGTCATCTTTGTAATAGTACATGGCATAAGTAATACAATGATGCAGGCATTGGTTTCTCAATACGTACCGTAATGTGACCAGGAGTCTTTCCTCTGGAGGAATCGCCCGACGCAGCTGTGTGTCCTGTCTCCTTATTAATTGTTGGACCCGAGCAAGTAAATCCATGAAGGATTGTTGTGACATCCGGGTGTAGTCGTTAAATTTCTCCGGGTTTGACTGCAGCTCACTGTAGAGGTGTGATACGCTCCACGGCTCTCCCGGAGTTCTACAATGGGACGTACCCACAAACGACGACGCTGCCGTCTCCGCTGTCTATCTCTCTTCCTTTGTTCATGGCAAGCAACGGCATAAGACTGTGCCATATCCATGTCCACATCCAGGTTGAAGAAGAAAGTCTGCATAAGCAGATCCATGTTCATCAAGGCAAATGCAAGCAAATGTAAAAAAGGGCTGTGAACAGGCTCTATATAAAGATTTTCAATGAGACACGCCCACTGGTGTCCCATTGGTGGGTTCTGTTGCAAGAATTTTTCAAGGATTTTCACTGAGGACTCTCAAGTCTAAATATTTTTCAAGGATTTTCATCATGTGTTTTGCCCAGAAAAAACGCAAACGCATACAAAAACGCTTTAAATCGCATACAATCGCTGCGTTTTTCCAAAGCAATGCGCACTATTCGACTGCAAAATATCGCAGCGATTACACGCGTTTGCACGCGGATTTTTCATGCGTTTCATGTGCGCTCGATACGCAGCGCTAAAAAACGCAAGTGTGAAAGTAGCCTTACTTAGTCATTATTTGACTTTTTCCAAAGATTCAGAGGTCAATTGGTTCTCTTTGCCCCTTTGTTTGTATTATGTGTACTTGTGGTTACAATTTCCCTCCTTGCTATTGTACTGGTCATATTCTATTTTAAACTTTATAATAAAAATTTGCATGTTAATTTTTGGACTTAATGACTGTTTTTCTGCGTTTGTTGCTATGCTAGTTGCAGTTTGTCCTGTATAAATCCAGAGGCATCCATGTGTGGGGGTACTTTTCGTCTGTTTATCAGACATTATTCTATGGGTCACACATGTATGTTGCTTCCTTCACTGTATTTATGGTATATCCAAATAAAGAATATATAAATCAATCCATATCTATAAAGGGGAACATTAAAAAATGAAAAAAAATATTAAACATAATAAATTGGGATAATCTGCATATGTACCAGTGTTTAATTGGCGCAGATCAAGGCTATGCAGCCCGTTCATGAATATGGTGCACAAAAAGCAATCATGCAGGGCACAGAAATGTCATGCATATAGATCTGCTGAAAGGGCCACCGAACCACCGCATTAGCCCGACATGCGCACAACACTGATGCCATGGGATCATTTAGAAGAGGCCCATCTGAGAAACATGAAGTGAGGGAAAAAAAAAACCACAACACTAATTGTGCACTAGACCATATCTAAATGCAGCCCCACACAATCATCAAAAATTATTATTTTTGGGTCGACAACAGTGACATATAATATCAAGTGAATGATGAAACTGTGAAGAATTATAATGGAGTGAGTAAGAAATTAATTTAAAATAAAAACACCTTACATATAAGAACTGAATAAAAGAATCAGATTAAGACTAATCCGATAAGAAAAATAAGTGGGAAAAATTCTCCAATACATATATAAATGTGAATTATCAATAGTATATTAGGACAATCTCAATATAATTTATAGAGTGAGAAAAAAAAACACGAAGACGTGGCATTAGAGTGCTTCAGCATAATACTTAATTTGGCTATTTTAAAACATAAGTGATGTCTTTTTCAGTAATTAAACAACTCTTTTTAACCTTTTAACCCCCGGAGCTTTTTGCGTTTTCGTTTTTTGATCCTCTTCTTCCCAGAGCCATAACTTTTTTTTTTTTATTTTTCCAGCAATATGTCCATGTGAGGGCTTGTTTCTTGCGGGACGAGTTGTATTTTTGAACGACACCATTGGTTTTAACATGTTGGATACTGGAAAATGGGAGCAAAATTCCAAGTGCGGTGAAATTGCAAAAAAAAGTGCAGTTCCACAATTGTTTTTTGTTTGGCTTTTTTACCATGTTCACTAAATACTAAAACTGACCTGCCAATATGATTCTCCAGGTCATTACGAGTTCATAGACACCAAACATGTCTAGGTTCTTTTTTTTATCTAAGTGGTGAAAAAAAATTCCTAAATGTATTAAAAAAAATAAAATTGCGCCATTTTCTGATACCCGCAGCGTCTCCATTTTTCATGATCTCGGGTTGGGTGAGGGCTTATTTTTTGTGTGCTGAGCTGACATTTTTAATGCTACAATCTTTTGATCGCCCGTTATTGCATTTTAATGCAGTGTTGTGGCAACTAAAAAAAATCGTTCTGGCGTTTTGACTTTTTTTCTCGTTTAGCGATTGGGTTAATTATTTTTCTTCTTAGTAGATCGGGCGATTCTGAACGCGGCGATACCAAATATGTGTATGTTTGATTTTTATTGAATGGGGCGAAAGGGGAGTGATTTGAACTTTTTTATTTTTTAAATATTTTTAAAAACATATTTTTTTTTTTTTTACTTTTGGCATGCTTCAATAGTCTCCATGGGAGACTAGAAGCTGCGATAACACGATCGCCTCTGCTGCGTACAGGCGATGATCAGATAGCCTGTATGTAGCAGAATTGCTGACTTGCTATGAGCGCCGACCACCGGGAGGTGCTGATTACAATCCAGCAGTGACAACCATAGAGGTCTGCTGGAGACCTCTGGTTGTCATGCCAACCCATCGACGACCCGCGGTCATGGGAACTGATGGGCGGAATTGCCGACGCACTTGCTGGAAGCGTGTGTTAAATGTCAGTTTGACAGCAGCTTTTAACTAGTTAACAGCCGCGGATGAATCGCAATTCCACCCACGGCTGTTCGACACGTCAGCTGTTCTAAACCTCTGACATGTGCTGGAAAAGATGTGGGCTCAGCACCGGAGCCCACATCAAAGGGAGGGTATCCGACATTGGCGTATTATTGCTCCCGATGTCGGAAAGGGGTTAAGGATTTTGTATCCGCTTGTGAAGTCTATCATAACCTGCCTTTTGGAGAATTGCCAATTCCTTAACCCCTTCATGACCCAGCCTATTTTGACCTTAAAGCCCTGGCCATTTTTTGCAATTCTGACCAGTGTCCCTTTATGAGGTAATAACTCAGGAACGCTTCAACGGATCCTAGCGATTCTGAGATTTTTTCGTGACATATTGGGCTTCATGTTAGTGGTAAATTTAGGTCGATAATTTTTGTGTTTATTTGTGAAAAAATAGAAATTTGGCGACAATTTTGAAAATTTCGCAATTTGACATTTGAATTTTATTCTGTTAAACCAGAGAGTTTAATATGACACAAAATAGTTAATAAATAACATTTCCCACATATCTACTTTACAACAGTACAATTTTGGAAACAAATTTTTTTTGTTAGGAAGTTATAAGGGGTTTAAAAGTTGATCAGCGATTACTCATTTTTAACCCAAAATTTACAAAACCATTTTTTTTAGGACCACCTCACATTTGAAGTCACTTTGAGGGGTCTATATGGCAGAAAATACCCAAAAGTGACACCATTATTAAAACTGCACCATTCAAGCTACTCAAAACGACATTCAAGAAGATTATTAACCTTCAGGTGCTTCACAGGAACTAAAGCAACGTGGAAGGAAAAAATGGACATTTTAATTTTTCCAACAAAAATTTTCTTTTAGCATCAATTTTTTTCATTTTTACATGGGCAACAGGATAAAAAGGATCCTAAAATTTGTTGGGCAATTTGGTCATAAACCACTGTTTGGGCGCACGGCAGGGCACAGAAGGGGAAGAGCACCATTTGACTTTTTGAATGGAAAATATGCTGGAATATTTAGTGGTTGCCATGTCGCATTTGAGAGTCCCTGTGTGTCTAAACATTGGAGCTCCCCCACAAGTGACCCATTTTGGAAACTAGACCCCCCCCCCAAGGAACTTATCTAGATGCATAGTGAGCACTTTGAACCCCCAGGTGCTTCGCAAATTGATCCGTAAAAAAAAGTACTTTTTTTCACAAAAATTTTCTTTTTGCCTCGTTTTTTTCATTTCACAGGGGAAACAAGATAAAATGGATCCTAAAATTTGTTGGGCAATTTCTCCTGAGTACACCGATACCTCATATGTGGTCATAAACCACTGTTTGGCGCACGGCAGAGCTCGGAAGGGAAGGAGCGCCATTTGACTTTTTGAATGGAAAATATACTCCAATCTTAGCGGACACCATGACGCTTTGGAGAGCCCCTGTTTGCCTAAACAGTGAAAACCCCCCCACAAGTGACACCATTTTGGAAACTAGACCCCTTAAGGAACTTATCTAGATGTGTTGTGAGCACTGAACCCCCAAGTGCTTCACAGAAATTTATAACGCAGAGCAGTGAAAAAAAAAAAAAAATTTTTAGCCCGCAATTTTTTATTTTCACAAGGGTAAAAGGAAAAATTGGACCACAAAAGTTTTTGTGCAATTTGTACTGAGTACACCGATACCCCACTGTTTTGGCGCATGGGGGCGCTCAGAAGGAAAGGAGCGCCATTTTGGAATGCAGACTTGATGGAATGTTCTGCGGGCGTCATGTTGTGTTTGCAGAGCCCCTGATGTGCCTAAACAGTAGAAACTCCCCCCAAGTGACCCCATTTTGTAAACTAGACCCACCGAAGGAACCTATCTAGATGCATAGTTTAGCACTTTTAATCCCCAGGTGCTTCACAAATTGATCCGTAAAAAAAAAGAAAGTACTTTTTTTTTCACAAAAATTTTTTTTAGCCTCAGGTTTTTTCATTTCACATGGGCAACAGGATAAAATGGATCCTAAAATTTGTTGGGCAATTTCTCCGAGTACACAGATACCTCATATGTGGTTATAAACCACTGTTTGGGCGCACGGCAGGGCTCAGAAGGGAAGCGCACCATTTGACTTTTTGAATGGAAAATATGCTGGAAATTTAGCGGTTGCCATGTCGCATTTGGAGATTCTCTGTGTGTCTAAAACATTGGAGCTCCCCCACAAGTGACCCCATTTTGGAAACTAGACCCCCCACCAAGGAACTTATCTAGATGCATAGTGGAGCTGTTGTGAATGTTTAGAAATGAATTCTGAGCAGAAGCTCCCTCTGGTGGTTACAAACAGTACTGAACTATTCAATGAAGATTGTGAAGATTGGCAATCAGGTGTTACAGACTGGTCTTATATAAGGGAGGTTCCCTCCCATCAGGGTTGCCGGTGATCAATTGTTCTTGTCTCAACTTTGGTTCCTGGTTCTCTTGGAAGCTTGCTGTGTCTTGCCTGCATCTTCTGCTAACAGATAAGATATTTTCTGCTTTTATTTTTGTGCTTGCTTTTTGCATTTTGTCCTGCACTTCTGTGGAGGTCAGCCAGGTCCCCTCCGGGGCTTGTGCTCCTCTCAGTTTATCTGAGCCACTGTTATTTGTTCATTTGACTTTTCCATTTTTTCAGTGGCTGCTGCTTAGATTTGTTACACCAGAGAACTAATTTAGGTGGTAGAGGTCGTGTGATCTCAGGCTCAGGTGTTTTTGCAATTAGTGAGTTGGTTTTTTTTAGTTTTTTTTGGATTGCACTAAGTGTCCTTCCTATCCTTTTATTTCTAGGAAGATTGGGCCCCAACGTTTGCTCATACTATTTTCTGTCTGTGTCTGTATTTCCTCTTGTCTAACCGCCATTACATGTTTGGGGGCTTCCTATGTTCTTTGGGGATCTGCTCCGGGGCAGATAGTTTTCCTCTTTCTATCTTTAGGTGTAGTTAGCTGCTCAGGCTGTGACGAGGCGTCTAGGACCAACGAGGTACGCTCCACGGCTGCCTTTAGTTGTGGTGGTTAGTCAGGGTACTGCAATCCAGTAGATTCCAACCTCTCTGGTGTATTGCCTTTTTTGCCTGCTCTCTTCAGCTACAATCATAACAGTGAGCACTTTGAACCCCCAGGTGCTTCGCAAATTGATTCGTAAAAAAAAGAAAGTACTTTTTTTTTCACAAAAATTTTCTTTTAGCCTCAGTTTTTTCATTTTCACAGGGGCAACAAGATAAAATGGATCCTAAAATTTGTTGGGCAATTTCTCCTGAGTACACTGATACCTCATATGTTGTCATAAACCACTGTTGGGCGCACGGCAGAGCTTGGAAGGGAAGGAGCGCCATTTGAGTTTTGAATGGAAAATTAGCTCCAATCATTACGACACCATGACGCGTTT
>JARQOD010000001.1:358763192-358835974 GCA_033576555.1 Oophaga sylvatica | reverse complement strand
CCATGCTGCCTCATGGCATGCACTGTGTGCACACAGGATTTCTCCACGCTGCCTCATGGCATGCACTGTGTGCCCACGGAGGATTTCTCCACGCTACCTCATGGCGTGCACTGTGTGCCCACAGAGGATCTCTCCATGCTGCCTCATGGCATGCACTGTGTGCACACAGAGGATTTCTCCACGCTGCCTCATGGCATGCACTGTGTGCCCACAGAGGATCTCTCCATGCTGCCTCATGGCATGCACTGTGTGCACACAGGATTTCTCCACGCTGCCACATGGCATGCACTATGTGCACACAGAGGATTCTCCACGCTGCCTCATGGCGTGCACTGTGTGCGCACAGAGGATTTCTCCACGCTGCCTCATGGCATGCACTGTGTGCCCACAGAGGATTTCTCCATTCTGTCTCATGGCGTGCACTGTGTGCCCACAGAGGATCTCTCCATGCTGCCTCATGGCATGCACTGTGTGCACACAGGATTTCTCCACGCTGCCTCATGGCATGCACTGTGTGCACACAGAGGATTTCTCCACGCTGCCTCATGGCATGCACTGTGCTCACAGAGGATTTCTCCACGCTGCCTCATGGCATGCACTGTGTGCACAGAGTATTTCTCCACTCTGCCTCATGGCATGCACTGTGTGCCCACAGGATTTTCCACGCTGCCTCATGGCATGCATTGTGTGCCCACAGAGGATTTCTCCACACTGCCTCATGGCATGCACTGTGTGCCCACAGAGGATTTCTCCATGTTGCCACATGGCATGCACTGTGTGCACACAGAGGATTTCTCCACGCTGCCTCATGGCATGCACTGTGTGCCCACAGAAGATTTCTCCACGCTGCCTCATGGCATGCACTGTGTGCGCACGGAGGATTTCTCCACGCTGCCTCATGGCATGCACTGTGTGCACACAGGATTTCTCCACGCTGCCTCATGGCATGCACTGTGTGCGCACAGAGGATTTCTCTACGCTGCCTCATGGCATGCACTGTGTGCGCACAGAGGATTTCTCCACGCTGCCTCATGGCATGCACTGTGTGCCCACAGAGGATTTCTCCACGCTGCCTCATGGCATGCACTCTGTGCGCACAGAGGATTTCTCCATGCTGCCTCATAGCATGCACTGTGTGCGCACGGAGGATTTCTCCACGCTGCCTCATGGCATGCACTGTGTGCCCACAGAGGATTTCTCCACGCTGCCTCATGGCATGCACTGTGTGCACAGAGGATTTCTCCACGCTGCCTCATGGCATGCACTGTGTGCACACAGGATTTCTCCACGCTGCCTCATGGCATGCACTGTGTGCCCACAGAGGATTTCTCCACGCTGCCTCATGGCATGCACTGTGTGCACACAGGATTTCTCCACGCTGCCTCATGGCATGCACTGTGTGCACACAGGATTTCTCCACGCTGCCTCATGGCATGCACTGTGTGCACACAGGATTTCTCCACGCTGCCTCATGGCATGCACTGTGTGCCCACAGAGGATTTCTCCACGCTGCCTCATGGCATGCACTGTGTGCACACAGGATTTCTCCACGCTGCCTCATGGCATGCACTGTGTGCACACAGAGGATTTCTCCACGCTGCCTCATGGCATGCACTGTGCTCACAGAGGATTTCTCCACGCTGCCTCATGGCATGCACTGTGTGCACAGAGTATTTCTCCACTCTGCCTCATGGCATGCACTGTGTGCCCACAGGATTTCTCCACGCTGCCTCATGGCATGCATTGTGTGCCCACAGAGGATTTCTCCACACTGCCTCATGGCATGCACTGTGTGCCCACAGAGGATTTCTCCATGTTGCCACATGGCATGCACTGTGTGCACACAGAGGATTTCTCCACGCTGCCTCATGGCATGCACTGTGTGCCCACAGAAGATTTCCCACGCTGCCTCATGGCATGCACTGTGTGCGCACGGAGGATTTCTCCACGCTGCCTCATGGCATGCACTGTGTGCACACAGGATTTCTCCACGCTGCCTCATGGCATGCACTGTGTGCGCACAGAGGATTTCTCTACGCTGCCTCATGGCATGCACTGTGTGCGCACAGAGGATTTCTCCACGCTGCCTCATGGCATGCACTGTGTGCCCACAGAGGATTTCTCCACGCTGCCTCATGGCATGCACTCTGTGCGCACAGAGGATTTCTCCATGCTGCCTCATAGCATGCACTGTGTGCGCACGGAGGATTTCTCCACGCTGCCTCATGGCATGCACTGTGTGCCCACAGAGGATTTCTCCACGCTGCCTCATGGCATGCACTGTGTGCACAGAGGATTTCTCCACGCTGCCTCATGGCATGCACTGTGTGCACACAGGATTTCTCCACGCTGCCTCATGGCATGCACTGTGTGCCCACAGAGGATTTCTCCACGCTGCCTCATGGCATGCACTGTGTGCACACAGGATTTCTCCACGCTGCCTCATGGCATGCACTGTGTGCACACAGGATTTCTCCACGCTGCCTCATGGCATGCACTGTGTGCACACAGGATTTCTCCACGCTGCCTCATGGCATGCACTGTGTGCCCACAGAGGATTTCTCCACGCTGCCTCATGGCATGCACTGTGTGCACACAGGATTTCTCCACGCTGCCTCATGGCATGCACTGTGTGCACACAGGATTTCTCCACGCTGCCTCATGGCATGCACTGTGTGCCCACAGAGGATTTCTCCACGCTGCCTCATGGCATGCACTGTGTGCACACAGGATTTCTCCACGCTGCCTCATGGCATGCACTGTGTGCACACAGGATTTCTCCACGCTGCCTCATGGCATGCACTGTGTGCACACAGGATTTCTCCACGCTGCCTCATGGCATGCACTGTGTGCACACAGGATTTCCCACGCTGCCTCATGGCATGCACTGTGTGCACACAGGATTTCTCCACGCTGCCTCATGGCATGCACTGTGTGCACACAGGATTTCTCCACGCTGCCTCATGGCATGCACTGTGTGCACACAGGATTTCTCCACGCTGCCTCATGGCATGCACTGTGTGCGCACGTAGGATTACTCCACGCTGCATCATGGCATGCACTGTGTGCACACAGGATTCTCTCCACGCTGCCTCATGGCATGCACTGTGTGCACACAGGATTTCTCCACGCTGCCTCATGGCATGCACTGTGTGCGCACGTAGGATTACTCCACGCTGCATCATGGCATGCACTGTGTGCACACAGGATTTCTCCACGCTGCCGCATGGCATGCACTGTGTGCACACAGAGGATTTCTCCTAGTGCTCTTCTGCATGGTGACTGCAGTGTGGCGGAATGACCGTCTATGTACTATAATATCTATCAGGCTGTGCTCACGTCTGCATCTAAGCTCGGCGAGTGTGCTATGAGGAAACTGCGCTCTGCACTCGCTACAGTGTTAGGCCTGGTTCACATTAGTGTATGTGTGCGCATCGCATACCTGTGTACCGATCCGCATGCGTACATATCTTTAACATGGTGTATGCACGGACATGCGTTCGCATGCGTCGCTTCATGGTGTGCAGCGTTCAGCAAACGCAACATGTTGCATTTTTTTGAAGCAACAAAAATCCGTCAAATATGCGCAGTCATGCGGATGAGTGTGTCAAAAAACGCATTACTGTCTATGGGAACTCATTGGTACACAAGGACATGTGCATGGATGCGTTCAATGCGCATGTGGACTTCAGACTGCGCATGTTCAGGAACTGGTTACAGCACCTGGAAATATTGAACGCATACGCATAAACAACGCAAACGCAGCTTTTTTTTTTTAGGCAAACAAGATGATGCGGGTAAAAAACGCAGGGTAAACATGCTTTTGCGCATGCAGATGATACGCCTCGCACAGACGCTAATGTGAACGTAGCCTAAGTGAGGATGCGCTCATCTGCAAGGTTTTCCTCACCTGGAATAGGGGAGGATGAAAAATTCTCAGGATGCTGGGTATGGGCGCGTGATATGGCCGAGACTCACCAATGCGAGTCTCTGAGTGCGAGAAAAATCAAACAGACATGCGAGTGCAGTGCGATTTATACTCATCCATTTTAAAGGAAACCTGACATTTCATCAGCCGAGTACAGTAAATTCACAACGTGACCAGTCAAAATACAATAGAAGAGATAGAATATAAGAAAAAAATTGTGTGGGGTTCCCATATTATTCTTAACCAGCTGAAGGCTGATGTTTATAACCTGGGAATGGGGCAATAAACGTGGAGCTTCCCAGGCTAATAATATCAGCTCACAGCTGTATACTAAGCCTTTACTGGTTATTAACAAGGAGTTATCACCCAAAAAAAATGACATAGGGTCCCCCTAGTTTTAATAATCAGCAAATGCTAGGCTGATATTAATAGTCCAGGAAGGGGCCTTGAATATTGGATTCCCTCCCAGACTATGAACATCAGCCCTTAGCCTCCAACAGAAATGGCAAAGCCATTAGATACGCCAATTCTGGCGCTTAGCCTCGGCTCTTCCTACTTGCCCTGGTGCGGTAGCAAGTAGGGTAATAGTATTGGGGTGTGTTACGCTCGCGCCCTGACTGATTGGCACGAGCGTGGAGGTTGTGGACCCACTGTGCCACAAACCAGACTACCCTGGAAGGGGCGTGACTAAGCAGCTATATTTGGTGTTCACTGGAGCCTCTGATGGAGGGGTCAGGCTTGTGCAGCAGGTAGCTGCCAGGTACCTCTCCAGGGTGGTGTCTGGCTGTGGCTGCATCCCAGTGAGAACAGAACACTATGACAGGTGCAGGCAAGAGTCGAAGGGCACGACTGGTAAATATGGTGGGTACTCTTGGCAAACAGGCGGTACGGTTGAGACTCAGGCGGGCACGGCTGAGACACTGGCAGGCGGGCATGGCTGAGACACTGGCAGACAGGCATGCACGGCTGAGACAAGGGACAGGAACTGACTTGGAAGGCACAGGAATACGGGCAGGTATGAATGGAACGGGTAGGGACCTGTTCAGACTGGAGAAGCTGGGTCAGGAAGGACAGAGACACAGACTGGAATGAGAGATATATGGGAACAGGTAGGGACCTGTTCAGACTGGTGGAGCTGGAACTGCAGGGAGCAGAGTGGGAGTAGAACCTCAAGGAGCGGAGCAAGTCAGAACCGCAAGGAGCGGAGCAAGGCAAAACCACAAGAAGCAGAGCAAGGCAGCATCACAAGTAGGCTGTGCACGTGCAGAGCAGAGCCGCAGATAGGCGGAGAAAGTGCAGAGCAGAGCCGCAGGTAGGCGGAGAAAGTGCAGAGCAGTGCCGCAGGTAGGCGGAGCAAGTGCAGAGCAGAACCACAGGTAGGCGAAGCAAGTGCAGAGCCGAACCGCAGGTAGACGGAGCAAGTGCAGAGCGCAGGGTGCGGTGAGCAGAGCTGCTGGGTGCGGCGAACAGAGCAGAGCTGCTGGGTGCGGCGAGCAGAGCCGCTAGGTGCGGCGAACAGAGCTGAGCCGCTAGGTGTGGAGAGCAGAGCCGCTAGGTGTGGCGAACAGAGCTGAACCACAATACACACAAGGATACACACAGCAGGTGGGAAAGGCTACAGACAAGGATACAACGGACACAGAAATAGGACTGAATACAGTCAAGGTCAGGTACAGGAACAGGTACAAGAACTAAGGACAAAGGCCTGGGCATTCTGCCCCTAGGGTGGCGGAAGACAGGACCTGGCAACTCAGCAGCAAGGCACTGACTGTGAGAAATCGTTGCTCAGGCATCCTATGGTGGGGATGCCTTTTGTACCCGATGCTTCATGGCAATTGGCCGAGGACATCCTAGGAAATTGCACACTGTCTCGATAAGATTCAGGAAGTGCCGGCACCGCCCCCCCTATGCACACAGCCAGGAAGTATGCAAGGAGCAGACATGAGGTACACAGCATTGAACCGGCAGAAGACAGAGCTCACAGCATGGCCCGGAGTATTGAGTAAACTGGTGTGTAAGGCAGGTGGGAGATGGGAGGCCATGCAGTGATGCTGGAAGGGTTGTTACCATACCCCCCCTTTACGGCCCCTCTTCTTCAAGCCCGCCAAGATGACCTGCAGAAGAAGTATAGGACCACACACAGTCCAAATCATCATGAAATCCTTCGGGTAGAATGAGCCAAGCGTGACATCAGGAATCCCGGAATGCCAAGTCTCTCCGTGGCCAACGAGGTCAGCAACCACCACAGAAGATACAGTGACCTGGACCTTTTCTTCCAGATTGATGGAAAGCAGAGATTTGAAAGCTTCAGTCTTGACATCTTCACCAACCGGCCACATGGAAGCTGAAGGTACCCACACAGGATCCATCTTGTGCCCGTTATCCTGAGAAAACTGGGCCTCCACCTCTAGATCAGAGGAAAGCAGAGACGAGAAAACTTCTGTTTTGGTATCTTCACCAACCGGCCACATGGAAGCTGAAGGTACCCTCACAGGATCCATCTTCTGCCAGTTATCCAGAGAAAAATTTCCGAGAGGCAGGGATGTTCCAGGGCTTTGGTCACTGGTATAGTTGTTAGAGATGTGTGAAAAGAACGCCACCACTTCCCCTTCTTTGGAGACGTCAGCACACCTTGACTCGACGATGAGCAGACCATATGAAAAAGAAGACAAAACTACTGACTGACTTTGATGCATGGGGACCAGACTCCTCTCGTGACATGGTTGTTTCAAAGGAAGCATCTTGCTGGGTCTCCAGACCAGAACGGGTAGTAGAGCTCTTGGCTCTGAATTACCCATGGGCATACCAGGCAACATGAGGAAGACAAATTTCTTTTTGTATAATGCTACAACTTGGAGTTGTAGTTGTCCCTGCAGGACTAGACTGCTCTTAAGTAGGGCTCGGCCATCACCAGGCAACGCCCTCACCGGATTCTGGAGCTGTAGAACAGAGATCACACACTGACTCTGTAAGGCTGGCGGCTTATATACACCAAAGATCCCTGAGGGCAAAGAAACAGTCATTAATTTTGATGATGAGGAGGAGGTACTCTCACCAAGGGCAGCCTCTCCTACTGGCCCAAGGTTTTGGAGTATAGGCTTCTCAGAGCAGAGACCGACAGGACGTTTCGCACAACCATTGCGATGCCGCATTCCCTCCTCATGACTGGATACAGGCTGCTGCTCTGCCAGCCCACTTTTACCAGTCTTCTCGGATTTGGCTCGGGTAGCTGCTTTTTCCGGCTGAGGAACAGGTGGATTTCGGACGGTCGTGGACGGAGGTGACGATTTACCCAAAGGATTCTTTCATCTGCTCCATCCCTGGAAGCTTGGAAGGGAAGACTTTGCAGAAGACGCTGAATGAGGCTCATCAAAGACCTTACAGAAGGCCACCAGGAAGGTCGGAATGTTCGAGGTGATGGGATGCCCTGCTTCCCAGAGGGGTTGAGCCACTCCAAGGCATCTCCTGTTAGGTAGGACATTAAGAATCCTACCTTGACCCGATCAGAGGCGAAATAGGGAGCATGCCATTTGAAATAACGCAATAAGATTCTGCAGGTGAACAACTGGCTACGTCGATGGTGCCGTCAGCAAGGATTTGGATTTCTGGATCACGGAGTGAATTACCTATACGATGGACTACTTGCTAGAGATGGGGTGCACCTTACGAAGACTGGAAAACATGTATTTGGAAGTCGCCTTGCTACACTCATCAGGAGAACTTTAAACTAGAACAATGTGGGAAGGGAAGCAAAACGCCAGAAAAAGCCATACACCTGACAAATGCTATTGAGAACTCGGCTATTAGAAGTGGAAAGGAAGAACGAAGACAAAACAATCTAAATAATAAAAATATTGGAGGAAGAGAAACCAATCACAAACTAAAATGTTTTTATACAAATGCACAAAGCATGGGCAACAAACAAGGAGAATTGGAACTACTAACGCAGGAGAAGAAGTATGATGTCTTTGGAATCACTGAAACTTGGTGGGACGATACACATGATTGGAATACAAGGCTAGAAGGATACAACTTATTTGCAAGAAACAGACTTGATAAACGAGGAGGAGGTTTGCATTGTATGTTAGAAAAGCGTATATTTGCACAGAGATTGATGCTTCAGAAACTGGTAGTTCTGTGGAAACTGTTTGGGTAAGAATACAAGGACAGAACAACGGAAAGGACACCATTGTAGGCATTTACTACAGGCCACCTATGCAAGCTGAAGATATGGATGAACTCTTTATCCATCAAATGGCCAAGTTCTCCAAAAAATATGACATAGTGGTCATGGGAGATTTCAACTATCCAGACATTTGTTGGGAATCGCTCTCAGGCAAAACTAACAGGTCAAGGAAATTCTTATCCTCTCTTGCTGACAACTTTATCTTTCAAAAGGTAGGGGAGAAAACAAGAGGAACTGCTACCTTGGATCTAATCCTTATAAATAGGGAGGAAATGGTTGAGGAGGTAAGAGTGGCTGGGACCCTAGGAGGTAGTGACCATGCTATTTTAGAATTTTGGATAACAAGAGGAGGAAGACCTGTGAAGACTCAGACGTCAAGATTAGATTTCAGAAAGGCAGATTTTAAGAGACTCAGAAAGAGAATTGGAGGGATCCAATGGCAGGATATCCTTAAGGACAAAAATGTCCAGGAAGGATGGGACATCTTGAAAAATGAGATTCTCAAAGCACAATCGTCAACAATTCCAAAAAGAGGGAAGAATGGGAAGCATTTAAGGAAACCAGGATGGATGAACACAGAACTTAAACACATGCTAAAAAGGAAGAAAGAAATGTTTATCAAATGGAAAGAGGGAGGCATATCTAAAGAAGAATATAATGCCATCTGCAGAACCTGCAGGGCACAAATCAGATTATCTAAAGCTGACAATGAATTAAGGCTTGCAAGAGATGTCAAAAGCAACAAAAAAGGATTTTGGGGATACATCAAAAGTAAAAGAAAAGTCAAAGATGCTATAGGATTTTTACAGGATGAAAATGATGAAATGGTAAGAAAGGATGTTGAGAAGGCTGAACTTTTAAATTCCTATTTTGCATCTGTTTTCTCTCAGAAAGGAAATGTAACATCAACTGATCTTCACTGTCCTATTAAAGGAATAGAAGAATCCAGGATATCTATAAACAGAAAGACAGTGAGGAAACACTTAGCTAACCTAAATGAATTCAAGTCTCCAGGCCCAGATGAATTACACCCCAGAATACTGAAGGAGATAGCAGAAGAAATTCTTGAACCACTGTCCATAATCTTTGAAAATTCTTGGAGAACAGGTGAAGTCCCAGAAGACTGGAGAAGAGCAAATGTTGTTCCTAACTTCAAAAAGGGGAAGAAGGTGGACCCAGGGAACTACAGGCCCGGTGAGTCTGACTTCTATACCAGGAAAGATCTTTGAACAAATTATTAAAGAACATGTATGCAAGTACCTGGATAAGAATGAAGTGATTAAACAGAGTCAGCATGGGTTTGTAACTAATAAGTCATGTCAGACTAACTTAATTTCCTTCTATGACAGAATCACTGACTGGGTGGATCAGGGAAATGCTGTAGATATAGTATATCTTGACTTCAGCAAAGCATTTGACAAAGTATCTCACACAATCCTTATTGAAAAAATGACTAAGTATGGAATGGACAAGGCAACTGTTAGGTGGATTCATAACTGGCTTAGTGATCGGACTCAAAGAGTGGTCGTAAATGGCTGCACATCCAGTTGGAAGAATGTCTCAAGTGGGGTACCACAAGGCTCTGTTTTGGGCCCTGTATTGTTCAACATCTTTATCAATGATTTAGATGAAGGAATTGAGGGTAAACTGATCAAATTTGCTGATGACACAAAGCTAGGAGGGGTAGCTAATACTAGAGAAGAGAGAGAGGATTCAAAAAGATATAAATAAACTGGAGCAGTGGGCAGCAACTAACAGAATGGTTTTTAACAGGGAAAAATGCAAAGTACTACATCTGGGCAATAAAAATGAAAAAAGCATATACAAAATGGGAGGAATAGGGCTAAGTAACAGCACATGTGAAAAAGACTTGGGTATACTAATTGATCACAGACTGAACATGAGTCAACAGTGTGATGCAGCAGCAAAAAAGGCAAATACAATTCTAGGATGTATCAACAGAAGCATACAGTCTAGATCACGTGAGGTCATTATTGCTCTCTACTCCTCTTTGGTCAGACCTCATCTGGAATACTGTGTCCAGTTATGGGCACCACATTTTAAAAAAGACATCAACAAACTGGAGCAAGTTCAGAGAAGAGCCACCAGAATGGTGACCGGTCTGCAAACCATGTCCTATATGAGGAACGGTTGCAGGATTTGGGAATGTTTAGCTTGCAAAAAAGAAGACTGAGAGGAGACTTAATAGCTGTCTACAAATATCTCAAGGGCTGTCACATTGTAGAAGGATCATCTTTATTCTCATTTGCACAAGGAAAGACTAGAAGCAATGGGATGAAACTGAATGGGAGGAGACACAGATTAGATATTAGAAAAAACTTTTTGACAGTTAGGGTGATCAAGGAGTGGAACAGGCTGCCACGAGAGGTGGTAAATTCTCCTTCAATGGAAGCCTTCAAACAGAGGCTGGACAGACATCTGTCTGGGATGATTTAGAGAATCCTGCTTTGAGCAGGGGGTTGGACCAGATGGCCCAGGAGGTCCCTTCCAACTCTACCATTCTATGATTCTATGATTAAGCACTGCTCCAAAAACACATCACTGCATTGGATCCCCATCTTAACAAGGCGGATCGGCTGGGACGGGTTCAACTTTAGGAGCGCAGACCTCAAGTCGATCAAATAGCCAATTAGAGCCTATGATAGTGGGTGGTGCAGTGAAGGTCTGGACTTCAGACTGGGTAAAGTATCGAGTTGCTCATGCTGGCCAGGAATAAGTTTATCTTGCTCCGAGAGCCAAAGGACATGGGACTCAGCGGGGACCATGGCCTGAGCAAATTGTTACACTCGCACCCTGACTGGTTGGTGCGAGCGTGGGGGTTGTGGCCTCACTGTGCCACAAACCAGACTACCCTTGAAGGGGCGTGACTAAGCATCTACCTTGGTGTTCACTGGAGCCTGATGAAGAGGTCAAGCTTGTGCGGCAGGTAGCTGCCAGGTACCACTCCAGGGTGTTGTCTGGCTGTGGCTGCTGATACCACTGGGAACAACACTGACAGGTGCGGGCAAGAGTCGAAGGGCACGACTGATACTATGGCGGGTACTCTTGGCAAACAGGCAGGTATGGCTGAGACACTGGCAGACAGACGTGCACGGCTGAGACACAAGGGACAGGAACTGACTTGGAAGCTACAGGAACACGGGCAGGTATGAATGGAACAAGGGAACAGAAACCTGTTCAAACTGGAGAAGCTGGGGCTGGTTCAGGAAAGACAGAGACACAGACTGGAATGAGAGCTATATGGGAACAGGTAGGGACTTGCTCAGACTGGTGGAGCTGGAACTCCAGGGAGCGGAGCGGGAGTGGAACCGCAAGGAGCGGAGCAAGGCAGAACCGCAAGTAGGCAGTGTAAGTGCAGAGCAGAACCACAGGTAGGCGGAGCAAGTGCAGAGCAGAACCACAGGTAGGCCGAGCTAGTTCAGAGCAGAACCGCAGGTAGGCGGAGCAAGTGCAGAGCAGAACCGCAGGTAGGTGGAGCAAGTGCAGAGCTGAACCGCAGGTAGACAGAGCAAGTGCAGAGACGCTGGGTGCGGTGAACAAGACAGAACCACAATACACACAAGGATACACACAGCAGGTGGGAAAGGCTACAGACAAGGATACAACGGACACAGAAATAGGACTGAATACAGACAAGGTCAGGAACAGGTACAAGAACTAAGAACGAAGGCCTATGTATTCTGCCCCCAGGGTGGCGGAAATCAGGCAGGACCTTGCAACTCAGCAGCAAGGCACTTACTGAGAGAAATCGTTGCTCAGGCATCCTCCTATGGGTGGGGTTGCCTTTTGTACCGGATGCCTCATGGCAATTGGCTGGGGACACCTTAGGAAGGTGCACACTGTCACTATAAGATTCAGGAAGTGCCGGCGATGCCCCCCTATGCACACAGCCAGGAAGTATGCAAGGAGCAGACAGGAGACTTGAGGTACACAGCATGGAACCGGCAGAAGACAAAACTCACAGCATGGCCCAGAGTAGTGAGTAAACTGGTGTGTAAGGCAGGTGGGGGATGGGAGGCCATGCAGTGATGCCGGAAGGGTTGTTACAGGGTGTGAAGGAAATTTGGTTAGGATAAATCTATCCCTGTGTGTGCTGCGGCCACTCCCAAATTATGCTAAGTATTTTAAGTGCTCAAGAATGACACTGTACACCGAGGTGACAGAATAACATTCCATCAAATACTGAGTACTTTATTTTAGTACATACATGTTTTATAGTTGCGTATAAAAAAGGGGTGGTTAGTTAATTACTGTATTGTTGAGCTTCAATGTTATTGGTTATCTAAATATATATGGAGTATTGTGATCCAGGAATATATAAATGCTGATTAAGCAACTAAGCTGATGTCTGGATTTTTAGCTTAGTGTCATGGTTATGACTAAGAACATTTTTGTTCGAAACGCGTAATCTCCTGGATTTACAATTTTAGCATTATTTTTTTAAAGGCATTGCAATAAAGATGAAGTTTTAACAATCTGATTTGGATGTTTGTTGCTGGAACATTTTTTTTATATATATGGGGGAACTGGGACCACCATACTATGTCAAGCTCTGGCAAAAATTAAGAGACCACTGCACAGTTTTATAAAAATCAGCTTCTCTACGTGTCTGACAGCCATTCCATTCCAGTGTCAGTTGAATTCCAACCAGAGAACACCTCATTCTAGAATCATAGAATGGTAGAGTTGGAAGGGACCTCCTGGGCCATCTGGTTCAACCCTCTGCTCAAAGCAGAATTCTCTAAATCATCCCAGACAGATGTCTGTCCAGCCTCTGTTTGAAGACTTCCATTGAAGGAGAACTCACCACCTCTCGTTGCAACCTGTTCCACTCATTGATCACTCTGTCACATTCTACTTAATGTGCTTCTGATTAGGTGATCACCTGAACCAAATCTTATTTAACGAAGGAAAGGCTGTATAAAAAACACTGCTGTGGTGTTCAAAATCCTCTTGCAATAGGAGAAGCTGGATGGCAAAACAAGTGCTAGTAATATCCCAAAAGTAATAGTAATGAAAAATTAACTTTTAACCATGCCAAAGGAGTTGAAAAGAAAAGTCTTGAGTGAGGAAAAGAAGGGCTCAATTCTGGCTTTATTAGCAGAGGGATACAGTGAGCGTCATGTTGCCTCCATCCTTAAAATTTCTAAAACTGCAGTCAATTACAACAAGGTCAAGCAGCAGACATTGGGGACAACAAAGCTACAAACCAGCAGAGGGCGAAAAGACTCTCCACTGACCCGGATGACCGTCATCTTATGTGAATGTCACTCAGCAACAACAGAATGACATCAAGTGACCTACTAAAGGAATTGCAAATGGCAGTTGGGGTGAAGTGCACGGCAAGAACAGTTCGTAACAGGTTACTAGAGGCAGTGCTCAAGTCATGTAAAGGTAGAAAAAAGCCTTTCATCAATGAGAAGCAAAGGAGAGCCAGGCTGAAGTTTGCCAAAGACTAAGGATTGGACCATAGAGGACTGGAGTAAGGTAAACTTCTCTGATGAGTCTAATTTTCAGCTTTGCCCAACACCTGGTCGTATAATGGTTAGACGGAGACCTGGAGAGGCGTACAAGCCACAGTGTCTTGCACCCACTATGAAATTTGGTGGAGGATCGGTGATGATTTGGGGATGCTTCAGCAAGCTGGTATTGGGCAGGTTAATCGTTGCGAAGGATGAATGAATCAAGACGCAAACAAGGTTACCCTGGAAAAACAGTTGATTTCTTCTGCTCAAGCAATGTTCCCCAACTCTGAGGACTGTTTTTTCCAGCAGGACAATGCACCATGCTACACAGCTAGGTCAATCAATGTGTGGATGAAGGACCACCACAAGAAATCCCTGTCATGGCCAGCCCAATCTCCAGACCTGAACCCCATTGAAAACCTCTGGAATGTAATCAAGAGGAAGATGGATAGTCACAAGCCATCAAACAAAGAAGAACTGCTTAATTTTTTGTACCAAGAGAGGCATAAGGTCACCCAAAAGCAGTGTGAAAGACTGATGGAAAGCATGCCAAGACGCATGAAAGCTGTGATTAAAATTCATGGTTATTCCTCAAAATGTTGATTTCTGAACTCTTCCTGAGTTAAAACATTAGTATTGTTGTTTCTAAATGATTATGAACTTGTTTTCTTAGCAATATTTGAGGTCTGCAAGCACTGCATTTTTTGTTATTTTGACCATTTCTCATTTTCTGAAAATAAATACAAAATGTATTGCTTGGAAATTCGAAGACATGTCAGTAGTTTTTAGAATAAAAGAACAATTTACATTTTACTCAAAAATAAACCTATAAAGAGAAAAATCAGACAAACTGAAAATTTTGCAGTGGTCTCTTAATTTTTGCCCCAGAGCTGTATATGGGGAGATCCGGGGCCATCCTACTATATACACTGCTCAAAAAAATAAAGGGAACACTCAAAAAACACATCCTAGATCTGAATGAATGAAATATTCTCATTGAATACTTTGTTATGTTCAAAGTTGAATGTGCTGACAAAATGACACAAAAATTATCAATGGAAATCAAATTTATTAACCAATGGAGCCCTGGATTTGGAGTCACACACAAAATTAAAGTGGAATGTAATGTCCTTAAAACAAGTCAAAATAATGCTCAGTAGTGTGTTTGGCCTCCACGTGCCTGTATGACCTCCCTACAAAGCCTTTGCATGCTCCTGTTGAGGCGGCAGATGGTCTCCTGAGGGATCTCCTCCCAGACCTGGACTAAAGCATCTGCCAACTCCTGGACCGTCTGTGGTGCAACGTGACGTTGGTGAATGGAGCGAGATATGCTGTCCCAGATGTGCTCGATCGGATTCAGGTCTGGAGAACGGGTGGGCCAGTCCATAGCTTCAATGCCTTCATCTTGCAGGAACTGCTGACACACTCCAGCCACATGAGGTCTGGCATTGTTCTGCATTAGGAAGAACCCAGGGCCAACGGCACCAGCATATGGTTTCACAAGGAGTCAGGATCTCATCTTGGTAGGGCCAACGGCACCATCATATGGTCTCACAAGGGGTCTGAGGATCTCATATCGGTATGTAATTGCAGTCTGGCGAGCACATGGAGGGCTGTGTGGCCCTCCAAAGAAATGCCACCCCACACCATTACTGACCCAATGCCAAACCGGTCATGCTGAAGGATGTTGCAGGCAGCAGATCGCTCTCCATGGCATCTCCAGACTCTGTCACGTCTATCACATGTGCTCAGTGTGAACCTGCTTTCATCTGTCAAGAGCACAGGGCGCCAGTAGCGAATTTGCCAATCCTGGTGTTCTGTGGCAAATGCCAAGCGTCCTGTATGGTGTTGGGCTGTGAGCACAACCCCGATCTGTCGACGTTGGGCACTCAGACCATCCTCATGGAGTCGGTTTCTAACCATTTGTGCAGACATGCACATTTGTGGCCTGCTGGAGGTCATTTTGCAGGGTTCTGGCAGTGCTCGTCCTGTTCCTTCTTGCACAAAGGTGGATGTAGCGGTCCTGCTGCTGGGTTGTTGCCCTCCTACGGCCCCCTCCACGTCTCCTGGTGTACTGGCCTGTCTCCTGGTAGCGCCTCCAGTCTCTGGACACTACGCTGACAGACACAGCAAACCTTCTTGCCACAGCTCCCATTGATGTGCCATCCTGGATGAGCTGCACTACCTGAGCCACTTGTGTGGGTTGTAGAGTCCGTCTCATGCTACCACAAGTGTGAAAGCACAACCAACATTCAAAAGTGACCAAAACATCAGCCAGAAAGCATTGGTACTGAGATGTGGTCTGTTGTCCCCACCTGCAGAAGCACTCCTTTATTGAGTGTGTCTTGATAATTGCCAATAATTTCCATCTGTTGTCTATTCCATTTGCACAACAGCATGTGAAATTGATTGTCAATCAGTGTTGCTTCCTAAGTGGACAGTTTGATTTCACAGAAGCTTGATTTACTTGGAGTTATATTCTGTTGTTTAGCTGATCCCTTTGTTTTTTTGAGCAGTATGTATATATATATATATATATATATATATATATATATATAGGGCAACTGGGGCTATCCTACTATATATATGGGGGAGTTGGGGGCATCATACTATATATATACAAAGGGAGAAATAAGTATTTGATCCCTTGCTGATTTTGTGAGTTTGCCCACTGACGAAGACATGAACAGTCTTTAATTTTAAGGGTAGGTTTATTAACAATGAGAGATAGAATATCAAAAATACAATCCAGAAAATCACATTGTATAAATTATATAAATTTATTTGTATTTTGCAGTGAGAAATAAGTATTTGATCCCTCTGGCAAACAAGACTTAATACTTGGTGGCAAAACCCTTGTTGGCAAGCACAGCAGTCAGACGATTTTTGTAGTTGATGATGTTTGCTCACATGTCAGGAGGAGTTTTGGTCCACTCCTCTTTGCAGATCATCTCTAAATCATTAAGATTTTCAAGCTGTCACGTGGCAACTTGGAGCTTCAACTCCTCCATAAGTTTTCTATGGGATTAAGGTCTGGAGACTGGTAAGGCCACTCCATGACTTTAATGTGCTTCTTTTTGGGCCACTCCTTTGTTGCCATGGCTGTATGTTTTAGGTCATTGTCTTGCTGGAAGGCCCAGCCACGACCCATTTTTAATGCCTTGGAGGAGGGAAGGAGGTTGTCACTCAGGATTTTACGGTACATGGCTCCTTCCATTCTTCCATTGATGGGGTGAAGTAGTCCTGTGCCCTTAGCAGAGAAACACCCCCAAAACATAATGTTTCCACCTCCATGCTTGACAGTGGGGACGGTGTTCTTTGGGTCATAGGCAGCATTTCTCTTACTCCAAACATGGCGAGTTGAGTTAATGCCAAAGAGCTCATTTTTTGTCTCATCTGACCACAGTACCTTCTCCCAATCACTCACAGAATCATCCAGGTGTTCATTGGCAAACTTCAGACAGGCCTGCATATGTGCTTTCTTGATCAGGGGAACCTTGCAGGCACTGCAGGATTGTAAACCTTTATTGCCATAATGTTTTGCCAATGGTTTTCTTGGTGACTGTTGTCCCAGCTGCCTTGATATCATTAACAAGTTCCCCCTATGTAGTTTTAGGCTGATATCTCACCTTCCTCATGATCAAGGATACCCCACGAGGTGAGATTTTGCATGGTGCCCCAGATCTATGTGGATTGACAGTCATTTTGTATTTCTTCCATTTTCTTGCTATTGCACCAACAGTTGTCTCCTTCTCACACAGCGTCTTACTTATGGTTTTGTAGCCCATTCCAGCTTTGTGCAGGTCTATGATCTTGTCCCTGACATCCTTATAATGCTCTTTGGTCTTGCCCATGTTGTAGAGGTAAAGGTACTGCCACACTAAACAATCCCGCTAGCGATCACGATAACGACGCATACTAATGCGATCACTAGCGGGATTGTTTCTATATCGCTAAGTGCGGCCACATTTAGCGATATAGTTAACGACGCTATCGCCGTTAGCGATCTTCTTAACGACTTTAGCGGTACAAAAGTACCGCTAAATCGCTAAGAAAAGGTGCCACACTAGCGATATATACTTACCCAGCGGGAGCGCCGACGAGAAAATAGGGTCCGGAACGATTCCAGCGACGAGCGAGATCACAGCAGGAAGCTCGTCGCTGGCAGATGCCGCACACAACAACATCGCTAACGGGATCGCTAAATAGTGACGTTTTTTAGCGATCCCGTTAGCGATATTGTTCAGTGTGGCATACCCTTAAGAGTCTGACTGATTAATTGAGTCTGTGGACAGGAGTCTTTTATAAAGGTGACTATGTAAGACAGCTGTCTTTAATGCAGGTAACGAGTTGATTAGGGGTCATAGAATGGTCATAGAATGGTATAGATGGTAGAGTTGGAAGGGACCTCCTGGGCCTTCTGGTCCAACCCCCTGCTCAAAGCAGGATTCTCTAAATCATCCCAGTTTAACTGTTTAACTGGTCTGTAGGAGCCAGAATTCTTAATGGTTGGTAGGGATCAAATACTTATTTCTCACTGCAAAATGCAAATAAATTTATATAATTTATACAATGTGATTTTCTGGATTTTATTTTTGATATTCTAACTCTCAATGTTAAAATTAACCTATCCTTTTAACCCCTTCCCGACCCATGACGCCACGTAGGCGTCATGAAAACCTGTGCCAATCCGACCCATGACGCCTATGTGGCGTCATGAAAGGATCTCGTCCCTGCGGGCCGGGAGACCGGGGTCACTGAAAGGTCACCCGACCCGCAGTTACAGGACCCTTTGTGCTTCACCACAGGGGGGTTGGCTTAACCCCCCCGTGGCCACGATCGCTCTGATTGGCTGTTAAAAGTGAAACAGCCAATCAGAGCAATGTGTAATATTTCACCAATTTAATTGGTGAAATATTACAATCCAGCCATGGCCGATGCTGCAATAGCATCTGCCATGGCTGGAGACCGAGCCTGACCCCCCCACACCGAGTCACGGCGGTGATCGGCCGCCGCCACCGAAAGATGGCAGCGATCGGTCACCGCCGTCACTTACAGCTCCCCTCCTCTTTTGGTCCACTGCCCCCACTTCCTATCCCCCCCCCAGCCTTCCGACCCCCCTGCTCACCTCTCCCGATCCACCGATGTCCCACGATCGGGCCCGGCGTCCGCCCGGGCCTCTTCATGGGCGCCGCCATATTGGAAAATGGCGGGCGCATGCGCAGTGCGCCCGCCGGCCGGCGCATGCGCAGTGCGCCCCCCAGTGTTCAAAAATTTATTTTGATCACTGTGATAAACTGTCACAGTGATCAAAATAAAAAAAAAGTAAATGAACCCCCCTTTATCATAGGTAGGGACAAATAAAAAAAAAAAAGAATTTTTTTTTTTTTTTCCTAGCGGATTTTGCTGCTGATCCGCAGCTGATTTTGCTGCGGATCCGTGGCGGATATCGCTGCTGATCCGCGGCGGATTTCGCTGCTGATCCGCGGCGGATTTCGCTGCTGATCCGCGGCGGATTTCGCTGCTGATCCGCGGCGGATTTCGCTGCTGATCCGCGGCGGACTTCGCTGCTGATCCGCGGCGGACATCGCTGCTGATCCGCGGCGGATTTCGCTGCTGATCCGCGGCGGATTTCGCTGCTGATCGGCGGCGGATTTCGCTGCTGATCGGCGGCGGATTTCGCTGCTGATCCGCAGCGGATTTCGCTGCTGATCGGCGGCGGATTTCGCTGCTGATCCGCGGCGGGATTTCGCTGCGGATCGGCAGCGGATTTCGCTGCGGATCAGCAGCGGATTTCGCTGCTGATCCGCTGCGGATTTCGCTGCTGATCGGCGGCGGATTTCGCTGCTGATCGGCGGCGGATTTCGCTGCTGATCGGCGGCGGATTTCGCTGCTGATCCGCAGCGGATTTCGCTGCTGATAGGCGGCGGATTTCGCTGCTGATCGGCGACTGATTTCGCTGCGGATCCGCGACTGATTTCGCTGCGGATCCGCGACTGATTTCGCTGCGGATCCGCGACTGATTTCGCTGCGGATCCGCGACTGATTTCGCTGCGGATCCGCGACTGATTTCGCTGCGGATCCACGACTGATTTCGCTGCGGATCCGCGACTGATTTCATTGCTGATCCGCAGCGGATTTCGCTGCTGATCGGCGGCGGATTTCGCTGCTGATCCGCGGCGGATTTCGCTGCGGATCCGCGACTGATTTCGCTGCGGATCCGCGACTGATTTAGCTGCGGATCCGCGACTAATTTCGCTGCGGATTCGCGGCGGATTTCGCTGCTGATCCGCGGCGGATTTCGCTGCTGATCCGCGGCGGATTTCGCTGCTGATCCGCGGCGGATTTCGCTGCGGATCCGCGGCTGATTTCGCTGCTGATCCGCGGCGGATTTCGCTGCTGATCCGCGGCGGATTTCGCTGCTGATCCGCGGCGGATTTCGCTGCTGATCCGCGGCGGATTTCGCTGCTGATCCGCGACTGATTTTGCTGCTGATCCGCAGGTGATTATCTGCTGATTCATCTGCGCTAGCGGGTATAGCATAACGCGATCGCGTTATGCTACACCGTTACCAGCCGGTCAACGCTACGTGTTGAACGGGCTGGTAAAACGCAATATGAACCCAGCCTTAGGGTTAGAACTAGGGTTAGGGTTAGCATTAGGGCTAAGGTTAGAATTACGGTTAGGGTTGGAATTTGGGTTAGGGTTGGAATTAGGGTTAGGCTTGTAGTTAGGTTTATGGTTAGAGTTGGGATTAGGGGTGTGTTGGGGTTAGGGTTATGATTAGGGTTTGTATTAGGGTTAGGTGTGTGTAGGCGTTAGGGGTGTGTTGGGGTTAGGGTTGGAGTTAGAATTGAGGGGTTTCCACTATTTAGGCACATCAGGGGGTCTCCATACGCGACATGGCGCCACCATTGATTCCTGCAAATTTTGCGTTCAAAAAGTCAAACAGTGCTCCCTTTATTCCAAGCCCCGACGTATGCCCAAACAGTGGTTTATCCCCACATATGAGGTATCAGCGTACTCGGGAAAAATTGCACAACAACTTTGGGGGTTCTAATTTCTCCTGTTAACATTGGGAAAAAAAATTGGGGACTAAAAATTATTTTTGTGGAAAAAAAATAATTTTAAAATTTTCACGGCTCTGCGTTATAAACTTCTGTGAAGGACTTGGAGATTCAAAGTGCTCACCACACATCTAGAGGAGTTCCTTGGGGGATCTAGTTTCCAAAATGGGGTCACTTGTGGGGAGTTTCTACTATTTAGGCACATCAGTGACTCTGCAAACGTAACATGACGCCCGAAGACCATTCCATCAAGTGGGCATTTCAAAAGGTCACTACTTCCCATCCGAGCCCCGACGTGTGCCCATACAGTAGTTTTCTCCCACATATGGGATATCAGCATAAATCAGGACAAATTGGACAACAACTTTTGGGGTCTAATTTCTCATGTTACCCTTGCGAAAATAAAAAAATTGGGGACTAAAAGATCCTGATTGTGGAAAAAAATATTTTTTTATTTTCATGCCCGGGCGTTATAAACTTCTGTGTAGCCCTTGGGGGTTCAAAGTGCTCACCACACATCTAGATAAGTTCTTTGCGGTGTCTAGTTTCCAAAATGGGGTCACTTGTGGGGAGTTTCTACTGTTTAGGCGCATCAGGGGCTCTGCAAACGTAACAAGATGCCCGCAGACCATTCCATCAAGTTGGCATTTCAAAGCGTCACTACATCCCTTCCGAGCCCTGACGTGTGCCCAAACAGTGGTTCCCCCCCACATATGGGGTACTAGCGTACTCAGGACAAACTGGACAACAACTTTCGGGGTCCAATTTCTCCTGTAACCATTGTGAAAATAAAAAATAGTGGGCTAAAAAATCATTTTTTGAGAAAAAAAAATGATATTTTATTTTCACGGCTCTGCGTTATAAACTTCTGTAAAGCACCTGGGGGGTTCAAAGTGCTCACTATGCATCTAGATAAGTTCCTTAGGGCGTCTAGTTTCCAAAATGGGGTCACTTGTGGGGGAGCTCCAATGTTTAGGCACACAGGAACTCTCCAAATGCGACATGGCAACCGCTAAATATTCCAGCATATTTTCTATTCAAAAGTCAAATGGCGCTCCTTCCCTTCTGAGCCCTGCCGTGCGCCCAAACAGTGGTTTATGATCACAAATGAGGTATCTGTGTACTCAGGAGAAATTGCCAACAAATTTTAGAATCCAATTTATACTGTTGCCCATGTGAAAATGAAAAAACTGAGGCTAAAAGAAAATTTTTGTGAAAAAAAAGTACTTTCTTTTTTTTACGGATCAATTTGTGAGCACCTGGGGGTTCAAAGTGCTCACTATGCATCTAGATAAGTTCCTTAGGGGGTCTAGTTTCCAAAATGGGGTCATTTCTGGGGGAGCTCCAATGTTTAGGCACACAGGGACTCTCCAAATGCGACATGGCAACCGCTAAATATTCCAGCATATTTTCCATTCAAAAAGTCAAATGGCGCTCCTTCCCTTCTGAGCCCTGCCGTGCGCCCAAACAGTGGTTTATGACCACATATGAGGTATCTGTGTACTCAGGAGAAATTGCCCAACAAATTTTAGGATCCAATTTATACTGTTGCCCATGTGAAAATGAAAAAAACTGAGGCTAAAAGAAAATTTTTGTGAAAAAAAAGTACTTTCTTTTTTTTACGGATCAATTTGTGAAGCACCTGGGGGTTCAAAGTGCTCACTATGCATCTAGATAAGTTCCTTAGGGGGTCTAGTTTCCAAAATGGGGTCACTTGTGGGGGAGCTCCAATGTTTAGGCACACAGGGACTCTCCAAATGCGACATGGCAACCGCTAAATATTCCAGCATATTTTCCATTCAAAAAGTCAAATGGCGCTGCTTCCCTTCTGAGCCCTGCCATGCGCCCAAACAGTGGTTTATGACCACATATGAGGTATCTGTGTACTCAGGAGAAATTGCCCAACAAATTTTAGGATCCAATTTATACTGTTGCCCATGTGAAAATGAAAAAACTGAGGCTAAAAGAAAATTTTTGTGAAAAAAAAAGTACTTTCTTTTTTTACAGATCAATTTTTGTGAAGCACCTGGGGGTTCAAAATGATCACTATGCATCTAGATAAGTTCCTTAGGGGGTCTAGTTTCCAAAATGGGGTCACTTGTGGGGGAGCTCCAATGTTTAGGCACACAGGGACTCTCCAAATGCGACATGGCAACCGCTAAATATTCCAGCATATTTTCCATTCAAAAAGTCAAATGGCGCTGCTTCCCTTCTGAGCCCTGCCATGCGCCCAAACAGTGGTTTATGACCACATATGAGGTATCTGTGTACTCAGGAGAAATTGCCCAACAAATTTTAGGATCCAATTTATACTGTTGCCCATGTGAAAATGAAAAAACTGAGGCTAAAAGAAAATTTTTGTGAAAAAAAAGTACTTTCTTTTTTTTACAGATCAATTTGTGAAGCACCTGGGGGTTCAAAATGATCACTATGCATCTAGATAAGTTCCTTAGGGGGTCTAGTTTCCAAAATGGTGTCACTTGTGGGGGAGCTCCAATGTTTAGGCACACAGGGACTCTCCAAATGTGACATGGCAACCGCTAAATATTCCAGCATATTTTCCATTCAAAAAGTCAAATGGCGCTCCTTCCCTTCTGAGCCCTGCCGTGCGCCCATACAGTGGTTTATGACCACATATGAGGTATCTGTGTACTCAGGAGAAATTGACCAACAAATTTTAGGATCCATTTTATCCTGATGCCCATGTAAAAATGAAAAAATTGATGCTAAAAGAAAATTTTTGTTGGAAAAATTAAAATGTCCATTTTTTCCTTACACGTTGCTTTAGTTCCTGTGAAGCACCTGAAGGGTTAATAATCTTCTTGAATGTAGTTTTGAGTAGCTTGAGGGGTGCAGTTTTTATAAAGGTGTCACTTTTGGGTATTTTCTGCCATATAGACCCCTCAAAGTGACTTCAAATGTGAGGTGGTCCTAAAAAAAATGGTTTTGTAAATTTTGCTGTAAAAATGAGAAATCGCTGGTCAACTTTTAACCCTTATAACTTCCTAACAAAAAAAAATGTTGTTCCCAAAATTGTGCTGATGTAAAGTAGACATGTGGGAAATGTTATTTATTAACTATTTTGTGTCACATAACTCTCTAGTTTAACAGAATAAAAATTAAAAATTTGAAAATTACAAAATTTTCAAAATTTTCGCCAAATTTCCATTTTTTTCACAAATAAACGCAAAAATTATCGACTTAAATTTACCACTAACATGAAGCCCAATATGTCACGAAAAAACAATCTCAGAATCGCTAGGATCCGTTGAAGCGTTCCTGAGTTATTACCTCATAAAGGGACACTGGTCAGAATTGCAAAAAATGGCAAGGTCTTTAAGGTCAAAATAGGCTGGGTCTTGAAGGGGTTAATTATAGACTATTCATGACTTGGTTAGTGGGCAAACTGACAAAATCAGCAAGGGATCAAATACTTATTTCCCCTACTGTATATATATATATATATATATATATATATATACATATATATATATGTATATATATATATATATATATATATATATATATATATATACAGTACAGACCAAAAGTTTGGACACACCTCATTCAAAGATTTTTCTGTATTTTCATGACTATGAAAATTGTAGAATCACACTGAAGGCATCAAAACTATGAATTAACACATGTGGAATTATACATTACACTTTACAAAAAAGTGTGAAACAACTGAAAATATGTCTTATATTCTAGGTTCTTCAAAGTAGCCACCTTTTGCTTTGATTACTGCTTTGCACGCAGAACAGGTGAACGGATGGACTCTACATGCCTGGTTCCCACCGTGAAGCATGGAGGAGGTGGTGTGATGGTGTGGAGGTGCTTTGCTGGTGACACTGTTGGGGATTATTCAAAATTGAAGCGGTGAGCGGTCCAGCTCACCCAAACCATCTCGATTGGGTTCAGGTCTGGTGACTGTGGAGGCCAGGTCATCTGGCGTAGCACCCCAACACTCTCCTTCTTGGTCAAATAGCCCTTACACAGTCTGGAGGTGTGTTTGGGGTCATTGTCCTGTTGAAAAATAAATGATGGTCCAACTAAACGCAAACCGGATGGAATAACATTCTGCTGCATGTTGCTGTGGTAGCCATGCTGGTTCAGTATGCCTTCAATTTTGAATAAATCCCCAACAGTGTCACCAGCAAAGCACCCCCACACCATCACACCACCTCCTCCATGCTTCACGGTGGGAACCAGGTATGTAGAGTCCATCCGTTCACCTTTTCTGCGTGCAAAGCAGTAATCAAAGCAAAAGGTGGCTACTTTGAAAAACCTAGAATATAAGACATATTTTCAGTTGCTTCACACTTTTTTGTAAAGTATAATTCCACATGTATCAATTCATAGTTTTGATGCCTTCAGTGTGATTCTACAATTTTCATAGTCATGAAAATACAGAAAAATCAATGAATGAGAAGGTGTGTCCAAACTTTTGGTCTCTACTGTATATATACATATACATTGGGTACATAAAGAAGTATTCAGTCCCCTTTAAATGTTTCACTCTTTGTTTCATTTCAGTCTTTTGGTAAATTCAAAAAGTTCATTTTTTTCTCATTAATGTACACTTTTCACTCCATCTTGACTGAAAAAAACAGAAATGTAGAAAATTTTGCAAATTTATTAAAAAAGAAAAACTGAAATATCACATGGTCATAAGTATTCAGACCCTTTTCTCAGACACTCATATTTAAGTCACATGTTGTCCATTTCCTTGTGATCCTCCTTGAGATGGTTCTACTCCTTCATTGGAGTCTAGCTGTGTTTAATTAAACTGATAGGACTTAATTTGTAAAGGCAAACACTTGTCTATATAAGACCTCACAGCTCACAGTGAATGTCAGACCATATGAAAATCATGAGATCAAAGGAACTGGCCAAGGAGCTCAGAGACAGAATTGTGGCAAGGCACAGATCTGGCAAAGGTTACAAAATAATTTCTGCAGTACTCAAGGTTTCTAATAACACAGTAGACTCCATAATCCTTAAATAGAAGAAGTTTGGGACCACCAGAAGTCTTCCTAGACTTGGCCGTCCAGCCAACCTGAGTAATCGTGGGAGAAGAGTCCTGGTGAGAGAGGTAAAGAAGAACCCCAAGATCACTATGGCTGAGCTCCACAGATGCAGTAGGGAGATGGGAGAAAGTTTCACAAAGTCAACTATCACTGGAGTCCTTCCACCAGTCGGGCCTTTATGGCAGGGTAGCCTGACGGAAGCCTCTCCTCAGTGCAAGACATATGAAAGCCCGCATAGAGTTTGCTAAAAAATACATGAAGGGCTCCCAGACTATGAGAAATAAGATTCTCTGGTCTGATGAGACGAAGATAGAACTTTTTGGTGATAATTCTGAGCGGTATGTTTGGAGAAAATCAGTCACTGCTCATCACCTGCCCAATACAATCCCAACAGTGAAACATGGTGGTGGCAGCATCATACTATGGGGGTGTTTTTCAGCTGCAGGGACAGGATGAATGGTTGCAATTGAACGAAACATGAATATGGCCAAGTACAGAGATATCTTTGATGAAAACCTCTTCCAGAGTGTTCTGGACCTCAGACTTGGCCGAAGGTTCACCTTCCAACAAGACAATGACCCTAAGCACACAGCTAAAGTAACAAAGGAGTGGCTTCAGAACAACTCTGTGACTATTCTTGACTGGCCCAGCCAGAGCCGTGACCTAAACCCAATTGAGCATCTCTGGAGAGACCTGAAAATGGCTGTCCACCAACGTTCACCATCCAACTTGACGGAAATGGAGAGGATCTGCAAGGAAGAATGGCAGAGGATCCCCAAATCCAGGTGTGAAAAACTTGTTGCATCATTCCCAAGAAGACTCAAGGCTGTACTAGCTCAAATGGGTGCTACTATTCAATACTGAGCAAAGGGTCTGAATACTTATGACCATGTGATATTTCAGGTTTCCTTTTTAATAAATTTGCAAAAATTTCTACATTTCTGTTTTTTTCAGTCAAGATGGGGTGCAGAGTGTACATTAATGAGAAAAAAATTAACTTTCTTGAATTTACCAAATGATTGCAATGAAACAAAGAGTGAAAAATTTAAAGGGGTCTGAGTACTTTCCGTACCCACTGTACAGGGTGGGCCATTTATATGGATACACCTAAATAAAATGGGAATGGTTGGTGATATCAACTTCCTGTTTGTGGCACATTAGTATATGGGAGGGGGAAAACTTTTCAAGATGGGTGGTGACCATGGCGCCCATTTTGAGGTTGGCCTTATTGGATCCAACTTTATTTTTTCCAATGGGAAGAGGGTCATTTGGCACATCAAACTTATTGAGAATTTCACAAGAAAAACAATGGTGTGCTTGGTTTTAACGTAACTTTATTCTTTAATGAGTTATTTACAAGGAGCGGATAGAAATTGTGTTGTTTGGTGAACGCAGTACCCGGGTCATTGCAGCAGATTTCAATGCAAGACACCCTTTTGTTGGAACACAAAAATTGATGGTATGGTGTGGTATATGGGGTACAAAGATAGTGGGGCCATTCTTCATTAATAGAAACCTCAATGCCACTGGATATGTGAAATTGCTACATGTTGATGTGTTGCCCTCTTTATACACTGAAGATGGCACGTTCCCTGAGTTTTTCCAGCTAGATGGTGCACCACCACATTATGGGTGTCAGGTCCGAGCATTCCTACATGAACAGTTTCCTGGAAAGTGGATTGGTCGTAGTGGGCCAGTTGAATGGCCACCAAGGTCTCCCAATCTGACCCCATTAGACTTTTATCTTTGGGGTCATCTGAAGGCAATTATCCATGCTGTGAAGATACGAGATGTGCAGCATCTGAAACGACGGATACTGGAAGCCTGTGTTAGCATTTCTTCTGTGGTGTTGCTATCAGTGTGTCAAGAGTGGGAGAAGAGGGTTGCATTGACAATCCAACACAATGGGCAGCACTTTGAACACATTTTATAAGTGGTCATAAACTTGTAAATAACTCATGAAAGAATAAATTTACGTTAAAAGCAAGCACATCATTGTTTTTCTTGTGAAATTCTCAATAAGTTTGATGTGTCACATGACCCTCATCCCATTGGAAAAAATAAAGTTGGATCCAAAATGGCCGCCATGGTCCCCACCCATCTTGAAAAGTTTTCCCCCTCCCATATACACTGCTCAAAAAAATAAAGGGAACACTCAAATAACATATCCTAGATCTAAATGAATGAAATATTCTCATTGAATACTTTGTTCTGTACAAAGTTGAATGTATTGTCAACATAATCACACAAAAATCATCAATAGAAATCAAATTTTTGGACCTATGGAGGCCTGGATTTGGAGAGACCCCCAAAATGAAAGTGGAAACAACCTGGACTAAAGCATCCGTCAACTCCTGGAAGTCTGTGGTGCAACGTGACGTTGGTGGATGGAGCGAGACATGATGTCCCAGATGTGCTCAATCGGATTCATCTTGCAGGAACTGCTGACACACTCGAGCCACATGAGGTCTGGCATTGTCCTGCATTAGGTGGAACCCAGAACCAACCGCACCAGCATATGGTCTCACAAGGCGTCTGAGGATCTCATCTCAGTACCTAATGGCAGTCAGGCTACCTCTGGCAAGCACATGGAGGGCTGTGTGGCACTCCAAAGAAATGTCACCCCACACCATTACTGACCCACTGCCAAATCGGTCATGCTGAAGGATGTTGCAGGCAGCAGATCGCTCTCCACGGCGTCTCCAGACTCTTTCACGTCTGTCACATGTGCTGGGTGTGAACCTGCTGCCTCTAACATTCTTCAGCATGACTGGTTTGGCAGTGGGTCAGTAATGGTGTGGGGTGGCATTTCTTTTGAGGGCCACACAGCCCTCCATGTGCTCACCAGAGGTAACCTGACTGCCATTAGGTACCGAGATGAGATCCTCAAACCCTGTGTGAGACCATTTGCTGGTTCCGTTGGCCCTGGTTCCTCCTAATGCAGGATAATGCCAGACCTCATGTGGCTAGAGTGTGTCAGCAGTTCCTGCAAGATGAATGCATTGAAGCTATGGACTCGCCTGCCCGTTCCCCAGACCTGAATCCGATTGAGCACATCTGGGACAGCATGTCTTGCTCCATCCACCAACGTCACGTTGCACCACAGACTGTCCAGGAGCTGACGGATGCTTTAGTCCAGGTGTGGGAGGAGATCCCTCAGGAGAACATCCGCAACCTCATCAGGAGCATGCCCAGGCGTTGTAGTGAGGTCATACAGGCATGTGTAGGCCACACACAATACTGAGCATCATTTTGACTTGTTTCCACTTTAATTTTGTCTTGTTTTGATTTTCATTTTGACTTGTTTCCACTTTCATTTTGGGGGTCTCTCCAAATCCAGGCCTCCATTGGTTCAAAAATTTGATTTCCTTTGATGATTTTTGTGTGAATATGTTGACAGCACATTCAAATTTGTACACACCATAGTATTCAATGAGAATATTTCATTCATTTAGACCTAGGATGTGTTATTTGAGTGTTCCCTTTATTTTTTTGAGCAGTGTACAAACGTGCCACAAACAGGAAGTTGATATCACCAACCATTCCCATTTTATTTAGGTATATTTGTGTAGCCCTGGTGGTAGGCACACGCAGTACCCTGGAGAGTGTATGGCGAGACAGCAGTTTAATGCTAAATATTCATTCACTCGACATATACTAGACACACCCTTAGGGTAGTGGAGTATACTCTAGAGGGAGTGGTCAAGGTATGTGTTAGAGTGATTTGGAGTCTAGTTCCTGTCTTCGGACAGTGAGGACGTGTAGAGTGAGTGTCTAGACTTCAGAGAGAGAAGACGTCTGGAGGGAGGAAGGAGTCTAGCCTGCTTTATCACCAGTTCATATCGTGGAGTCTGGTATAGGTGTCTGGATACACCTTAGTCTAGTCAGAGCTGTATCACCTCCTCAGCATACACTGAAGGAAAGAAGAAGTTTTAGTACAGAAAGTCTTCAGCATCCCTGTCTAAAGGACGGTATCAGGTTCAGAGACGTGCTCCTGCCTGTGATAACTGAGCATCTGTGGCTAACTTCGTAGAAAGGAAAAGAAAGAAGTGACTGCTCGACCCTTGGCTAGTTTGAGTGCTTATGTTACCAGCGTGGACAAGGCGAAAGGCAAGTGGATTTATAGGATTAGTGCTTACGGATTGAAGAAGTCCAGCACCTTGCACCCGGTCACTGGGGACCGAAGGGTCACTGTTGTTTCAAGCACAGTGATAAGAAAACCAGGAATCTACCGGACCCTAGGTCGCGGCAGACAAGCCCCTTATAGTCAGTACGTAACTGGGGTCAGGGGGAGTGAAGACTTTGGAGTTCTGCAGGACAAAATAAGAATTCAGCTCCTTCACAGGAAGGCCCCTAACACTAAGCTGACTGGGCAGGTACAGCTAAAGATTAGCTGGAGAATTGAGGGAACTACGCTTCAGGCTGGTTGTACTCGTTTTATTGGAGTTAAAGGAGGCCCCTAACTTGTCCAGCTGCTGTCTCAAGATACACTCTCCTTGGATCAGCCTCCCTGGGACCTGCTTGAACATCTTACAAGTAAAGGTATGGAAAGACGCTGACCGTGTGAGACTGTGTTCTTTATCTGCACTCGACTTCACAAATTCCCATAGACTTTGAGGGACCAGTCCCACCTGTAGGGGACCCGACATCTAGCTGCCTCACCATCCCCTCAGAGATCTACAGCAGCGCTGGTACTAATTACCAGAATACTACAGGTGGCGTCACGAACTGTATATAAACCTATCCCCTGTAAATATATCCCCAACATACGCCAGACCGCCAGGGCCACAGACCGAGCCACAGCTACCTGTGACAATCCCCATAGACTTCTACGGGCTCGGCTCTGAGTACCCCATTGCCCTGGTAACCCACAATTGTGGTGGCGGGTCGACACAAAAACTTGGCGTCACGAACAGGATGCGAAACTCGCGAAATTGCGAGCCCTGTGTGCCTAAGGAATTGTTTTTGTGAGAAAGGACTGTTTGCACTTTTGGCGCCAAAATCGCCATTTTTGTCGCCATATTCGCGCCCTCAGGCGCTGGAGAAGAAGGTGGGCGTACCTTCGTGGGCGTCTACCCCCCTGTGGCGCGAAGAAAATGCCTGCCCTCTCAAAGTGCTATTACAACATGCGGTCCTGCCCTACAGCAAAGGAGGTCCGCCTCCTCTTCACCTTCCCTGCGAGGAGGAGGAGACGCAAACCCTACCTCCACGGAAGAGACCGGATGTCTCCGCAGAAAGAGGAGAGAATCTTCTGGAACATCATGGAGGCAGGACGTGTGCAGCCGAGCTGGGAAGCGGAGGAAGGCAGGCCCCGTGCCCCAGCCAAGCTGCCACCAACTCCGGAGTTATCCGTGATCCTGCACCTGCAACAGGCGTTGCTAGAAACAAAAGAAGAAAATGCACGCCTGAAAAAGATGGTCCAGCACCAACCTGGCTTTGAAGAAATTGAGAGACGCCGGCGTACCCTGGAACAGCGGAGGCTGTGGGACACGGTGATCTCTCCCCTCAATGAACCCCCACGATTCCAGATACCGAAGAGTCTGCTGCCCAAGGCGAAGGAGCAACCGGAGGCTGCCCCCGAAAGTACCGATCCCGATCCCACCGGTGAAGCGGTGGAAGCGAAGGAGGTTGAGGAGGTACAGCCAATCCCGGAACGCCCGCCCGGCCAAGAGGCTGCAGCAGATGATCGGTCCCCGGCAGGGACACCGGAGGGGTCCTGTCCGTCACTACCAGATGTGGACTGGGACGAAATGGCGCGCCTGGATGACGTCGCCTACACCGCCCAGTGGGAACAGGAATGGCAGAGTCGTGAGGAGAAGAAGAGGCGCCAGCAGGAGGAAGAGCGGGAAACTCAGAGGAACCGTCAGCGACAATTTGCCGAGCTGATCGCGGACAAAGAGACTGTCCGGAGAGATAAAGGTACTCTGAGGGAACCGCGGCGGCAGGGGTGTGTGACTGAGTTCCAGCTCCGGAAGGGCTGGGGCTTTATCCGTGAACCGGGCCTCTACCCAGCGGTCTTTGTCAGCAGGCGTGACGTAGAATCCCACCTGCCGCAAGGCCATCCCGGGAGGGACTTAGCAAATGGAGATATCGTCACATATACGCGGCACTGGGGAATGAAGGGATGGTATGCCCTTAACGTCGCCATCGTCCGCGACCCCGTCCCAGACGCAGGTACCGTCACCATTACCGCAGCGTCCCCGTTTCCAGCTCAAGCAGCATCCGGCCGTGCCCCAGCATCGCCCCCTGCAAATTCATCGCAACAAGCGACCCAGATTTCATCGCAAATTAAAGCCACCGCTACATCGCAACATGCGACCCAGTCGCAATCGCAATCCCTGACGCGGTCCATATCGCTAACTGTGATTGAGACGCAATCGGTGTCATGTGGAGAGAGTGTACCCGTTGCGCCCCTAGAGGTTCGCACCAGAACTGTGGCGACCCAGACCCTGATCGCAGCACATGATTTGCTAGTCTTGGGATCTAGGGCCCATTGCGTTGTTCCAGCCCCGGGGTGGAAAATGTATTGGAAAGTGTATTTGCAGAAAATGAATAAGATAGTGAAGAATTGGTGAGATCCATATCGGGTCTACCAAAAGTAAAAAGTTTGAAATGTTTTATAAAGTTTTGCACAAATTATATAGTGAATATATATATTTCTAACTGTAGAATGCCCGGCTGGGTAAATGATAAATAGTAACCAGAAAAGGTTTTGCACTTTCGTATTATGTGATTTGATATAATATGTCTTTGGTTTTACATTGGACTTGGAGGTTAAGGACTATGCTAACCCAGAACTTACTTGTAAATAGTTGCGCTTCGGTGCTTTCTCTTGGTTTTACATAAACCAGTCACAACTACCTCTGAAAACAAAACCCGTGTGGTGTGGCACTGAGTGAGGTCTGCAATTGGACGTCCTGCAGCCCACCCAGGACCCACGTTGAAGGTTTGGTGCGGGTCCTTCACAAGTATCTTGTATATTTATTGAATGCTATTTAATATTTGTATTTTTCTATAAAGTTTGCAACGTTCAAGATTTCCTCACCTCCCGGATGGGACGAACCAATGTTATTGTTTAATGTTTATTGCATAAACAAAATGTCTCTTTTGTATTTTACAGCCCGGGAGTGCTGTCTTTTACCATGGGGGAATGTGTAGCCCTGGTGGTAGGCACACGCAGTACCCTGGAGAGTGTATGGCGAGACAGCAGTTTAATGCTAAATATTCATTCACTCGACATATACTAGACACACCCTTAGGGTAGTGGAGTATACTCTAGAGGGAGTGGTCAAGGTATGTGTTAGAGTGATTTGGAGTCTAGTTCCTGTCTTCGGACAGTGAGGACGTGTAGAGTGAGTGTCTAGACTTCAGAGAGAGAAGACGTCTGGAGGGAGGAAGGAGTCTAGCCTGCTTTATCACCAGTTCATATCGTGGAGTCTGGTATAGGTGTCTGGATACACCTTAGTCTAGTCAGAGCTGTATCACCTCCTCAGCATACACTGAAGGAAAGAAGAAGTTTTAGTACAGAAAGTCTTCAGCATCCCTGTCTAAAGGACGGTATCAGGTTCAGAGACGTGCTCCTGCCTGTGATAACTGAGCATCTGTGGCTAACTTCGTAGAAAGGAAAAGAAAGAAGTGACTGCTCGACCCTTGGCTAGTTTGAGTGCTTATGTTACCAGCGTGGACAAGGCGAAAGGCAAGTGGATTTATAGGATTAGTGCTTACGGATTGAAGAAGTCCAGCACCTTGCACCCGGTCACTGGGGACCGAAGGGTCACTGTTGTTTCAAGCACAGTGATAAGAAAACCAGGAATCTACCGGACCCTAGGTCGCGGCAGACAAGCCCCTTATAGTCAGTACGTAACTGGGGTCAGGGGGAGTGAAGACTTTGGAGTTCTGCAGGACAAAATAAGAATTCAGCTCCTTCACAGGAAGGCCCCTAACACTAAGCTGACTGGGCAGGTACAGCTAAAGATTAGCTGGAGAATTGAGGGAACTACGCTTCAGGCTGGTTGTACTCGTTTTATTGGAGTTAAAGGAGGCCCCTAACTTGTCCAGCTGCTGTCTCAAGATACACTCTCCTTGGATCAGCCTCCCTGGGACCTGCTTGAACATCTTACAAGTAAAGGTATGGAAAGACGCTGACCGTGTGAGACTGTGTTCTTTATCTGCACTCGACTTCACAAATTCCCATAGACTTTGAGGGACCAGTCCCACCTGTAGGGGACCCGACATCTAGCTGCCTCACCATCCCCTCAGAGATCTACAGCAGCGCTGGTACTAATTACCAGAATACTACAGGTGGCGTCACGAACTGTATATAAACCTATCCCCTGTAAATATATCCCAACATACGCCAGACCGCCAGGGCCACAGACCGAGCCACAGCTACCTGTGACAATCCCCATAGACTTCTACGGGCTCGGCTCTGAGTACCCCATTGCCCTGGTAACCCACAATTGTGGTGGCGGGTCGACACATATTCATATACATTGCCCACTCTGTATATTGATAGATGGCCGCCGGACAGGTCCTTGAGGGAAGATATGTCTCAACACGGCTGTTAGCTGCGGTGATGTGAGCTCGGAAGTATGCTCCAGCACCTATACTGCTGAGAGAGTTATTTGGGCCATTCCAGGGCCGGGTTTTACGAGTGGTCATAAGAGATGCGTGGGAATGACCGCTCACATATCCCAAACCCCAGGGGCATGGTTTGGCTAATAAAATTGAGGCCAGATGTCTCATTTAGAGTCTGGAGGTACGGAGACCTCCAGTGTATGCTGCTAAAGACACTGACCTGAGCGGGCGGACCCACAGTGCTATATGGACTGTTTATTTTCTGTTTGTTTTTCACTTTGTTCCGGAAAAGGCTGTTCGTCTGCTTTGCTATCCAGAGGAGTTTATGCAATTTCAATAAACTTGCTTGGACATTTCAGCAATACCGCTTCCTGTGTCTACCTCAACCGCAGCCGAGTGAGTACAGATCCCTATTATATACAGTGCCTTGCGAAAGTATTCGGCTCCCTGGAACTTTTCAACCTTTTCCCACATATGCTTCAAACATAAATATACCAAATATTAATTTTTGGTGAAGAATCAACAAGTGGGTCACAATTGTGAAGTTGAACGAAATTTATTGGTTATTTTAAATTTTTGTGGAAATACAAAAACTGAAAAGTGGGGCGTGCAAAATTATTCGGCCCTTTAACTTAATACTTTATTGCGCCACCTTTTGCTGCGATTACAGCTGCAAGTCGCTAGGGGTATGTCTCTGTCAGTTTTGTACATCGAGAGACTGAAATTCTTGCCCATTCTTCCTTGACAAACAGCTCTAGCTCAGTGAGGTTGGATGGAGATTGTTTGTGAACAGCAGTTTTCAGCTCTTTCCACAGATTCTTGATTGGATTCAGGTCTGGACTTTGACTTTGCCATTCTAACACCTGGATACGTTTATTTGTGAACCATTCCATTGTAGATTTTGCTTTATGTTTGGGATCATTGTCTTGTTGGAAGATAAATCTCCGTCCCAGTCTCAGGTCTTTTGCAGACTCCAACAGGTTTTCTTCAAGAATGGTCCTGTATTTGGCTCCATCCATCTTCCCATCAATTTGAACCAGCTTTCCCTGAAGAAAAGCAGGCCACCACCATGTTTGACAGTGGGAATGCTGTGTTCTGGGTGATGAGCTGTGTTGCCTTTACGCCAAACATATCGTTTGGCATTGTTGCCAAAAAGTTCGATTTTGGTTTCATCTGACCAGAGCACCTTCTTCCTAATGTTTGGTGTGTCTCCCAGGTGGCTTGTTGCTAACTTTAAACAACATTTTTTATGGATATCTTTGAGAAATGGCCTTGTTCGTGCCACTCTTCCATAAAGGCCAGATTTGTGCAGTGTACGACTGATTGTTGTCCTATGGACAGACTGTCCCACCTCAGCTGTAGATCTCTGCAGTTCATCCAGAGTGATCATGGGCCTCTTGGCTGCATCTCTGATCAGTCTTCTTCTTGTTTGAGATGAAAGTTTAGAGGGACGGCCGGGTCTTGGTAGATTTGCAGTGGTATGATACTCCTTCCATTTCAATATGATCGCTTGCACAGTGCTTCTTGGGATGTTTAAAGTTTTGGAAATCATTTTGTATCCAAATCTGGATGTAAACTTCTCCTCAACAGTATCACGGACCTGCCTGTTGTGTTCCTTGGTCTTCATGATGGTCTCTGTGCTTCAAACAGAACCTTTAGACTATCACAGAGCAGGTGCATTTATACGGTGTTAGGGGCCTGCGGAACGCACCTAATAGATATTAAGGAGAGGTGCGTTCGCAGCCCGGGGTCCACCGTGCAGGCAGAGCCTGCTGCTAGTAAGATGGCGCAAATAGGCAGTATGAGCGAACTCTGTTATCCCGCAGAGTCGCAGATGTAAACGCCGTAGCTCTATATGGCGGTATGGGCGATCTCTGTTATTCCACAGAGTCACTAACTAAGATACTGTAGCGCTATATGGCGATATAAGCGGACTCTGTTAATTCACAGAGCCGCTGTGACAAAGACTGTGTCCTGTTAGACTCACAGGGGACACAGATGACTGCTAAGCGGATTGCAGTCTGTGGTCATGCAATCAAAAACAAGCAATAATCTCCTCACCGGAGTAGCCGGTATTCTAATGGCGTTTTCAGCCGAGCCCTGAACACGTGCATACAAAACTCCTCACCGGAGGTGCCGGTATTCTAGGGGCTTATTTCAGCCGGACCTAACCACATGCATACATGACCACACTGGCGCAAGCACGTAACAGATTTGATACTAGCACGCGGCCGTGCGGTTATGCCACCTTTTTATCGTAGCAGCTACAGGACCTTCCAGAAAAGGACCAATGAGAAACTGTTCCAGACCACAAGCACTTTCAGGACCTTCCTGGCGGACCAATGGGAGTCGCTGCTGTAACCGAGCATGTGACCCCTGATCTCCAATGGGAGATCTTGCCCTGGGCATGCTCAGATGGAAAAAGCGAGGACTTTGTCCCAGGACTTCCTGCTCCAGCACTGGTTATAATAGAGGAACCAGGAGAGGCAGCAACAAGCCTCTGCACAGCATTAGACCGAGCGAGACGCTGGGACCGACGTCTCTGCTGAGCAGGCTCCACTGCAGCCGGAGATGGATGGGGGACCGCAGCGGGACTGGTTCGAGATTCCCCTTGTGCAGCAGTGGGAACTCGATCCCTAACATACGGAGACTTGATTACACACAGGTGGGTTATATTTATCATCATTAGTCATTTAGGACAACATTGGATCATTCAGAGATCCAGGGGCAGACACTGACAGCTTGGGGCCCCTGTGCAAGAAATGTGTCTGGGCCCCCTTTGTTGTGAACACTTTTGATCTGGCTTCTGAGTTTGAGCTCCCTCTGGTGGTTGCTGCTGGTAATGGAGCTGGTCTGGCTGACAGAAGTCAATCACCTGAAGAGGATGATTGGAGGTCAGGTGTTACAGACTGGAGAGATTTAAGTGAGCAGCCTTCCCTTAGTTGTTGCCGGTCATTTGGTCTTCTTCCTGAGCCTTCTGGAAGTCTGCTTGCTCCCTGCTTTGTCCTGCATCTTTCAAATAAGTTTTTTGTCTGTTTTACACTTTGGCATTTTTGCTTTTCTCTGTTCTCTGCCTTGCTGGTGTGAATTCAGCCGGGTTCCCTGCGGGGACCTGTGCTGGACTTTATTTTCCTTTGCCACAGCTTATGTCAGTCTTTTCTGTATTTCTAGTCCCCAGTTATTTCAGTATCTGTTGTTT
Organism: Oophaga sylvatica; assembly: GCA_033576555.1. Classification (NCBI taxonomy): domain Eukaryota; kingdom Metazoa; phylum Chordata; class Amphibia; order Anura; family Dendrobatidae; genus Oophaga; species Oophaga sylvatica. The sequence goes on along the minus strand of JARQOD010000001.1, from coordinate 358,798,501 downwards.
TGTGTCCAGTTCACACCAGAGTTCTGATTTAGTGGGGGAGAGGTCGTGTGGCCTCAGTATTTTTGCATATCAGACGTGTTGGAAGTTTTCTTAGGGTTTTTGCGGGATGGCAGACAGTATCCTTTCCTATCCTGTTCTATCCAGACAGTTTGGGTCCCAGCATTTACTTACACTATTTTCTGCCTGTGTTTTGTACTTCATCTGTTTCACCGGCAATATGTTTGGGGGCTATCTATTCCTTTGGGGGTCTACTCCGGGGCAGTTTAGCTTTCCCCTTTCTCACTTTAGGCTTAGTTAACTCTTTGGCTGTGTCGAGGCGTCTGGTGCATCGCAGGTACGTCCCACTGCTAATTCTAGTTGTGTTGTCAGTTTAGGGGTCTGCAATCCGCTAAGTTACCAACCTCTCTGGGTATCTGGTTGCCTAGCATATTTTTCTATTATCCTCCTCGGTTACTGAATCATAACAAAATCACCGGCCTGACTGTAGATTCTAGGGTACTCTAAAGAAGTAAAGAGTAGTAAAAAAAAAAGTGTCAGAATTTTTTATATAATTTTTCCTCTTTTTCTCTGGGGGCCGTAGGAGGATTTTTTCTTCAATGGAGACTAAGCATTTGTCTGATCGTGTTGAGCAGCTCGCTGCTGAAGTTTGGATAATTTCTGCCTATCTCGCTCAGTTGTCTACTGTAGAACCTAAGATTCCTATTGCTGATTTATTTTCTGGGGATCGGTCTAAATTTTTGAGCTTCAAGAATAATTGTAAATTGTTTTTTGCCTTGAAACCTAATTTCTTGGGGAACTCGGTGCAGCAGGTTAAAATTGTCATCTCCCTGTTGCGTGGCGACCCTCAGATCTGGGCTTTTTCCCTGACACCTGGGGATCCTGTTTTGGCTAATGTGGATGCGTTTTTTCAGGCTCTGGGGTTGTTGTATGATGAACCTAATGTTATTGATCAAGCTGAGAAAACCTTATTGGCATTGAACAAGGGTCAGGAAGCGGCAGAGTTATATTGTCAGAAATTCCAAAAATGGGCAGTCCTTATTAAATGGAACGATGATGCCCTAGCGGCTCTTTTTCGGAAAGGTCTGGCAGAGACCGTAAAAGATGTTATGGTGGGATTTCCTGTCCCCTCTGGTCTCAACGACTCTATGTCATTAGCCATTCATATTGACAGACGTTTACGTGAACGTAAAACTATGCGAGAGGCGGTGTTGCCTTTCGAACAAACCTCTGAGCCCATGCAGTGTGATAGGGTTGTTTCTAGGGCTCAATGTCAAGAATTTATAAGGCGTAATAAGTTGTGCTTCTTTTGTGTGGGACGCCTCTCATACTATTTTCGTCTGCCCTAAGCGGGAAAAACGTTTTGCTCACTCATTTGTTTTGGGCAATGTACAGCCTAAATTCCTCTTGACGGTTACCTTGATCTGCTCCTTATCTTCATTTTCTGCTAAGGCTTTTGTTGATTCAGGAGCAGCCCTGAACCTGATGGATTTTGACTTTGCCAAACGTTGTGGTTTTCCCATGGTACCCCTGCGGACTCCTATTCCTTTGAGGGGTATTGATGCTACCACTTTAGCGGAGAATAAACCCCAGTTTTGGACCCAGGTGATAATGCGGGTAGCCCCGGACCACCAAGAATTTGTAAATTTTTGGTGTTCATAATTTACATGACATTTGTACTGGGTTTCCTTGGTTGCAGACCCATAATCCTGTTCTGATTGGAATCTCTGTTTTCTGTTCTAGACTTTTCTTACTCCCAGTCTCAGGATGTCCCTGACTATTTGGCTGATTTTCTGATGTGTTTAGTGAGAGTATGTCTGCGTCCTTGCCTCCTCACAGGAGTTATATTGCGCGATCGAGTTAGTGTCCGGTTGTAAATTTCCCAAGGGTCGGCTCTTCAATTTATCTGTACCTGAACATGATGCTATTGCGATCTTATATCAAAGAGTCATTGGAGAAGGGCCATATCAGACCGTCCTCTTCACCTTTAGGTGCCGGCTTTTTCTTTGTGGCAAGAAGGATGGCTCATTGAGGCCATGTATTGACTATCGTCTCCTTAATAAAATCACTGTTAAATATCAGTATCCGTTACCCCTGATTTCCGATTTATTCTCCAGAGTGAAAGGTGCTAGTTGGTTTACCAAGCTTGACCTTAGGGGGGCGTATAATCTTATTCGCATTAAGCACGGTGATGAATGGAAGACGGCGTTTAATACTCCTGAGGGGCATTTTGAGTACCTAGTGATGCCTTTTGGGCTCACTAATGCCCCTTCGTCTTCCAATCTTTCATGAACGATATTTTCCGGGATTTTGTGGACAAGTTTTTGATCGTTTATTTGGACGATATTTTGATTTTTCCAATGACTGGGATTCTCATGTGGAACATGTTCGGATTGTATTCCGGATTTTGAAAGAAAATGCTTTGTATGTTAAGGGACAAAATGTCTCTTTGGCGTACAAAAAATTTTTTTTGGGATTCATTTTGTCTCCGTCCGCTATTGAAATGGACCGGTCAAGGTTCAGGCCATTTATGATTGGGTTCAGCCCACTTCCTTGAAGGCTCTTCAGAAATTTTTAGGTTTTGCTAATTTTTACCGTAAATTCATAAGTAATTTTTCTGGTATTGTGAAACCACTGACGGATTTGACCAAAAAGGGCGCTGATGTGGTGAATTGGTCTCCAGAGGCAGTTTCGGCGTTTCAGGAGCTTAAGCGAAGATTCACTTCTGCTCCTGTTCTACGGCAACCTGATGTTTCTCTCCCATTTCAGGTGGAGATAGATGCTTCTGAGATTGGTGCAGGAGCCGTTTTGTCTCAAAGAGATCCGGTAACCTCTAAGATTAACCCTTGTGCCTTCTTTTCTCGAAAATTTTCCCATCTGAATGTAATTATGATGTGGGGAATTCGGGAATTATTGGCTATGAAGTGGGCGTTTGAAGAGTGGAGACATTTGTTGGAGGGAGCCAAACATCAAGTTGTGGTCCTTACCGACCACAAGAACTTGATCTATCTGAATCAGCCAAGCGATTGAATCCTAGACAGGCTAGGTGGGCCTTGTTTTTCACGCATTTTAATTTTGTGGTCTCCTTTCTTCCGGGCACTAAGAATATTAAGGCAGGATGCCCTCTCTGGAGTTTCTTTGCGGATTCTCTTGATGTGACTGAGTCTACTACCATTCTAAATGAGGGTGTGGTTCTTTCCGCTATCTCACCCGATTTGAGACTTGCCCTGGAGGAATTTCAGGAGGATAAACCTGAACGATGCCCTATGGGGAAATTGTATGTCCCCGACCAATGGAGGAGGAAAGTAATGTCTGAAATTCATTGCTCCGCGTTGGCTGGTCATCCCGGTATTTTTGGTACCAGAGATTTGGTGAGTCGGTCTTTTGGTGGCCTGCTTTATCTCGTGATGTCAGGAATTTTGTGCAGTCCTGTGGGACTTGTTCTCGGTCCAAACCCTGTTCTCGCTCTAGTGGATTGTTAGTGCCACTGCGGTGCCCAGGAGGCCATGGACACATATCTCAATGGATTTTATTTCCGACCTCCCTGTCTCTCTGAGAATGACTGTTATCTGGTGATCTGTGATAGATTTTCCAAGATGGTCATCTTGTACCACTGCCGAAGTTGCCATCCTCTTCCGAGTTGGTGCCCTTGTTTTTTCGCAGGTGGTTCGTTTGCACGCATTCGGAGAACATTGTGTCTGACAGAGGAGTCCAGTTTGTTTCCAGATTTTGGAGAGCCTTTTGTTCTAAACTGGGAATTCAGTTGTCCTTCTCCTCTGCGTTTCACCCTCAGACCAATGGGCAGACTAGAGAGCAACAGACTTTGGAAACTTATTTGAGATGTTTTGTGTCTGCTGATCAAGATGACTGGGTCTCTTTTTTGCCCTTGTGAATTTGCTCTGAATAATAGGGCTAGTTCTGCCACTTTGATGTCCCCTTTTTTCTGCAACTTCGGGTTTCATCCTCGGTTTTCTTCAGGGCAGGTGGAGGCTTCTGCCTGTCCATGTGTTGATTCTATGGTAGAGAGAATGCAGCAGATTTTGAATCAAGTAGTGGATAAGTTGTCTCACTCTCAGGAGAAGGCCCAACGATTTGCCAACCGGCATAGGACTAATGGTCCCCAGTTTAAAGTAGGTGACATGGTTTGATTGTCCTCAAAAAATATTCCTATGAAGGTTGCTTCTCCAAAATTTAAGCCAAGGTTCATTGGACCTTATAAGATTTTGGAAATCCTTAATCCTGTTTCTTTCCGTTTGGCTTTTCCAGGAACGTTCAAGATTCACAACGTCTTTCATAAATCTTTGTTGAAAAGGTTTGTTGAGCCAGTAGTTTCCATGGCTGCACCCCCTGATCCTGTATTGGTTAAGGGCAATCTGGAGTATGAAGTAGAGAAAGTATTGGATTCTCGTCTGGCTAGCCGGAGACTCCAGTACTTGGGTCAAGTGGAAAGGTTATGGTCAGGAGGATAATTCTTGGGTGTTTGCTTCTAACATTCAAGCTGAGAAATTGGTTCATGCCTTTCACCGGGCCCATCCTGATCGGCCTGTTGGCTTGGGTGAGGGTTCGGTGACCACTCCTTAAGGGGGGGTACTCTTGTGAACACTTTTGATCTGGCTTCTGAGTTTGAGCTCCCTCTGGTGGTAGATGCTGGTAATGGAGCTGGTCTGGCTGACATAAGTCAATCACCTGAAGAGGATGATTGGAGGTCAGGTGTTACAGACTGGAGAGATTTAAATGAGCAGCCTTCCCTTCTGGAAGTCTGCTTGCTCCCTGCTTTGTCCTGCATCTTTCAGATAAGTTTTTTGTCTGTTTTACACTTTGGCATTTTTGCTTTTCTCTGTTCTCTGCCTTGCTGGTGTGAGTTCAGCCGGGTTCCCTGCGGGGACCTGTGCTGGACTCTGTTTTCCTTTGCCACAGCTTATGTCAGTCTTTTCTGTATTTCTAGTCCCCAGTTATTTCAGTATCTGTTGTTTTGTGTCCAGTTCACACCAGAGTTCTGATTTAGTGGGGGAGAGGTCGTGTGGCCTCAGTATTTTTGCATCAGACATGTTGGAATTTTTCTTAGGTTTTTTTGCGGGATTGCAGACAGTTTCTTTTCCTGTCCTGTTCTATCCAGACAGTTTGGGCCCCAGCATTTGCTTACACTATTTTCTGCCTGTGTTTTGTACTTCATCTGTCTCACCGGCAATATATGTTTGGGGGCTCTCTATTCCTTTGGGGGTCTACTCCGGGGCAGTTTAGCTTTCCCCTTTCTCTCTTTAGGCTTAGTTAACTCTTTGGCTGTGTCGAGGCGTCTAGGGCATCGTAGGTACTTCCCACGGCTAATTCTAGTTGTGTTGTCAGTTTAGGGGTCTGCAATCCAACTTTCCAAAAGCTTTTGATACGGTGCCACACTATGTTACTATGCTAAGTTACCAACCTCTCTGGGTGTCTGGTTGCCTAGCCTATTTTTCTATTATCCCCTCGGTTACCGAATCATAACACCCCTTCCTTTTATGGCGACAAAGCTACATATATATATTATATATATATAGTCACACACACATACATATATATATATTACATAGTCTCCTTTATTATGTATATTGCTGTCGCTTTTACAGTGCCCTCTCCTGTTATATACAGTACCGTCCCTTACATATTGGATTATATAGAGCCCTGTTTTTTATTACATACCCTCCTCTCTTGTTAGCTGTATAATGCAATGATGGCTGATGCGGCATGGGAAAGCTTCCTTTCTAATGGAAGAGCTGATGGACTGGTAATCTGGTCACCGGCTCCTCGATCAGCAGTCATTTTATATCTAAAAAGAGAGGGGACTATGTAATAAAAGAGGGCGTTGTGAATAACAAAATTAATGAGAATACACTATGTAAGAGACAGCACGATACTGTACATAACAGCAGAGGAAGCTATATAATAAGGGACGACACCATATATAACTAGAGAGGATGGTATGTAATAAGGGACGGTGTTATACATAATAAAAGAGGAAACTATGTAACTAAGGATGGTGTTATACAGAAATAGTGGGTATACTATATACTAAGGGACTGTGTTAGACATAATAAGTGATAATGTCTTCCTTCACCTCCCCCTGTTCCTAAGGCCATTATAAGTCCCTTTCTTCCCATCCCAATCACCCACACCCCCACACTCCTCATTGTCCTCCTCACCCCACATCCCATTATTGTCCTCTCCCCACCCATCATTGCCCTCTTCACCACTTCCATCATTTCCTCCTCCCTCACCACCCCCATTATTGCCCTTTCCACCATCAACATTGTTGCATTCTCCTCCCACCACCCATCATCATTTCTTTTCCCCACCACCCATCATTGCCCTTTCCACCACCTCCATCATTGCCTTCTCCCTTACCACCCATCACTGCCTTCTCCATCACCCCATCATTGCCTTCTCCATCACCCCATCATTACTTTTTCCCATCACCCCCATCATTGCCCTCTCCATCACCCCATCATTGCCTTCTTCATCACCCCTTCATTGCCTTCTCCCCATCACCCCCATCATTGCCTTCTCCCCATCACTCCCATCATTGCCTTCTCCCCATCACCCCATAATTGCCTTCTCCGCAACACCCCATCATTGCCTCTCCCCATCACTCCCATCATTGCTTTTTCCCCATCACCCCATCATTGCCTTCTCCACATCACTTCCATCATTGCTTTTTCCCATCATTGCTTTTCCCCATCACCCCATCATTGCTTTTTCCCCATCACCCCATCATTGCCTTCTCCCCATCACCCCCATCATTACCTTCTCCCCATCACCCCATCATTGCCTTCTCCACATCACTTCCATCATTGCTTTTTCCCATCATTGCTTTTTCCCCATCACCCCATCATTGCTTTTTCCCCATCACCCCATCATTGCCTTCTCCCCATCACCCCCATCATTACCTTCTCCCATCATCCCATCATTGCCTTCTCCCCATCACTCCCATCATTGCTTTTTCCCCTTAATTGCTTTTTCCCCATCACCCCATCATTGCCTTCTCCCATCACTCCCATCATTGCTTTTTCCATCATTGCTTTTTCCCCATCATTGCTTTTTCCCTATCATCCCATCATTGCTTTATCCCCATCACCCATCATTGCCTTCTCCATCACCCTATCATTGCCTTCTCCCCATCACCCCATCATTGCCTCATCCCCATCACCCTATCATTGCCTTCTCACCATCACCCCATCATTGCCTTCTCCCCATCACTCCCATCATTGCCTTCTCCCCATCCCTTCCATCATTGCCTTCTCCATCACCCATCATTGCCTTCTCCCCATCACCCCCATCATTGCCTTCTCCCCATCACTCCCATCATTGCCTTCTCCCCATCACTCCCTTCATTGCTTTTTCCCCATCACCCCGTCATTGCTTTTTTTTTTCTCTTGCAGGCAGCGGAGCTGCTGGGATCGCTGCCTGCCCGCCGCACATGAGGGCAATCTGGCCAGGGGCCCCTGGAGTCTCAGGCCCGGAGAAACCGGCCAGATTGCCCTCCTTATTAGCTGCCCTGCAGGGGACCCCTGGAGCCTCTGGGCCCCTGTGCAGCCTCAACGGTTGAACTGGCGGTATGTCCGCCCATGCAGTGATCCATAGTGAACTTCTGGAGTGAGTTTGCTGCACTGAAAGCAAAGGGGCCGAATAATATCGCACGCCCCACTTTTCAGTTTTTGTATTTCCACAAAAATTTAAAATAACCAATAAATTTCGTTCAACTTCACAATTGTGTCCCACTTGTTGATTCTTAACCAAAAATTAACATTTGCTATCTTTATGTTTGAAGTATGATGTGTGGGAGAAGGCTGAAAAGCTCCAGGGAGCCGAATACTTTCGCAAGGCACTGTATGTATAATATATATATATATATATATATACACACAATGGTAACACATCAAGAATGTGTCAGTACCATTGCTATTAGTAGTAGTACATAGTATTATGTAGCAATACCACCAAATGTTTATACTCATGCAATAACTATTTACATGATGAAACATTATGTACACTTAAGGGGTGGGGCGAAACAGAAATACTCCTTCACCCCTTACATCAGCATTTCCCAGGCGTGGTCCCGCCAACTGGAAAAAAGGTAAGCTGCAAAAAAGGTGCCAAGTGTGTAACAAAAGGAGAATACGAAAGGACACCACTTATCAATGCAACACCTGCACCGAAAAACCTGGCCTGTGTATGAAACATTGCTTCAGACTGTATCACACCTCCATGCTCTACTAATTTACTTACAGGAAACAGTAGCTTAGTTCCAAAAAGGGGGCACATCTAGTTAAATTCCTTAGGGGGTCTAGTTTCCAAAAAGGGGGCACTTGTGTTTTTTTTTACTGTTTAGGCTCATCAGGGGATCTGCAAAGAGAACATGACTCCTGCAGACCATTCCATCAAAGTCTGCATTCCAAAACGTCACTACTTCCCTTCTGAGCTCCAACGTGTACCCAATGAGTAGTTTTCTCCCACATATGGAGTACCAGCGTACTCAGGACATATTGGACAACAACTTTTGGGGTCCAATTTTTCCAGTTACACTTGGCAAAATAAAACATTGGGGACTAAAAGATCATGTTTGCGGAAAAATTATGATTTTTTTTTTCACTGCTCTACGTTATGAACTTGTGTGAAGCACTTGAGGGTTCAAAGTGCTCACCACACATCTAGATAAGTTCCTTAGGGGGTCTAGTTTCCAAATTGGGGTCACTTGTTGGGGGTTTCCACTGTTTCGGCACATCAGGGGCTCTCCAAACGCGACATGGCGTCCGATCTCATTTCCAGCTAATTTTGGCTTGAAAAAGTCAAACGGTGCTCCTTCCCTTCCGATCTCTGCCATGTTCCCAAACAGTGGTTCCCCCAACATATGGGGTATCAGCGTACTCAAGACAAATTGGACAACAACTTTTGGGGTCCAAATTCTCCTCTTACCCATGTTTGTGGAAAAAATATGATTCTTTTTCACGGCTCTACGTTATAAACTTGTGTGAAGCACTAAATAAGTTCCTTGGGGGTCTAGTTTTCAAAATGGGGTCACTTGTGGAGAGTTTCCACTGTTTAGGCACACAAGGGCCCTCCATATGCGACATGGCTGGAATTGAGATCGGACGCCAATTTTGGTTTGAAAAAGTCAAACGGCGCTCCTTCCCTTCCGAGCCCTGCCGTGCGTCCAAACAGTTGGTTTTCCCCCACATATGGGGTATCGACGTACTCAGGAGAAATTGCACAACAACTTTGTCTATTTCTCCTTTTTCACTTGTGAAAATAAAAAAATTGTTGCTAAATGATCATTTTTGTGACTAAAAAGTTAAATGTTCATGTTTTTCTTCCACGTTGCTTCTGCTCCTGTGAAACACTTGAAGGGTTAATAAACTTCTTGAATGTGGTTTTGATCAGCTTGATGGGTGCAATTTTTAAGATGTTGTCACTTTTGGGTATTTTCTGACATATAGACCCCTCAAAGTGACTTCAAATGTGAGGTGGTCCCTAAAAAAATGGTTTTGTAAATTTTGTTGTAAAAATGAGAAATCGCTGGTCAACTTTTAACCCTTATAACTTCCTAACAAAAAAAAATTTGTTTCCAAAATTGTGCTGATGTAAAGTAGACATGTGGGAACGGTTATTTATTAACTATTTTGTGTGACCTATTTCTCTGTTTTAACCCCTCTCTGCCATTGGACGTACTATCCCGTCCATAAAACCCGTGACAATCTGACCATGGATGGGGTAGTACGTCCAAGGCGATCAGCTGCGCTCCCGCGGGGAGCGCAGCTGATCGCTGCCGGGTGTCAGCTGATTATCACAGCTGACACCCGGCACTATATGCCAGGAGCGGTCATGGACCGCTCCTGGCACATTAACCCCTGGAACCCTTGGCACACCGCGATCAAACATGATGTACTGGGGGCACAGGGGAGCATCGCGCAGGGAGGGGGCTCCCTGAGTGCTCCCCTGAGACCCTCAGAACAGCGTGATGTGACCGCACTGTTCTGAAGGCCTCTTCCCTGCAGGACCCCAGATCCAAGATGGCCGCCGGGTCCTGCAGGGAGGCGGCTTCCTCAGTGCCTGCTCAGAGCAGGCGCTGAGGAAGCGTCCTGCACTGCCTGTGAGATCGCTGGTCTCACAGAGTGCTGTGCACACTGTGAGACCAGCGATCTGACCCCATACTGTGATGTCCCACCCTGGGACAAAGTAAAAAAGATTAAAAAATAAAAATTACAAGAGTAAAAAAAAAAATTCCAAAATAAAAAAAAATATTCCCCAATAAATTCATTTCTTGCTGTAAATAAAAAAAACAAACCAATAAAAGTACATATATTTGGTATCGCTGCGTCCGTAACAACCCCCCTATAAAACTGTCCCACTAGTTAACCCCTTTAGTGAACCCCTTAAAAAAAAAAAAAAAAGCAAAAAATCAATGCTTTATCATCATATAGCCGAACAAAAAGTGGAATGACACGCGATCAAAAAGACCGATATAAATAAACATGGTACCGCTGAAAACGTCATCTTGTCCTGCAAAAAAACGAGCCACCATACAGCATCATCCGCGAAAAAATAAAAAAGTTATAGCTCGCAGAATAAAGCGATGCAAGAATAATTATTTTTTATATAAAATTGTTTTTATTGTATAAAAGCGCCAAAACATAAAAAATGATTTAAATGAGGTATCGCTGTAATCGTACTGGTCCCAAAGAATAAAACTGCTTTATCAATTTTACCACACGCAGAACGGTATAAACGCCCCCCCCTCAAAAGAAATTCATGAATTGCTGATTTTTGTTCATTCTAACCTCACAAAAATCGAAATAAAAAGCGATCAAAAAATGTCACGTGCTCAACTCGTACCGCAAAAAATAAGACCTCATAATGAGAAAAATAAGACCTCACATGACTTTGTGGGCCAAAATATGCAAAAACTATAGCTCTCAAAATTTGGTGATGCAAAAACTATTTTTTGCAATAAAAAGCGTCTTTTAGCGTGACAGCTGCCAATCATAAAAACCCGCTATAAATAGTAAATCAAACCCCCCGTTATCACCCCCTTAGTTTGGGAAAAATAATAAAATAAAAAAAATGTATTTATTTCCATTTTCCAATTAGGGTTAGGGTTAGGGTTGGGGCTAAAGTTAGGGTTAGAGTTGAGGTTAAAGTTAGGATTAGGGTAAGGGTTGGGATTAGGGTTAGGGGTGTGTTAGGGTTAGGTTTGTGGTTAGGGTTATGGTTAGGGTTGGGACTAGTGTTAGGGGTGTGTTGGAGTTAGGGTTGGAGTTAGAATTGGGGGGTTTCCGCTGTTTAGGCACATCAGGGGCTCTCCAAATGTGACATGGCGTCTGATCTCAATTCCAGCCAATTCTGCTTTTAAAAAGTCAAACGGTGCTCATTCACTTCTGATCTCTGCCATGCGCCCAAACAGTAGTTTACCCCCACATATGGGGTATCAGCGTACTCAGAAGAAATTGTACCCCAAGAGTTATTGTGCAATTTGTCCTGTTACCCTTGGGAAAATAAAAAATTGGGGGCGAAAATATCATTTTTGTTAAAAAAAATATATATATATTTTTTTACGGCTGTACGTTATAAACTTCTGTGAAGCACTTGGGGCTTCATAGCGCTCACCACACATCTAGATAAGTTCCTTGTGGGGTCTATTTTCCAAAATGGGGTCACTTGTGGGGGGTTTCCACTGTTTAGGCACATCAGGGGATCTCCAAATGCGACATGACACCCGCAGACCATTCCATCAAGTCTGCAATCCAAAACGTCACTACTTCCCTTCCGAGCCCCGACGTGTGCCCATACAGTAGTTTTCTCCCACATATTGGGTATCAGCGTACTCAGGACAAATTGGACAACAACTATTTGCATCCAATTTCTCCTGTTACGCTTGTGAAAATAAAATATTGTGGGCGAAAAAATCATTTTTGCAAAAAAAAAAAAGATTTTTTATTTTTACGACTGTACGTTATAAACTTCTGTGAAGCACTTCGTGGTTCAAAGTGCTCATCACACATCTAGATAAGTTCCTTGGGGGGGGTCTGTTTTCCAAAATGGGGTCACTTGTGGGGGGTTTCCACTGTTTAGGCACATCAGAGGCTCTCCAAATGCGACATGACGCCCGCAGAACATTCCATCAAAGTCTGCAATCCAAAACGTCACTACTTCCCTTCCGAGCCCCGACGTGTGCCCATACAGTAGTTTTCTCCCACATATTTGGTATCAGCGTACTCAGACAAATTGGACAACAACTTTTTGGGTCCAATTTCTCCTGTTACCCTTGTGAAAATAAAATATTTTGGGCGAAAAAATCATTTTTGCAAAAAAAAAAAGATTTTTTATTTTTACGGCTGTAAGTTATAAACTTCTGTGAAGCACTTCGTGGTTCAAAGTGCTCATCACACATCTAGATAAGTTCCTTGGGGGGGGGTCTATTTTCCAAAATGGGGTCACTTGTGGGGGGGTTTCCACTGTTTAGGCACATCAGAGGCTCTCCAAATGCGACATGACGCCCGCAGACCATTCCATCAAAGTCTGCAGTCCAAAACGTCACTACTTCCCTTCCGAGCCCCGACGTGTGCCCATACAGTAGTTTTCTCCCACATATTGGGTATCAGCGTACTCAGGACAAATTGGACAACAACTTTTGGGGTCCAGTTTCTCCTGTTACCCTTGGGAAAATAAAAAGTTGGGGACTAAAAGATCATGTTTGTGGAAAAAATATGATTTTTTTATTTTCATGCTCGGGCGTTATAAACTTTGGTGAAACACCTCGGGGTTCAAAGTTCTCACCACACATCTAGATAAGTTCCTTGAGGGGTCTAGTTTCCAAAATGGTGTCATTTGTTGGGGGTTTCCACTGTTTAGGAAGATCAGGAGCTCTCCAAACACGACATGGCGTCCAACCAATTCTGCGTTGAAAAAGTCAAACGGCGCTCCTTTCCTTCCAAGCTCTGCCATGCACCCAAACAGTGGTTACCCCCACATATGGGGTATCAGCGTACTCAGGACAAATTGCACAATAACTTTTGGAGTCTTGTTACCCTTGGGAAAATAAAAATTGGGGTGAAAAGATCATTTTTGTGGAAAAAATATGATTTTTTAATTTTACGGCTCTACGTTATAAACTTGTGTGAAGCGCTTGGGGGTTCAAATTGCTCACCACAGATCTAGATAAGTTCCTTAGGGTGTCTAGTTTCCAAAATGGGGTCACTTGTGGTTTCCACTGTTTAGGCACATCAGGGGCTCTCCAAATGCAACATGGCGTCCTATCTCAATTCCAGCCAATTTTGGTTGCAAAAAGTCAAATGGTGCTCCTTCCATTCAGAGCTCTGCCGTGCGCCCAAACAGTGTTCCCCCCACATATGGGGTATCAGCGTACTCAGGACAAATTGGAAAACAACTATTGTGGTCCAATTTCTCCTGTTACCCTTGGGAAAATAAAAAATTAGTGACTAATAGATAATTTTTGTGGGAAAAAAAATATTTATTATTTTCATGCCCGGGCATTATAAACTTGTGTGAAGCACTTGGGGGTTCAAAGTGCTCACCACAGATCTAGATAAGATCCTTAGGGGGTCTAGTTTCATTGTGGGGGGTTTCCACTATTTAGGCTCATCTGGGGCACTGCAAACGGAACATGACCCCCATCAACGTCTGCATTCCAAAACGTTATTACTTCCTTTCCAAGCCCTGCCGTGCGCCCAAACAGTTTCCCCCCCCACATATAGGGTATCAGCGTACTCAGGACAAATTGGACAACAACTTTTGGGGCCCAATTTCCTTGGGAAAAATCAAAACTTTGGGACTAAAAAAGCATTTTTGTGGAAAATTGTTTTTTTTTTTTTTTTTCACACCCAGGCATTATAAACTTTTGTGAAACACTTGGGGGTTCAAAGTGCTCACAACAGATCTAGCTAAGTTCCATAGGGGGTCTAGTTTCCAAATGGTGTCACTTGTGGGGGGTTTCCACTGTATAGACGCATCAGAGGCTCTCCAAACGCGACATGGCGTCCCATCTCAATTCCAGCCAATTTTGGTTTGAAAAAGTCAAATGGCGCTCCTTCCCTTACGAGCCCTGCCGTGCGCCCAAACAGTGGTTTTCCCCCACATATGGGGTATCGGCATACTCAGGAGAAATCTGTCCATTTTCTCCTTTTACCCTTGTGAAAATAAAAAAAAGTTTGTAAAAGATCATTTTTGTGACTAAAACGTTAAATATTCATTTTTTCCTTCCACGTTGCTTCAGCTCCTGTGAAGCACCTAAAGGGTTAATAAACTTCATGAATGTGGTTTTGATTACCTTGAGGGGTGCGGTTTTTAGAATGGTGTCACTTTTGGGTATTTTCTGCCATATAGACCCCTCAAAGTGACTTCAAATGTGAGGTGGTCCCTAAAAAAATATGGCTTTGTAAATTTTGTTGTAAAAATGAGAAATCGCTGGTCAACTTTTAACCCTCATAATTTCCTAACGAAAAAAAATTTTGGTTCCAAAATTGTGCTGATGTAAAGTAGACATGTGGGAAATGTTATTTATTAACTATTTTGTGTGACATATTTCTCTGTTTTAAGGGAATAAAAATTCAAAGTTTGAAAATTGCAAAATTTTAAAAATTTTCGCCATGTTTGCATTTTTTTCAAAAATAAACGCAAGTTATATCGAAGAAATTTTACCACTATCGTGAAGTACAATATGTCACGAGAAAACATTCTCAGAATCGCGAAGATCCGTTGAAGCGTTCCAGAGTTATAACCTCATAAAGAGACAGTGGTCAGAATTGTAAAAATTGGCCTGGTCATTAACGTGCAAACCACCGTTGGGGGTAAAGGGGTCAAAATAGCTGGATTTTCACGCTGTACTATGAAAAGGATTTAGATGTATTCTGCAGTCCCAACAAGCAAATGGAGAAAAAAAATGTGTGCTCTGGATTGATTTTGAATTAAATAATCAGGATTATGATTCAAAAAAAATTATTCCTGACCAATAATACCTGCGGTTATGTCTATACGGTCAATATATGTAATAGGCAGCAGCAGACAGTAATGGAAAGAACCTCTTGATCTATGTAATGAACTATGCCACATACAATGCTTGCCTGCTACTGATATCTATATACCCACATACACTCCCTGCCTACCTATCCCTGCAATCTATATACTCCGTAATTAGTCCTTAGAAGGATTGTTGATTTAGCTGGATTTGTGTATTCTATTATGGTATACCCATACTATCTTTGAAACCCCAAATCTGACCCTATCTCAGCAGCAACTCTGCCTACACTAGCTGATTACGGAGCTGAATGTGACGAGCAGGGCGGCGCCAGGTCTGATATAGACCTGATAACGCTGTGCGACCAGCCAATCACTGTAATGCCACAACCAACATTTCTGCGGCATTACAGTGCGTGGCACACAATCCCTGCATGTTGATTGGCACTCTAAAGAGCTCCAAACATGCAGGGCGGGGACCTGAACTCCCGTCGAACAATCCCGGAAATGCTCGGCGCTCGCCGAGCACCGCAAGTACAGTAATGCTCGGGCGAGTACCTGGCACTACTGGTACTACCGAGCATGCTCGCTCATCACTACTTACCATGTATCAGAGTTGATCTCAATGTGTGAATAAGGGCATACAAAAGGAGTGTTGCCTCCCTCTCTCCTGAGCTGGAAATAACATTTAATGGCTTCCCTAGACTGGTATCCACAGGTTGGGACCCTGTCCTTTTGTTTGCCCTTTTTCACACATTGAGGTCAACTCTGACACATGGTAAGGATTTTAAAATTAGACAGCATAGGACCCGTCCCGATCACAGTCACCTTGTCGACGGTGGGATGGCTTTTATGCTATTTTTGATGAAAAACAGTATTACTAAGTACCCTGTGTTACTTACCGTATATACTCGAGTATAAGCCGACCAGAGTATAAGCCGACCTCCCTAATTTTGCCACAAAACACTGGGAAAACTTATCGACTTGAGTATAAGCCTAGGGTGGAAAATGAGGCAGCTACTGGTAAATTTCAAAAATAAAAATAGATACCAATAAAAGTAAAATTAAGGTAGGTTAAATGTTTTTTAATAGCCATATTGAATCAGGAGCCCCATATGCTGCTCCATAGATTATGTCCCATATGCTGCTCCACAGATTATGCCCCATATGCTGCCCCATATATTATGCCCCATATGCTGCCCCATATATTATGCCCCATATGCTGCCCTATGTATTATGCCTCACAAGATGCTTCATAGATTGTGCCCCATATGCTGCCCATGTATTATGCCCCTTAAGATGCTCCATAGTTTGTGCCCCATATGCTGCACCATGTATTATGCCCCACAAGATGCTCCATAGATTGTGCCCCATATGCTGCCCATGTATTATGCCCCACAAGATGCTCCATAGATTGTGCCCCATATGCTGCCCCATGTATTATGCCCCCATATGATGCTCCATAGATTATGCCCCATATGCTGCCCCATGTATTATGCCCCACAAGATGCTCCATAGATTGTGCCCCATATGCTGCCCATGTATTGTGCCCCATATGCTGCCCCATGTATTATGCCCCACAAGATGCTCCATATAATTGTGCCTCATATGCTGCCCATGTATTATGCCCCACAAGATGCTCCATAGATTGTGCCCCATGTATTATGCCCCCATATGATGCTCCAAAGATTATGTCCCATATGCTGCCCATGTATTATGCCCCCATATGTGTCACGGGTGTGTCGCCACGAAGATCGTCGCGATTGCACAGCCTGACTTCTCGCAGCTGAGTTTTTGGTGCTTGGTGTTTTTCGGCAGTGAGGGAGTTAATTCTCTCTCTCTGTGCTAGACGAGGCCCAGCCTCACCCAGCTGCAGGATTAGTCAGGGCCCCAGCTTAGGGTCAGCAGAGGACCCTGACCTCCTGTACGCAGTGACAGCGTGACATTTTCCACCGACCGACAAAAGATTCTCTCCAGCCTCCATGGATCCAGTAGCCAGTCTAGCTCGGCAGTTGCAGAGTTTGTCCATGGAGCTGGCGGACGTTAAGTCCAAGGTTTTGTATCCCCCGGAGCAAGCCGGACCAGAACTTAAAGTAGCTCTCCCTGACAGGTTTACTGGGGGCGGGACAAGTTTTTTGTTTTCCGGGAGGCATGTAAGTTGTACTTTCGGCTGCGGCCATGGTCATCAGGGAGTGAAGAACAAAGGGTGGGAATTGTCATCTCGCTCCTACAAGGGGACCCACAATCATGGGCGTTCTCTCTTCCCCCGGGCTCCCTGGCTCTCCAGTCAGTGGATAGGTTTTTCGCAGCTCTGGGTCTTGTATATGATGACCCGGATTGGATCTCCCTTGCTGAATCTAAGTTACGTAGGATCCAGCAGGGAGATCGTCCGGCAGAGGAATTCTGTTCGGAGTTCCGTAGGTGGGCCACGGACACCCAGTGGAATGACCCGGCTCTTAGGAGCCAGTTTTGTCAAGGTTTATCTGACAAATTAAAGGATGTATTGGCACAGTATGACCCTCCCGCGTCACTGGAAGCCGCTATGGCCCTTGCTATTCGCATTGACAGACGGCTTCGGGAGAGGTGCAGGGTAACTCCGCCCCCTGTGATGACTCCACCTTCTACAAGGGCCCCTTTTATGGAGGTTCCCCTGGTCAGTCCAGAGGAGCCTATGCAGTTAGGAGGGACATCATTTCGGGGGAGGGGACCGGCGGTGCGCCACAAGACAGGAAGGTGTTTCTTCTGTGGGAGAAAGGGACATTTTATTGGGGGGTGTCCATCCCGTCCTTTGCAGAGTAAAGGGTCGTCGGAAAACTATTGATCCCAGGTTGTGTGGTGGACGGCAATCTGGGAGTAGGTATTTCGTCCCTAGGTTCGTCTCAGTTTCTCGTACCGGCGGAGGAGGTGGTGGGTACGAGAACTGAGAGGATATCTGTTCTTCTGCATAGTGGGGCCGGGGCTAATCTGGTGGACGCTCGGTTTGCCCGGGTTCAAGGTATGCGATTGAGTGTGTTGGCTAAACCCATCCCCATATTCTCGATCGACGCCAGGCCTCTCGGTCAGGGAAGTTTTTGCAAGCAGTGCATAACGTAAATCTTCAAGTGGGGGCGATACATAAAGAACTTTTGTCTTGTTACGTGTTGGAGGGTCTTCCCACTCCTATAGTGTTGGGCCTTCCTTGGTTAACTAAGCATAACCCGGTTATTAATTGGCAATCCAGAGAGATAAGCCAATGGAGCGAATTCTGTAATAAAAACTGCATGAATACGGTCATCGGTGCGGTCGCTCCTAGAGTCTTACCTCCATTTCTGGCGGATTTTGAGGATGTATTCTCGGAGAAAGGGTGTCAGGAACTACCTCCTCATCGCGTGTATGACTGTTCTGTAAAACTGCTCCCTGGGGCCAAGTTACCTAAATCTAGGTTGTATAACCTATCTGGTCCTGAGAGGCAGGCCATGAAGGATTATATTTCAGAGAGTTTGGCTAAGGGGCATATTAGACCTTCATCTTCCCCGGTGGCCACGGGGTTCTTCTTTGTGAAGAAGAAAGATGGAGGCCTACGCCCTTGCCTGGATTTCCGCGAACTTAATCGGATTACGGTCCGAGATCCGTATCCGCTCCCACTTATCCCCGATCTCTTCAATCAGATTGTGGGCGCCAAATGGTTCTCTAAGTTGGATCTCAGGGGGGCGTACAATCTGATTAGGATGAAGGAGGGGGATGAGTGGAAGACGGCGTTTAACACTCCGGAGGGGCATTATGAGAACCTTGTCATGCCATTCGGGCTGACTAATGCTCCGGCGGTGTTCCAACACTTTGTTAATGACATTTTTCGCCGCCTGGTGGGACAGTTTGTTGTCATATATCTGGATGATATCTTAATTTACTCGCCAGATCTTGTGTCTCATCAGGAGCATGTTAGGCAGGTGTTACAGATCTTGCGGGATAATAAACTGTACGCCAAATGGGAAAAGTGTGTGTTCGCCATACAGGAACTCCAGTTTTTAGGCTTCCTGGTGTCAGCATCCGGTTTTCGTATGGACCCTGGGAAAGTGCGGGCAGTTCTTGAGTGGGATCTGCCAGAGAATCTTAAGGCACTACAACGTTTCCTGGGGTTTGTTAATTATTACCGGAAATTTATTCGTAATTTCTCGTCCATGGTTAAACCTCTCACAGACATTACAAAAAAAGGGACGGATTTTTCTAGGTGGTCTGACAAGGCTTGTCAAGCATTCTCCTCCTTGAAAAAATGTTTTGCCTCGGCACCCATACTCATTCAACCTGATGCGTCTCAGCCGTTCATTGTAGAGGTAGACGCTTCTGAGGTAGGGGTGGGAGCAGTATTATCACTAGGTTCGTCCCCTGGTAAATGGCATCCGTGCGCTTTTTTCTCTAAAAAATTGTCGTCCGCTGAGAGGAATTACGATGTCGGCAATAGGGAACTCTTGGCCATTAAGTTAGCTTTTGAGGTGTGGCGCCATTTTTTGGAGGGGGCAGTCCATCCGGTCACCGTCATCACCGATCACAAGAACCTGCTATATCTTGAGTCCGCAAAACGTCAGAATCCCAGACAAGCTAGGTGGTCGTTGTTTTTTACCAGGTTTAATTTTGTCGTCACATATCGTCCGGGTCAAAAAATGTAAAGGCGGATGCCTTATCTCGTAGTTTCCCTGGGGCCGGGAATACGGATGATCCGGTTCCTATCCTTCAGGAGGGGGTGGTGGTGTCGGCAGTATGCTCTGAGCTTGAGGAGGAGGTATTGGAGGCTCAGGGGGACGTCCCTGTTGGACCTCCAGGGAGACTGTTTGTTCCAAATCAGTTGCGACAAAAGGTGATCGAGGCACACCATAACTCAGCTTTGGCAGGACACCCAGGGAGTAAAGCAACTGTGGATCTCCGCGTCGGTTTTGGTGGCCTAACTTACATAAGGAGGTGGTAACTTTTGTTACATCCTGTGGGGTTTGTGCGCGCTCTAAGACCCCACATACCCGTCCGTCTGGGGCCCTCTTACCTTTGAAAATCCCGGAGCGTCCTTGGACTCATCTGTCTATGGACTTTATTACGGACCTCCCGCCATCTTCGGGTAAAACGGTCATACTCGTTGTAGTGGACAGGTTCAGCAAGATGGCACATTTTATCGCTCTTCCTGCTCTTCCTAATGCTAAAACTCTTGCGCAGGTGTTCATTGGGGAGATTGTGAGGCTTCACGGGGTACCCTCCGATGTGGTGTCGGATCGGGGGTCTCAGTTTGTGTCCAAATTCTGGAAGGCATTTTGTACACGTCGGGGGATGCATTTATCGTTTTCATCGGCTTTTCATCCTCAGACCAATGGTCAGACGGAACGTCTGAACCAGAGCTTGGAGACATATCTCCGGTGTTTTGTGTCAGAGAACCAGGAGGACTGGGCTTCTTTCTTGCCTCTGGCGGAGTTTGCTCTTAATAATAGGCGGAGCGAGTCCACTGGTAAGTCCCCTTTTTTTGGGGCATATGGTTTTCACCCCCAGTTTTGTACTTTCAGTAGGGGGGCTCTTCGGGGGTTCCTGAGGAGGAACGATTTTCGTCATCAGTCGCTTCAGTGTGGAGAGGGGTCCTGAGTAATCTGAGTACTATGGGGACCCGATACAAACGTATGGCTGATAGGAGGAGAGTGTCTGGTCCGGACCTAAGTGTGAACGATCGGGTATGGTTGTCTACCAAGAATATAAAACTTAAGGTTCCCTCCTGGAAACTGGGTCCCAGGTTCATCGGGCCGTACAGGATCAGTTCTATAATTAATCCGGTGGCATTCCATCTTGACCTCCCCCCTACGTTTAAAATTCACAACGTGTTCCACAGATCTTTGCTTAAGAGGTATGTGGCGCCTGTGATACCGTCACCTTTACCTCCTCCTCCAGTGGTGGTCAATGGTAACTTGGAGTTTCAGATATCGAAAGTCGTCAATTCACGTTTTAAATCGCCGGTCCCTTCAGTACCTGGTTCATTGGAAGGGGTATGGTCCTGAGGAGAGGATGTGGGTTCCTGCGTCGGATATTAACGCAGACCGATTAATTCGGGCCTTCCACACGACTCACCCGGATAAACCTGGCCCTGAGGGTCCGGTGGCCCCTCGTAGAAGGGGGGGTACTGTCACGGGTGTGTTGCCACGAAGATCGTCGCGATTGCACAGCCTGACTTCTCGCAGCTGAGTTTTTGGTGCTTGGTGTTTTTCGGCAGTGAGGGAGTTAATTCTCTCTCTCTGTGCTAGACGAGGCCCAGCCTCACCAGCTGCAGTTAATTCTGCAGTATTGGGACTCCTTCAAATACCTGCCAGTCTGATATGGAAGTTGTCGGTGAAAGCATTTCATACAGACCATCAGAGCGGATCGTGGTATTGAAGAGTTTGGAGCGAAGTGTACTCGGTGTGGTTTTTTTCCCTTCCTCGCTTTATCATTTATCTCTTTACCCGTTAGTGTTCCCTCTGTTATTGTGGTGTGAGTTTTTGTATGCAAGGTGGTTTTTGGTTTTCCCCTTGTACTGTCTCGTTCGTCTAGTACTGTGTATGAGCATTTACTACCTTGTCCCCTACTGTTGTGATCGGGGTCCTTCTCAGGACTAGATTACTGAGGTTCAGGGATTCTCAGGAGGTAGGGTTATGCTGGCGGCCTGGACCTCTGTACCATTAACAGTACCTCCAGGTAGAGGGATTAGTCAGGTCCCCAGCTTAGGGTCAGCATAGGACCCTGACCTCCTGTACGCAGTGACAGCGTGACATTATGATGCTCCATAGATTATGCCCCATATACTGCTCCACAGATTGTGCCCCATATGCTGCCCCATGTATTATGCCCCCATATGATGCTCCATAGATTATGCCCCATATGCTGCCATGTATTATGCCCCATATTCTGCCCATGTATTATGCCCCACAAGATGCTCCATAGATTATGCCCCCATATGATAGTATAGGTTCATTATGCTGCCGCTGCAAATGAAAAAAAAAAAAAATGACATACTCACCTCTCGTCGCTGGGGCCAGGTGCCGGTGTCCTGAACAGGCGGGACACCGGCGCACTATGGGGGACAGGTGCCGGTGTTACCGCTGGTTCAGTACCCGGCACCTGCAATATTCACCTGTCCCCAGTCCACCGCTGCACATCGCTGTCTTCGGGTCCTCCGGCAGTGAATGCTCAGGCAGAGGGCGCGGCGTGCACTAACCACGTCATCGCGCCCTCTGACCTGAACATTCACAGCTAGAGGACGCGAGGACAGAGCGGTGCGCAGCGGGGACCGGGGATAGGTGAATATCACATATACTCACCCCCTCCTGGCGCGTCTCTGCAGCCCCTTCTCTTTCCTGCGGTCTCCGGCAGCTATGCCTAACTTCAGCGGTCACGTGGTACCGTTCATTAAAGTCATGAATATGTGCATATTCATGACTTTAATGAGCGGTACCACATGACCGCTGAACACAGGCGCCGGAGACCATGGGAGAAGAGCAGAGGCTGCAGAGATCGCACCAGGAGGGGGTGAGTATATAGGACAGCTGCGCTCCCCACCGACCCCCTGGTATATGACTCGAGTATAAGCCGAGAGGGGCACTTTCAGCCCTAAAAAATGGGCTGAAAATCTCGGCTTATACTCGAGTATATACGGTAACTGCATTTTTGCTTTTTACTTTGTAAGCTTTTCAGGGGATATAGCTCTGGGATCACCGTCTCGGGTAGACGGAGTGGCATAAACACAGTTCACTCACAGACTGCAATTCTGGTACAACTGGCCGCAACCAGCTTTATTGTAAGTCCACAGCAAACAAACATGAGCAAAACCAACTCATAAACCAAAATCCTGAGCCTGTCCGGCTACTCACTACACACAGATAGTTTCCCTCACTATCAGGGCCCAGACTCTACCAGCCTGGCCCAAAACAACACATATATTCAGTAGTTACCAGCGTGTGGTTTCCGGAGACTCCTGCAGTGTCTGGAGTCACATCCAGACTGAGAGCTCAATGTCTGTGTTTCTCAGCCACCTTGGTGGCACTTCCGGCTTTTGTCACAATGAAAGTGGCCAGATTCGGTGGCCGGATCCAGTTTTTCAATTGATATACCAGCCCACAGCAAACATATATAAAAGCATGCAGTGGGACACTCAGACATTACCATGCATCCAGCCAAGAGAGCAAGACAAAGACGAGGACCATCACCATCACCAGCACCAGCACAAGGTTTTGCTTCAGCACCAGCAGCAGATATGCAAATGGAGCGCCAGGACAGCAGACGGTAAATATCACATCCCCCACCCCAAATTTTACCATGCATCTGTCACCACTGCTGCCTGAGCTAGTGCAGTGCGGTGTCTTTGCACCCTGGTACAGTTTCAAAATCATGTTTTTGCTGTGATGGGGTTGGTCCCCCTGGTACTGTATGAAATGTTCATGGTTTTCCAGTGATGGGGTGGGTCCCCCTGGTACTGTTTCAAATGCTTTTGAAGTGATAATGTGTATCCCGTGCTACTGTATAATGTGCATGTGTTCAATTGATAATGTGGATCCCCTGCTACTTTATAATGTGCATTTTTTCAAGTTATAATGTGTATTGTTGTGAATGGGTTTGAGATGAGTTCTGAGCAGAGGCTTCCTCTGGTGGTTACAAGCGGTGCTGGTCTGTCCAGTGAAGATTGTGAGGACTGGGAATCAGGTGTTACTGACTGGTCTTATATAAGGGAGTCACCTTCCCATCAGGGTTGCCGGTGATCAATTGTTCTGGTCTGAATCCTTCATTCCTGTTTCCCTTGTAGCCTGCTGTGTCGTGTCTGCATCTCCTGCTAACAGATAAGACATTTTCTTCTTTTTGTTTTTTGTGCTATATTTTTGCATTTTGTCCTGCACTTCTGTGGGGGCCTTCAGGGTCCCCTCCGGGGGCTTTTGCCCTCTCAGTTTAGTTCAGCCACTGATGTTTGTACTTTTGCTTTTTCCAGTTTTTTCAGTGGCTGCTGTTTTGATTTTGTTACACCAGAGAACTAATTTAGGTGGAAGAGGTCGTGTGATCTCAGGCGTTTTTGAAATTAGTAGAGTTGGTGCTTTTCAGGGTTTTCTGGGATTGCAGTAAGTACCCTTCCTATCCTTTTCTATTTAGTTAGTTTGGGCCCCAGCGTTTGCTCATACTATTTTCTTTCTGTGTCAGTATTTCATCTTGTCTAACCGCCATTACATGTTTGGGGGCTTTCTATTATCTTTGGGGTTCTGATCCGGGGCAGATAGCTTTCCTATTTCTATCTTTAGGTGTAGTTGGTTTCTCAGGCTGTGACGAGGCGTCTAGGACCAACGTAGGAACGCTCCACGGCTGCCTCTAGTTGTGGTGGTTAGTCAGGGTACTGCAATCTCATAGATTCCAACTGCTCTGGTGTATTGCCTTTTTTACCTGCACTCCTCAGCTACCGAAACATAACAGTATCACCGGCCCAAAATTTAAATTGTATGGTACTCACAGAAGGGAAAAAATATTGTGAAAGAAAAAAGGTTGTCAGAGTTGTCAGAGATATTTTTCTGTTTGTGTTTTTTTTTTTTTCCTCTGTATCTCTGGGTGCTGGGGAGGATCTTTTCTCTCAATGGAGTTTGCACAGTTGTCTGGCCGTGTGGATCAGCTTGCCGCTGAGGTTCGGAGTATTGCTATCTATCTTGCTGGGTTTCCTGTTGTGGAACCTAGGATTCCCATGCCAGATTTGTTTTTAGGGGATCGAGCTAAGTTTCAGAATTTCAAAAATAATTGTAAATTGTTTTTTGCCTTAAAATCTAAGTCCTCAGGGAACGCAGCGCAGCAGGTTCAAATTATCATCTCTCTCCTGCGCGACGATCCTCAGGATTGGGCTTTTTCCCTGACACCTGGGGATCCTGTTTTGAGTGATGTTGATGCATTTTTTCAGGCTTTGGGGTTATTGTACGATGAGCCTAATGTCACTGATCAAGCTGAAAAAGCCTTGTTGGCATTAAATCAGGGGCTTTATGACGCTGAGTTATACTGTCAGAGATTCCGTAGGTGGGCAGTCCTGACCAAATGGAATGACGACGCTTTGGCAGCCCTTTTCCGGAAGGGTCTGTCAGATAATGTAAAGGATGTTATGGTGGGATTCCCTGTCCCCTCTGGTCTCAATGATTCTATGTCATTAGCGATTCAAATTGACAGACGTTTGCGTGAGCGGAGAAGTATGCGTGGAATAGTGTTGCCTTGTGAACCAGCTTCTGAACCCATGCAGTGTGATAGAGTGGTGTCTGGGGCACAGCGTCATGAGTTTCGAAAGCGCAATGGGTTATGTTTCTACTGTGGTGATGCCTCTCATGCTATTTCAGTCTGCCCTAAGCGGGGAAGACGTTTTGCACGCTCAGTTGTCTTGGGTAGTATTCAGACTAAGTTTTTATTAACTGTCACTCTGATGTGCTCTCTGTCCTCATTTTCTGCTCAGGCTTTCGTTGATTCTGGAGCAGCTATTAACCTGATGGATTATGATTTTGCTAAACGTTGTGGGTTTCCCTTGATACCCCTACAGAAGTCTATTCCCCTACTGGGGATCGATTCTACCCCTTTGGCTGAGAATAAACCCCAGTTTTCTACTCAGGTGATAATGAGGGTTGAACCTGATCACCAGGAGTGCTGCAAATTTTTGGTTCTGTATAATCTGCATGACATTATCGTGCTGGGTTTCCCTTGGTTACAGTCTCATAATCCTGTTTTGGATTGGAAATCTGTGTCTGTAACCAGTTGGGGCTGCCAATGTGTTAATACCAACACTCCTGTTTTTTCTGCCTCCCCCCAGGCTCAGGATGTTTCTGACTTTTTGATTGATTTTTCTGATGTGTTTAGCGAAAGTAAATCTGCATCCTTGCCTCCCCATAGGAGCTATGACTGCGCTATTGAATTAGTGCCGGGTAGTAAATTCCCTAAAGGTCGCCTTTTTAACTTGTCTGTACCTGAACATGACGCTATGCGGTCTTATATCAAGGAATCATTGGAGAAGGGTCATATCAGACCATCCTCTTCACCCTTAGGTGCCGGTTTTTTCTTTGTAGCCAAAAAGGATGGTTCATTAAGGCCGTGTATTGATTATCGTCTCTTGAACAATATTACTGTGAAATATCAATACCCGTTACCCTTGATTTCTGACCTGTTTTCCAGGGTGAAAAATGCTACTTGGTTTACCAAGCTTGACCTCAGGGGGGCGTATAACCTTATTCGCATTAAGCACGGGGATGAATGGAAGACGGCATTCAATACCCCTGAAGGGCATTTTGAGTACCTAGTGATGCCCTTTGGGCTCACTAATGCTCCTTCCGTCTTCCAGTCCTTCATGAATGACATTTTCAGGGATTTTGTGGACAAATTTCTGATTGTTTATTTGGATGATATCTTGATTTTTTCTAATGACTGGGACTCTCATGTGAAACATGTTCGAACTGTGTTCCAGATTTTGAGAGAGAATGCTCTGTATGTGAAGGGATCAAAGTGTCTTTTTGGCGTACAGAGGATCTCATTTCTGGGATTCATTTTGTCCCCATCTGTTATTGAAATGGACCCGGTCAAGGTTCAGGCCATCTGTGATTGGGTCCAACCTACTTCATTAAAGGCTCTTCAGAGATTTTTGGGTTTTGCCAATTTTTATCGTAAATTTATTGGTAATTTCTCGGTTATTGTTAAACCATTAACTGATTTGACCAGAAAAGGTTCTGATGTGGTGAATTGGCCTCCTGAGGCAGTCTCTGCATTTCAGGAACTTAAGCAGAGATTCACTTCTGCTCCTGTTCTACGGCAGCCTGATGTTTTTCTGCCATTTCAGGTGGAGGTTGATGCCTCTGAAATTGGGGCAGGTGCCGTTTTGTCCCAAAAAGATCCAGAGACCTCTAAAAGTAACCCTTGTGCCTTTTTCTCTCGAAAATTTTCTCCTACTGAACGTAATTATGACGTGGGTAATCGGGAGTTATTGGCCATGAAGTGGGCTTTTGAAGAGTGGAGACATTGGCTGGAGGGAGCCAAACATCAGGTGGTGGTCCTTACGGACCATAAGAATCTGGTCTATCTGGAATCTGCCAAGCGACTCAATCCTAGACAGGCCAGGTGGGCCTTGTTTTTCACACGTTTTAATTTTGTGGTTTCCTTTCTTCCTGGCACTAAGAATGTTAAGGCGGATGCCCTCTCGAGGAGTTTCCTTGCGGACTCTCCTGAGTTATCTGATCCTTCTGTTATTTTGAAAGAGGGTGTAGTTCTTTCCGCCATCTCGCCCAATTTGAGACTTGCTCTGGAGGGGTGTCAGGAGGATAGGCCCGAGTGCTGCCCTGTTGGAAAATTGTTTGTCCCGGACCAGTGGAAGAAGAGTGTGATGTCTGAGATTCATTGTTCCGCATTGGCTGGGCATCCGGAATTTTTGGTACCAGAGACTTGGTTAGTCGGTCCTTTTGGTGGCCTACCTTGTCTCGTGATGTCAGGAATTTGTGCAGTCCTGCGGGACTTGCTCTCGCTCCAAGCCTTGCTCTCGCTCTAGTGGTTTGTTGATGCCATTGCCTGTGCCTAAGAGACCATGGACCCATATCTCTATGGATTTCATTTCCGACCTTCCTGTTCTCAGAGAATGACCACCATCTGGGTAATTTGTGATAGGTTTTCCAAATGATACATCTTGTGCCATTACCTAAGTTGCCTTCCTCCTCTGAATTGGTGCCGTTGTTCCTTCAGCACGTGGTTCGTTCACACGGCATTCCTGAGAACATTGTGTCTGACAGAGGAGTTCAGTTTGTTTCCAGATTTGGAGGACTTTTTGTTCTAAACTAGGTGTTCAATTGTCTTTCTCCTCGGCATTTCATCCTCAGACCAATGGTCAAACTGAGAGAACAAACCAGACATTGGAGACTTATTGTAAGGTTCTATGTATATATTCCTGAAACTCAGTTTGTTCGTCAGCCATTTTACTTTCTGTCTTGCTGCAGCTATCTTGCCCTCAGTCAAAATGGAGTTTCCAGCTTGCATGTTCCCGCCCTGATTCTCTCCTTTGCTTCTTAAGCAGCCACAGCTGAGCAATCAGTGCTTCAGAATCTAGCCTGCAGTGAACCTGTGACTTGACTCCTGTAAGCCTTGGACCTTGTACTCCAGCTATTCCTACTGAGGAACTCTGAAGCACTTGTGGACTCTGAACCCTGCTCTTTGAAAGACCCACGTTTGCATGGACTTACGGTAACAGAGAAGAAGATCCTGAATCTGTATTGGAGAGTGATTGCTGAGCTTGGATTACTCTGGCCTGCTGTGTCTCCTGTTTCTGTGTCTGCAAACTGTGTGACTATTTCTGCCAACTTGTATGAAGTAATACAGGACTTTTCTATATCAAACCTGTGACTCCTGTGTTTTCATCGCACCCAAGCACAAGACGCTATATGAACTGTACTACATACATTACAAGATTCTGAAGCCAAAACGTTAGTGTCTGCTGGGTCTGGAAGGCTGTGTCTGCTGTACTGTGGATATCAGACGTCCGGTTGTACTTTCTGTGATGACAGTGGTTGTGACTTCTCACAACCATTCCAGGTGAGCAATTCCCTTAAGTTTTTTCTTTTTGCAGTGTTACCACAGGTAAACACTATTGTTTTTTTTTTTTTTCCTTTCTTTTCTCTTTTTTGTCTGCTGTAACTCTGGATATCAGATGTCTGGTTGAAACTTTCTGTGATGATAGTGGTTGTGACTTCTCACAACCATTCCAGGTGAGCAGTTCCTTAATTTTTTTTTTCTCTCTGCAGTGTTGCCTCAGTAATCCTGTCTTAAAAGATCTGGAAAATGGAGGCCCGCATAAAGGAACTTTGCGGAGTGACTGATAATATCCTTGCAGATTTGCAGAATATAAAGACCCGTTTTACAAATCTACAGGACCTCAATAATCACAATTTGCAAGTGGTTGGACAGACTACCCAGGATTTGCGAGCCAGGATTGAGGTTCTAGAGGGGCGAGTCCAGGCTCCTGCCGTAGCCCCAGTGCTGGGATTCCCAAGTTGCCCCCTTTTCGTTTTGGCGGTGAACGTGAGAAATTCAGGGGATTTATTAATCAATGCAATCTTTTTTTTCTGCACATGCTTCACAATTTCCCACTGAACGATCTAAGGTGCTTACTATAATTATGTTGCTTACCAACAAGGCTTTAATGTGGGCAAACCCTCTGATTGAGACTGAGGATGATTGTTTGAATCACCTTGATGATTTTATTTCAGCCATGGGGCAGGTGTTTGATGACCCCAATCGAGGTGCAACAGCTGAAGCAGCCATGTTAGCTTTGCGCCAAGGTAAGCACTCGGTAAGCTATTTTTCGAAAGGGGTTATCTCCACTGATTAAGGATGAACTTGCTCGTGCCGACCCTCCCACTGCGTTAGGTGACTTTATTAACTACTGCATCCGTATTGATACTCGTCTGACTGAACGCAGGCAAGAGAGATGGTTCGAAAGCAATCGTACTAACCTTTTCCTACCTTCCTCTCCAGCTAAGGAACCTTTGAGTAGGATTACACGGGAACCTGAACCTGAACCCATGCAGGTAGACTCTTTACAACGACGGGTTAGTGATGCACGCAAGGAACATCGTTTTAAGGAGAATCTATGTTTCTATTGTGGTAAGTCAGGGCACTTCATTATAAACTGCCCCAGCCGTTCTCGTAAGACTACTGCAGCACTCATTCATTGTGAGTGTTGCGAGAGGGGATCTGTCAGGTCCGAGCCTCAGGCTCCAGAGAGATCTGCAGCAACAGATCTTGATTTCTCGGACTTAAACTCCGTTACCTCTGAGGACGTTGACTGTGTAAACGCTGCCATTTTTCAAGTTTCCTCAGCGGTGTCCCAGCTGAGTTGTAAGAAAAACAATTCTCATTGCTTTCTTTCCATCAAACTCTGGGTTGACTCAGCTTGGGTGTCTAGCTCTGCTATGATCGACTCAGGGGCAAGTGGAAATTTTATGGATGTCTCCTTTGCTCTGAAACAGGGAATACGTTCAGTGAAGAAGGCTACTCCAGTACAGATGGAAACTGTGGATGGCTCCCTGCTGACCTCTGGACCAGTGGATCAGGAAACAGAGCCTTTGAGGGTTCTTATGGGTAAAGATCATCAAGAGAAACTGTCCTTTATGCTTATCTCTTCTCCCCACTTTCCCATTATTCTAGGGCTACCATGGCTGCAGGCTCAGAATCCTACCATTAACTGGGAGACCAAGGAATTACACTTTCCAGAGAAACAGATGAGTCCAAAAGTTTCAGCTTGCTCTGTTCCTAAAGGAATCATGTCAGTCCCTGAACTACCAGCTGTATACCAGGACTATGTGGATTTATGTGACAAGAAGAACGCTGACCAGCTTCCTCCTCACCGTCCATATGATTGTCCAATTGAATTATTGCCTGGAGCAGAGATACCTTTTGGTAAGATCTACCCCCTGGCGGGGCCCGAGCTAAAGGCTTTAAAGGATTACATAGATGAAAATCTAGTCAAGGGCTTCATACGCCCCTCTTCATCTCCTGCAGGTGCACCCATCTTCT
Source organism: Oophaga sylvatica (assembly GCA_033576555.1). Lineage (NCBI taxonomy): Eukaryota > Metazoa > Chordata > Amphibia > Anura > Dendrobatidae > Oophaga > Oophaga sylvatica. Next base: position 358,767,979 of record JARQOD010000001.1, on the reverse strand, counting down.
TTGTAAAGAAGAAAGATGGATCTCTGAGACCATGCGTAGACTATAGGGAACTCAATAAGGTTACTATTAGAAACCGTTATCCATTGCCTTTAATCCCTGAGTTATTGGAGAGAGTGCGACATGCCAAAATTTTTTCTAAACTAGATCTTCGTGGGGCCTATAACTTAGTCCGTATTAGACCTGGGGATGAATGGAAGACTGCATTCAGGTCACGCTATGGACACTTTGAATATCTAGTTATGCCTTTTGGTCTGAGTACCGCCCCAGCCACTTTCCAACACTTGGTGAATGACATCTTCAGGGATCTCCTAGATACATTCGTGGTAATTTATTTGGATGATATTCTAATTTTTTCTAACTCCACAGAGGAACATCATGGACATGTGAGAATGGTCTTGGAACGTCTAAGACAAAATCATCTTTACATCAAACTTGAAAAGTGTGAATTCCATAGGACCGAAATTCAATTTCTGGGGTATGTACTGTCTACACAAGGAATTAGTATGGATGGAAGCAAAACCCAAGCCATCAAGGATTGGCCAAGTCCTAGAAATGTGAAGGAGGTACAGCGCTTCATCGGGTTTGCCAACTTCTATAGACGTTTCATTAGAAATTTCTCTGAGGTAGTGTCACCTATCACTCAACTTACCCGGAAAGAGTCTAGGTTTTCCTGGACTCCCCAAGCCCAGGAAGCATTTCCCGTCTAAAAGATAAATTTACCACTGCACCTATCCTAGTACATCCCAACCCCGAGCTTGCCTTCATAATAGAGGTGGATGCTTCAGACTGTGCCGTTGGAGCTATACTCTCTCAGAGAACAGGTGAGAAGAATGTCTTGCATCCCTGTGCCTTCTTTTCCCAGCAGTTGTCTTCGGCTGAGAGGAACTACGATGTGGGCAATAGAGAGTTGTTGGCCATTATTGCCGCCTTCAAAGAATGGAGACACCTTCTTCAGGGAGCTGCACAGCAAATAGTCGTCCTGACAGACCATCGTGACCTTGAGTTTATCAGGTCGGCTAAGTGCCTGACTCCTCGCCAGGCTCGCTGGAATCTTTTCTTAAACCAATTTAATTTTATCATCTCTTATAGACCAGGATCGCGCAATGGAAAGGCTGATGCACTCTCTAGGATTTACTCAGCAGAGACACGTCCAATTACTCCTCCTAAGACTATTCTTCCTGACTCTAGATTCCTAGGAGTAATTCATAATCAAGACCTACTTAAGGACATCAAGGAAGCATACCATGCGGATTCCTTTTTGGCACAACCCCCAAGGGACGTAAGTCTTGTCTTTAAGAATGGTGTGTGGATTCAGGGACAACGTCTGTATATTCCTGAAACAGTCAGATTAAGAGTATTGCAACTCATTCACGATTCCAAGATAGCTGGGCATAGAGGAATTCTAAAGACACAGGAATTTCTTTCTCGTTTCTTTTGGTGGCCCACTTGCAGGAAGGATGTTTTGAATTATGTCACTTCATGTGAGGTCTGTGCAAGATACAAAACACCTCGCTCCTCACCAACTGGTCTGTTACAGCCTCTTCCCACCCCGTCCCGCCCGTGGGGATCCATTTCTATGGACTTCATTGTGGAGTTACCAACCTCTCAGGGGAAGAACACCATTCTAGTGGTGGTTGACCGTCTAACAAAGGCAGCTCATTTTATCCCTTGTGTCGGCTTACCCACTGCAAAACAGACATCAGATTTGATGATTAAAGATGTGTTTCGCTTACATGGAGTACCGGATGAGGTTATTTCGGATCGAGGGGTGCAATTCACTTCTAGGTTTTGGCAAAATTTCTGTGCAGCATTGGACATTAAAGTAAACCTTTCTTCTGCTTTTCATCCCCAGACTAATGGACAGACCGAACGAACCAATCAAACCCTGGAGCAGTATCTCCGCTGCTTTATCTGCCACCTACAGGATGATTGGGTGGATCTACTTCCATTAGCTGAGTTCTCGTATAACAACTCTCAGAGTGCCTCCACTAAACAGTCTCCTTTTTACTCTAATCTAGGTTATCATCCTAACATTCTACCACGATTTCCCATAGAAACACCTTTACCAGCAGTGGCTGAAAGAATCACGTCTTTACAGAAGAATATGGATCTTCTAAAGGAAAATCTGGAATCGGCTCAAGAAAGGTACAAGAAAGCAGCAGATAAATTTCGTAAACCTGCACCAGCTTTCAAGGTAGGAGACTTGGTCTGGCTGTCAACCAGAAATCTTAAGTTAAGGATTCCATCGTCTAAGTTGGGACATAAGTACATTGGACCCTATAAAATCAGTAAAATTATAAGTGCCGTTGCTTGTCGTCTTCAACTGCCCAGAACTATGAGAATCCACCCTGTCTTTCATGTATCCCTACTAAAGGCTGCGACACCCAATACGTTTCCTGGACGTTCCTCTCCTTGCCCTGACCCAGTGCTAGTCGATGGTCAGGAAGATTTGTGGTGGAAAGGATTTTAGATTCCAGGTTGTATAGAAATCAGTTACAATATCTGATTAAATGGCAGGGCTACCCAGTGGAGGACAACTCATGGGAACCGGTCAATAACGTTAATGCTCCTCGCTTGCTCCGTCAGTTTCATCAGAGGTACCCACACAAGCCTGGTCTGAGGTCATCCGGAGGTTGTCCTTAAGGGGGGAGTAATGTAAGGTTCTATGTATATATTCCTGAAACTCAGTTTGTTCGTCAGCCATTTTACTTTCTGTCTTGCTGCAGCTATCTTGCCCTCAGTCAAAATGGAGTTTCCAGCTTGCATGTTCCCGCCCTGATTCTCTCCTTTGCTTCTTAAGCAGCCACAGCTGAGCAATCAGTGCTTCAGAATCTAGCCTGCAGTGAACCTGTGACTTGACTCCTGTAAGCCTTGGACCTTGTACTCCAGCTATTCCTACTGAGGAACTCTGAAGCACTTGTGGACTCTGAACCCTGCTCTTTGAAAGACCCACGTTTGCATGGACTTACGGTAACAGAGAAGAAGATCCTGAATCTGTATTGGAGAGTGATTGCTGAGCTTGGATTACTCTGGCCTGCTGTGTCTCCTGTTTCTGTGTCTGCAAACTGTGTGACTATTTCTGCCAACTTGTATGAAGTAATACAGGACTTTTCTATATCAAACCTGTGACTCCTGTGTTTTCATCGCACCCAAGCACAAGACGCTATATGAACTGTACTACATACATTACACTTATCTAAGATGCTTTGTGTCTGCTGATCAGGATGACTGGGTCTCTTTTTGCCTTTGGCTGAGTTTGCTCTTAATAATAGGGCTAGCTCTGCCACTTTGATGTCTCCGTTTTTCTGTAATTCTGGGTTCACCCTCGATTTTCTTCAGGACAGACAGAGGCTTCTGTCTGTCCAGGTGTTGACTCTGTTGTGGAGCGTATGCAACAGATTTGGGACCAGGTAGTGGAGAGGTTGTCCTCTCTCAGGAGAAGGCCCAGCGGTTTGCTAACCGGCATAGGACTGATGGTCCTCGGTTTAAAGTGGGGGACTTGGTCTGGTTGTCCTCAAAGAATATTCCTATGAGAGTAGCATCTCCTAAATTATTTAAGCCTAGGTTCATTGGACCTTATAAGATCATGGAGATTATTAATCCTGTTTCTTTTCGTTTGCTTCTTCCAGGGACATTTAAGATCCATAACGTGTTCCACAAGTCCTTGTTGAAGAGGTTTGTTGAGCCAGTGGTTCCTGCTGCTGTGCCTCCTGACCCTGTTTTGGTTGAGGGCAATCTGGTGTATGTGGTTGAGAAAATATTAGATTCTCGTTTTTCTAGACGGAAACTCCAGTATTTGGTTAAATGGAGAGGTTATGGTCAGGAAGATAATTCTTGGGTGTTTGCTTCGGACATCCATGCTAGGAGACTTATCCGTGCGTATCATAGAACTCATCCTGACCGACCTGGTTGCTCAAATGAGGGTTCGGTGACCCCTCCTCAAGGGGGGGGTACTGTTGTGAATGGGTTTGAGATGAGTTCTGAGCAGAGGCTTCCTCTGGTGGTTACAAGCGGTGCTGGTCTGTCCAGTGAAGATTGTGAGGACTGGGAATCAGGTGTTACTGACTGGTCTTATATAAGGGAGTCACCTTCCCATCAGGGTTGCCGGTGATCAATTGTTCTGGTCTGAATCCTTCATTCCTGTTTCCCTTGTAGCCTGCTCTGTCGTGTCTGCATCTCCTGCTAACAGATAAGACATTTTCTTCTTTTTGTTTTTTGTGCTATATTTTTGCATTTTGTCCTGCACTTCTGTGGGGGCCTTCAGGGTCCCCTCCGGGGCTTTTGCCCTCTCAGTTTAGTTCAGCCACTGATGTTTGTACTTTTGCTTTTTCCAGTTTTTTCAGTGGCTGCTGTTTTGATTTTGTTACACCAGAGAACTAATTTAGGTGGAAAAGGTCGTGTGATCGCAGGCGTTTTTGAAATTAGTAGAGTTGGTGCTTTTCAGGGTTTTCTGGGATTGCAGTAAGTACCCTTCCTATCCTTTTCTATTTAGTTAGTTTGGGCCCCAGCGTTTGCTCATACTATTTTCTTTCTGTGTCAGTATTTCATCTTGTCTAACCGCCATTACATGTTTGGGGGCTTTCTATTATCTTTGGGGTTCTGCTCCGGGGCAGATAGCTTTCCTATTTCTATCTTTAGGTGTAGTTGGTTTCTCAGGCTGTGACGAGGCGTCTAGGACCAACGTAGGAACGCTCCACGGCTGCCTCTAGTTGTGGTGGTTAGTCAGGGTACTGCAATCTCATAGATTCCAACTGCTCTGGTGTATTGCCTTTTTTACCTGCACTCCT
>JARQOD010000001.1:358694453-358763092 GCA_033576555.1 Oophaga sylvatica | reverse complement strand
TTTTTTGTAAAAAGGTGAAATATTGTGGTTATTTAAAAAAAAAAGACAGGACACAACTATGCCAAAAGGTAACATACAGTACAAAACACACAAGAAGGTAGAAATCTTTCCTTATTGTGGGTACAGAAAGATTTTTAAAAGAAATAATCAATTTATCACACTCTTTCATCCTGCCAGTCTACTCTACCTTCTGGTGACACAAAGTATTGGGCAAAATGGTTCCTCATTCTTGAAACCGCCACTGTACTGCGAGTGGTAATGTTGCTGTAGTCGTGCAAGGTTGTTTCTTGATTGTGGTCCTCAATAGAAATCGGTTCCTTGGTGATCACAAAATTATGTAGGACCACGCACGCTTTAACAACATCATCCACAGTCTCTTTCTTCAAGTTTATCGCAGTCAAAAGGACACGCCATTTGGCTGTCATAATCCCAAACGCACACTCCACCATCCGTCTGGCTCTTGTGAGGCGGTAGTTGAAAATTCTCTTTGTATGGGTCAATCCTCTGCTGGCGTACGGCTTCAAGAGGTGTTTGGACAGCTGGAATGTCTCATCACCTACACACACGAAAGGCATAGGTGGGCCAGAGGTTTGAGGCAGTGGCCTAGGGGGTGGAAACTGAAAAGTGTTTCCATACAGTCTCCGCCCCATAGCAGAAAGTTTAAAGGGAATTTGTCACCCTAAATTGGTGGGATATTTAAATGATGGCAGTCAGGTCAGATGGGCGGTGTTTTGAGTACTTGCCTTAACATGTTGTTCTCCGCTGTCTCCATTATTTCTGGGAATTGTAGTCATTGCCCTCCATATAACGCGCCTGCGCATTGCAATCTGCGGGCAAAGTGTTGTGAATGTGTTAGAAATGAATTCTGAGCAGAAGCTCCCTCTGGTGGTTACAAACAGTACTGAACTATTCAATGAAGATTATGAAGATTGGCAATCAGGAGTTACAGACTGGTCTTATATAAGGGAGGTTCCCTCCCATCAAGGTTCCCGGTGATCAATTGTTCTTGTCTCAACTGTGGTTCCTGGTTCACTTGGAAGCTTGCTGATTCTTGCCTGCATCTTCTGCTAACAGATAAGATATTTCTGCTTTTATTTTTGTACTTGCTTTTTGCATTTTTCCCTGCACTTCTGTGGAGGTCAGCCAGATCCCCTCCGGGGCTTGTGCTCCTCTCAGTTTATCTGAGCCACTGTTATTTGTTCATTTTCCTTTTCCAGTTTTTTCAGTGGCTGCGGCTTAGTTTTGTTACACCAGAGAACTAATTTAGGTGGTAGAGGTTGTGTGATCTCAGGTGTTTTTGCAATTAGTAGAGTTGGTATTTTGTTAGGGTTTTTGGGATTGCAGTAAGTGTCCTTCCTATCCTTTTCTTTCTAGGAAGATTGGGCCCCAACGTTTGCTCATACTATTTTCTGTCTGTGTCTGTATTTCCTCTTGTCTAACCGCCATTACATGTTTGGGGGCTTTCTATGTTCTTTGGGGATCTGCTCCGGGGCAGTTAGCTTTCCTCTTTCTATCTTTAGGTGTAGTTAACCTCTCAGGCTGTGACGAGGCGTCTAGGACCAACTTAGGAACGCTCCACGGCTGCCTTTAGTTGTGGTGGTTAGTCAGGGTACTGCAATCCAGTAGATTCCAACCTCTCTGGTGTATTGCCATTTTTGCCTGCTCTCCTCAGCTACCAAATCATAACAGCAAAGCATACTGCGCGTGCGCAATTCAAGATTGCAATGCGCAGGTGCGTTATATGGAGGGCAACGACTACAATTCCCAGAAATAATGGAGACAGCGGCGAACAGCATGTTAAGGCAAGTACCCAAAACACTGCCCATCTGACCTGACTGCCATCATTTAAATATCCTGCCAATTTAGGGTGACAGATTCCCTTTACAAGAAAAAAAGGTAGCACACTGTAGCGCTATAGCTTGCAAACACGAAATATGAAAATATGAAAAATATGAAAAATGAATTGCATCACTGCCTTAGAAATATGAAAAATTGAGAAGTCTTAGCGCATAAGATGGCCAAATTATGTGTGCCTGATAGCCACGTCAAGGCTCTCCTCGTATATCAGGTCCTAACTAATGCCAATCCTCGCTTAGAAAAGTCTGTCTGCATGGGAACATATGAATCCTCTCTTCAGACTAAAATCTCCATCTCTGTGGAGGGGTAATGAACCTGTTGTAATTAAAAAGCCTGTGACCACCAGGTGGAGTGCTCAGGTAGAAGGTAAATGAATACATATCAAAAAACTGACCGGCACATCCAAACATAGATCCAGTGTGAACAGGTGCTAAACCTAGAGTCACCAACTCATGTACATACAAGAAAAAAAGGTAGCACACTGTAGCGCTATAGCTTGCAAACACAAAATATGAAAATATGAAAAATATGAAAAATGAATTGCATCACTGCCTTAGAAATATGAAAAATTGAGAAGTCTTAGCGCATAAGATGGCCAAATTATGTGTGCCTGATAGCCACGTCAAGGCTCTCCTCGTATATCAGGTCCTAACTAATGCCAATCCTCGCTTAGAAAAGTCTGTCTGCAGGGGAACATATGATTCCCTTTAAACACTTGAGAGTCATTGGACCGTCCATAAGACCCAATGTCCACGCAATAAATTTGTACTCCGCATCAGCAATAGCCATCAGGATGACCGAAAAATATTTCTTGTAGTTAAAGAATTCTGATCCGGTTCCTGAAGGCTTTTGAATGCGGATGTGTTTGCCATCAACAGCGCCCAGGCAATTTGGAAACTGGCAGATACGGAGAAACTGGGCCGCTATTTCAAGCCACTGGTCTGTAGTTGGCTCTGGAAGAAATTCTCCAACCAAAGAGTCCCACAGAGCACGACAAGTGTACTTGATGATGCCCGATAGCGTAGAAATTCCAAGGCGATACTGGAAATGGAGCGATAACAGCGTTTCTCCAGTTGCCAGAAATCTGTAAACAAAATAGAAAAAAGAAATTAGTTCACAATCACAGCATTACATAGCAGAACTCAGCTATTGTCAGTATTCCGGTTTTCTAGGTAACTTTGTCAATGATTTTGCCCTTTGTTAAAATGGAGTTTGCTGTTTTCTGTGCCCTACTTCCTGTTCGTTTGTTTAAAACCCGGCTCAGGTGCTGGCTTCACTGCTGGAATATTCTGCTTCTGTTCCCCTGCAACCCAGCTGCTTTGTTCCTCACAGATCGTTTGTGTATTTACCAGGAAAGTGCATAACCTTATCTTCAGGTGTTTCTCAGCCACAGCAGTTTCTACCCATGGCTCTGGACATTCTCTGCATATGTAAGTTGCACAAAGTACTGTGTTATCACTAAACTGTTGACTTGGGAATTTAACCCTTGGTTCACTCCATTTGATAAGAACTGTGTTTCTGAACTGTTGCTGTTTAACCCTTTGTGCATTACCTCTGGTGAGAGCTGTTGGAACTGTTACTGGAACCTTACTGACATATGAACTTGTTGTTGGACTTCACTGAATTAAGCCACAACTGAGATTAACTTGTTCCTGGACCTCCCTGTGTTTTCTGCATACCTGGATCTGACTCTTCACACACCAGCAGTGTGTAAATCCAGCCACGTTACCTGTGCATCAGACTTACCTTGTGGTCACATTTGTGTGAGGACTCCGTCGTAAGAACTTTACCACCCTCGCTATAGAGGTTCAAAGACTTATATATCCGGATTCATATAACTGGACTTGTGTATATATATATGGACTCATTGCATGTCACTACGGGTTGTTTGAATATTGTTTTTGGGTGTTTTGCTGTTTCACAAATACATTATTTGCATTCAAAGAAACCCGTCTCTGATTGTTCATTGCCCCACGCTATCAGAATCCTCGAGTTCCTACAATAGTATTACAGGATATTCCAGCCTAAAAAAGAGGATTCTGCTGGGGCAATGACGGAGACACGGGCAGACAAATTGTTCACCATAGTTAACTCCTTGCAGCAGGAGGTGGCGGCTGCACTCAATCAGATTAGAGACTTGGAGTCTCGGGTTAACCACAATGCACAGGGGTTTGGTCAGGCTCTCCAAGATCTACGTGCTAGGTTAGGAGTCCTGGAGGCCTTACCTACTGAGCCTACCTCATCCACCAGTATGCCCAATTTGCCTCCATTCCGTTTTAATGGTGACCGAAGTCAATTCCGTGGGTTTGTTAATCAATGTATATTATTTTTTGATGTACATGCCTCCTACTACCGGTCTGATAGATCTAAGGTTCTATGTATTATTATGTTGTTGACATCACGTGCACTGGCTTGGGCAAATCCTATGGTTGAAAGTCATGATACCCGTCTAAATAATTTGGATAATTTTCTGGCAGCCATGGCGCAAATGTTCGACGATCCCAACCGCCGTGCTACCGCTGAATCTGCCTTGCTTTCCTTACGCCAGGGGAAACAGTCAGTCATAGAATATGTTACTGAATTTAAAAGGTTAGTGGTGGACACCCAGTGGGAAAACAATGCTTTATTACCAATCTTTAGAAAAGGTTTGTCAAATGCAATCAAGGATGAGCTAGCTCGTTCAGAGTCTCCACAGGAGTTTGAATTGTTTATACAGCACTGTGTACGTATTGATATCCGTTTAACTGAACGCAGACAAGAAAAATGGGCCGCTGTAAATCGCATTACTAATTACTCTCTTCCGTCCAGGGAAACCACAGGCAAAAACCCGCGAGAGGCTGAGGAGGTGCCTATGCAGTGGACTCACTGCAGAGACGTGAGAATAATGAACGCCGCGAACACCGTCTCCGTGAGCGCTTATGTTTCTATTGTGGTCAATCGGACCATTTCCTCATCAATTGTCCTAAATGTCCTAGGCGACCCAACAAGGTGTTGGCGGTAGTAGGGGATTATGATAACACAGACGCTGAGTCTGAAGTTTCGGAAACCAGTCTACATCTAGATGCGGTTTTTCCCCCAATACTGATGCCGACTTCCCCTAAAGATCAAGGGGAGAAATATTCACATTGTTCTCTTCCTATACAGATTCAGTGGGAGGAACAGTGGATATCAAGTTCTGCCATGATAGACTCTGGAGCAGGTGGGAATTTCATGGATTCTTCTTTTGCAAAGGAACATGGTATAAAGACACAACTAAGAGCTTCACCAATCACTATGGAAACGGTGGATGGTTCCCCATTAGTTTCTGGACCAGTAGATCGGGAGACAGTGCCTCTGGATGTAAGATGGAACCAGACCATCAAGAAACACTTTCATTCATGTTAATATCTTCTCCTCATTTTCCTGTAATTTTAGGAATTCCCTGGTTACGGTCACAAAATCCAATCATCAATTGGGAAACCAAGGAGATAACCTTTCTCCCGAAGTGCAGTTCTACCATCAGTCCAACTGTAGCGGCTCCAGTTACCCAGAACTTGGAAGAGGTGATACAGGTACCTACTCTCCCTCTGATATATCAGGAATTCTCAGACATTTGTGATAAAAGGAAGGCAGATCAACTTCCCCCACATAGACCGTATGACTGCCCCATAGAATTGCTTCCTGGAGCAGCGATTCCTTTCGGCCATGTTTACCCGTTGGCGGCTCCGGAATTAAAATCTTTACGAGAGTATATAGATGAGAATTTAGCCAAGGGGTTTATCCGACCATCTTCTTCACCAGCGGGAGCTCCAATATTCTTTGTAAAGAAGAAGGATGGTACTCTAAGACCCTGCATTGACTACCGGGAGTTAAATAAGGTAACCATTCGTAACAGGTACCCGTTGCCCCTAATTCCAGAATTGTTGGAAAGAGTTCGCCAGGCCAAAGTATTTACCAAATTAGATCTTCGTGGGGCATATAATTTACTGCGTATACGGCCCGGAGACGAATGGAAGACAGCTTTTAGATGCCGGTATGGACATTTTGAATATTTGGTGATGCCATTCGGACTCTGTAACGCTCCTGCTGCTTTTCAACATTTAGCCAACGACATTTTCAGGGATTTATTGGACCAATATGTGGTAATTTACCTTGATGACATCTTAATCTTTTCTGACTCCTTACAGGAACATCAGGAACATGTCAAGACCGTACTTAGACGTTTGAGAGATAATCATTTGTACATCAAACTCGAAAAGTGTGAGTTCCATTGTTCTGAAATTCAATTTTTAGGCTATGTTATCTCGCCTCAGGGATTGAATATGGAGTCCAGCAAGATCCAGGCAATCTTGGACTGGCCGGTACCAGGAAACATTAAGGAGGTACAGCGATTCATTGGCTTTGCTAACTTTTATAGACGGTTTATCCGAAATTTTTCAGAAATTGTCCGTCCCATCACTCTCCTCACCAAGAAGGGGAAGAAGTTTGAATGGTCTTCGCAAGCTCAGGAAGCCTTTGATCGCCTGAAGGGTTGTTTTACCACGGCTCCAATATTGATGCATCCGGATCCTGCACAGCCTTTTATCGTGGAGGTGGACGCGTCTGACTGTGCATTGGGAGCTATCCTCTCACAACGTACCGGAGACAAAGGTTTGCTGCACCCGTGTGCCTTCTTCTCTCGTAGGTTATCTTCTGCAGAACTGAACTATGATGTGGCAGATAAGGAACTTTTGGCAATTATTTCTGCCTTTAAGGAATGGAGACACCATTTGCAGGGGGCTACTCAGCAGGTAGTAGTACTCACGGATCATCGCAATTTGGAATTCCTTAAGTCTGCCAGGTGTCTTTCTCCTCGACAAGCTAGGTGGAGTTTGTTCTTGAACCAGTTTAATTTTGTTATTTCGTACCGCCCAGGTTCACGTAATGGGAAAGCTGACGCATTATCCCGAATCCATACCGTGGATTCCGTGCCTGGGACCCCGTCGAAGACCATCTTGTCGGAGGCCAATTTCGTTGGAGTGCTCCGGAACCGGGACTTGTGGCAGGAGATCAAGCTGGCCTATGACGGTGACGTATTTCTTGCAGCTCCACCTGACAATGTGAATCTTGTCCTTCGGAATGGTGTGTGGCTTAGAGATCGATGTATTTATGTCCCAGAGGCTGTAAGACTTCGAGTTCTCAAATTGGTCCACGACTCTAAATTGGCTGGTCATAGGGGGGTACAGAAGACGCAGGAATTATTAACTCGTTTTTTTTGGTGGCCTACCTGCTTGAAGGATGTGAATGACTATGTCCGCTCTTGTGAAGTTTGTGCCCGGTACAAGGTTCCTCGCGTTTCACCTACTGGTCTTCTTAAACCGCTACCTGTACCGTCTCGCCCTTGGGGGTCTATTTCGATGGACTTTATTGTGGAGTTACCCACCTCTGGTGGTAAAAATACTATTTTGGTGGTAGTAGATCGTTTAACGAAAGCTGCTCATTTCATTCCGTGTGCTGGTCTTCCCTCAGCTACAGAGACAGTAGATTTAGTTATCCAGAACATTTTCCGGCTGCATGGGGTACCAGATGACATCATTTCTGACCGGGGAATACAATTTACCTCTAGATTTTGGAAAGGATTTTGTTCTGCGCTCCACATTAATGTTTGCTTGTCTTCTGCATACCATCCTCAGACCAACGGGCAGACCGAACGGACAAATCAAACCTTGGAGCAATATCTACGCTGTTACGTCAGTCATTTGCAGGACGATTGGCTGAAGCTACTTCCTCTAGCGGAATTTTCGTACAACAACTCCCAAAGCAGTTCCACGAAGGTAACGCCTTTTTTTGCCAACCTGGGTTATCATCCAAGTATTTTGCCTAGGTCTCCAGTTACGATTTCGGTACCAGCGGTTGAAGACAGAGTGATGGCGTTGCAACGTAATCTTGAAGTTTTGAAGGACTCCCTGACCACAGCACAGGAGCGTTACAAGAAGTCGGCCGATAGATTCCGGAAACCAGCACCTATGTATAAGGTAGGAGACTCAGTTTGGTTGTCCACCAAGAATCTAAAATTGGGTGTTCCTTCGCAGAAACTGGGACAGAAATTCATCGGTCCATTCAAGATCACTGGGATTGTGAGCTCTGTTGCCTGTCGGTTGAAGCTACCACGGACTTTAAAGGTACACCCAGTATTTCATGTTTCCTTATTAAAACCAGTCTCTCCTAACACATTTCAGGGACGTATCGTACCTCCCCCTCCACCAGTGTTGGTTGATGGCGAAGAACAATTCGTGGTACAGGATATTGTTAATTCGAGACTTCATAGAAACCGGCTTCAGTATCTAGTTAGATGGCAAGGTTACTCTCCTGAAAATGATTCTTGGGAACCAGTAAGTAACATCAATGCGCCTCTGAAGATTGCTCAGTTTCATCGGAGATACCCGGACAGGCCTGGTCCAGGACCGTCCGGAGGCCGTCTTTAGGGGGGGAGTAATGTCAGTATTCCGGGTTTTCTAGGTAACTTTGTCAATGATTTTGCCCTTTGTTAAAATGGAGTTTGCTGTTTTCTGTGCCCTACTTCCTGTTCGTTTGTTTAAAACCCGGCTCAGGTGCTGGCTTCACTGCTGGAATATTCTGCTTCTGTTCCCCTGCAACCCAGCTGCTTTGTTCCTCACAGATCGTTTGTGTATTTACCAGGAAAGTGCATAACCTTATCTTCAGGTGTTTCTCAGCCACAGCAGTTTCTACCCATGGCTCTGGACATTCTCTGCATATGTAAGTTGCACAAAGTACTGTGTTATCACTAAACTGTTGACTTGGGAATTTAACCCTTGGTTCACTCCATTTGATAAGAACTGTGTTTCTGAACTGTTGCTGTTTAACCCTTTGTGCATTACCTCTGGTGAGAGCTGTTGGAACTGTTACTGGAACCTTACTGACATATGAACTTGTTGTTGGACTTCACTGAATTAAGCCACAACTGAGATTAACTTGTTCCTGGACCTCCCTGTGTTTTCTGCATACCTGGATCTGACTCTTCACACACCAGCAGTGTGTAAATCCAGCCACGTTACCTGTGCATCAGACTTACCTTGTGGTCACATTTGTGTGAGGACTCCGTCGTAAGAACTTTACCACCCTCGCTATAGAGGTTCAAAGACTTATATATCCGGATTCATATAACTGGACTTGTGTATATATATATGGACTCATTGCATGTCACTACGGGTTGTTTGAATATTGTTTTTGGGTGTTTTGCTGTTTCACAAATACATTATTTGCATTCAAAGAAACCCGTCTCTGATTGTTCATTGCCCCACGCTATCAGAATCCTCGAGTTCCTACAATAGTATTACAGCTATAACTATTGGAGATACCAAAAATAAAAAAATAAAGGAAAAACACACTGTTTTTGACCATGTTTTATTGTACTGATATGGTTCCCTTGTTGTCCTGTGATGTTAAAAAAATTAGAACAACAATACAAGTGTGCTCAAGCAAGCAGATCCAATACATAAAGCTTACCTTATAGTGACCATGAGACGCTCCGCCGGAGAAATCGAGAAGCGACAATAGGTGTCGGATCTTCTGATTTGTTCTCCAACACGCTCCAGCAAACAGTCAAAATTCTCTTTCGTCATCCGAAGATAGGCAAAAAATTTCTCAGGGTTTTCTCTCAGCTCCATGTTGAGTGTAGAATACACACCACGGGTTAGTCTCTGTGCTGTGATGGGGTGGATCCACATACGGCGTTGTCGTTGGCGCTGACGCATAATGCGCTGCTCGATCTCTCTCTCATTCTCCATAACGATAATCTTCAAGCAATTCGCCTCCACTGTAAAATCCACCAGATTCTTGAAGATATTGCCAATAATAACATCCATGTTCGCCAGTCACTTGCTACTTGCTCTTCTCTCCAACCTGCACTTGCTCCTCTACAACCTGTCAAAGATGGGCTGTAGGAACAGTGTATATATAAGGTTACAGTAACCAATCATGTTTGGAACCCCAAAAAAGGGCGTTTTTAAAAAACCGGATCCGGCGTAATCCGTCGAAAAACAGATAAAAAACCGGATACACCGGATGAGACGGATCCGGTTTTTGTTCGGATGCCCGAGACGGATCCAGCGAAAAACCGGATGCGTCTCATCCGGTTTTACATACTAGTTGCCGGATGCGACGATCCGGCAAAACGCCGGTGGCGCCGTCAGGAGCAAAACGGATGTGTGAAAGAGGCCTTACCAGTAATTGGATTGTGCAGACTCATAACAGCACCCTTTATTTTTCCCTCCCTTTATATTCTTCCTTTTTTCTGTGGTGGTGTGTTACTAGTTTGACTCACCGGGTGTTGCAAAAAAGAAAAGAAAAGGGGGACTATAAATATATACCATATATACTCGTGTATATGTAACACAGGTATTCGGATGCAGTGACACAGAAGCACAGAGCAGGGGTTAACAATTACTTATTTTATCAATACAAGGGTAACCTCCTCGCAGGGAGCAACTGGAAAGAAAACAGATAAAGGATGAGGGGTAAACAGGGGAAAGAGTAATTCACAATGGCAGTTTATATATTAATTCCACTTAGCGTGACTCTGTTGTCCGTTTCTTCTGAGTCAAATGGTTGGTCGGTTGCCAGCTGAGGCCTGTGCTGAGTTTTTCTGGCTTCCCCGCCTAACAAATCGGTCTTACTTCTGGTGGCAGCGGGCAGTCACTGGTCTTACCTGCTGAGCCCCTAGTCCGTTATGCTGCAGCACAGCAGAGTGGAGTCCACCACAATCCTCCACTCGGCGTGCGTTCCTCCGCACGCCTGCCAAAACCTGGGAGTCCTCGCTGTACCCGGCCGCGATCACTACTATGCAGCCTATCTTTCCCCACAGCCCGGTGTCCTAGTAACATAGTTAGCTAGACCGAAAAAATACATTTGTCCATCCAGTTCAGCCTATATTCCGTCAAAATAAATCCCCACATCTACGTCCTTCTAAGAACCTAATAACTGTAAGATACAATATTGTTATGCTCCAGGAAGACATCCAGGCCTCTCTTGAACCCCTCGACTGAGCTCGCCATCACCACCTCCTCAAGCAAGGAATTCCAGATTCTCACTGCGTCGGTCCTCTATGACTCCTCTTTCCAGCGGTAAGCCCCCTTCTTTTCCGGCGCAAACCCTTTTATACCTCCTTGGCTAGACACGCCCCTTCTACACAGATTAAGTGTCTGCTCTGTTATCCGATTTCCTTCCCCCCTGCAACAGTAGGTCGGCCACAGCAGTTCCATACCTGGTGCCCTGTCATCATCCACAGCTCGGTCTTCTCCTCTACATATAAGCCGACCCGAGTATAAGCCGGGACACCTAATTTTGCCACAAAAAACTTGGAAAACATATTGACTCGAGTATAAGTTGGGTATGCATTGTCACCCCGTCCCTATCCTGGTATGCATGGTTGCTCATCCCCATCCTTGTCTGCATGGCTCCTTATCCCCATCATTGTCTGCATAGCTCCTTATTCCCATCCTTGTCTGCATGGCTTCTTATTCCCATCCTTGTCTGCATGGTTCCTTATTCCCATTCTTGCATGTATGGTTCCTCATCCCTATCCTTGTATGCGTGGCCCCCACGAGAAAAGCAGAAAAAAAATCCTACTTACCTTTCCTGCGCGCCCTCGCAGCATCTGGTTCCAGCAACTCCTGCGGCTGGGCGATCACGTGTCCCTGCTCATTAAGGGAATGAATATTCACCTCTCTCCATGCCTATCGGACTGGAGAGGTGAATATTCATAACTCTTAAGTAGTGCGCACATGTGACCACCCGGCAGCTGCTGGAAGGCAGCGGCTGTAACTTTGCGTGCTGTAAGAGAAATGAATATTCATTACCAATGCAGTGAATATTCATTTCTCTTTAGTGGCGGGCACAGGGTTTAGCCGCAGCCGCCGGATCCTGCCTCCTGTGACCCGCTGTGTAAGGTTCTTTGTCTCTGTTGACATGTTCCTTGAAACTCAGTTTTCCGTCGGCCATTTTGCTTTCTGTCTTTCTGCAGCTCTTGCCCTCAGTTAATATGGAGTTTCCAGTTTTCATGTTCCCGCCCTGATTCTTCCCCTTGCTTCTTAAGCAGCCTCAGCTGAACAATCAGTGCTCCTGAATCAAGCCTCAGTCAGTCTGTGACCTGACTCCTGGAAGCCTTGGACTTGTACTCCAGCTATTCCCTACTGAGGAACCTTGGAACACTTTTGGACTCTGGAAACCTGCTGTTTGGTGAATCCATGTTTGCAGAGGAATTACGGTACAGAGAAGAGATCCTGAACCTGCTTTGGAGATTTATTGTAGTGCTTGAAGTTACTCTGGCCTGCTGTGTCTCCTGTCGCTGTTCCTGCAAACTGTGTGAACTTTTCAGCATGCTTGTATGAAGTAATACAAGTCATTTCATTTCAACCTATGTCTCATGTGTTTTCCTCGCACCCAAGCACAAGACGCTATAGGAACTGTACACTATACATGACACGCTGCTCCGCCGCTCCCCCTCCCCACTGTCTTCTGGGACAATGACTCATGTATAAGCTGAGCTGGGTGTTTTCAGCACAAAAAAATGTGCTGAAAAACTTGGCTTATACACGAGTATATACGGGAAAGCCATGGTGGTAAATACTTAATGTACAGTTAAAACTAAAAGTTTACATGCACTATAGAAAAAGACACATATGCATGTTTTTCTCAATATCAGACATGAAATCAGAATAAACCTTTCTGTTTTAGGTCAATTAGGATTACCATAATTATTAATATATGCCATATGCCAAAATAATGAGAGAGAGAGAGAATGTTTTAAAGGGAATCTGTCACCCCATTTTGGCTATATCAGATAAAGATATGCCTGAATAGTGCGTACCATAAGTAACCTATCGGTATCTATCATATATCCTGACACCCCCATTTTCATGCCAAAATACATTTGTAAAGTTCGGTTTTCTGTATGCTAATCTGGGCGGTCCAGAAAAAAACGCGCAATCGGGGGAACACTACGCCATCGACGGACCTACGCAAGAGAAGCCGAGGAGCGGGGGGGAAGCAAACACCGCCCTCTGGACCGGACCGCCCAGATTAGCATACAGAAAACCGAACTTTACAAAGGTGTTTGGGCATGAAAACGGGGATGTCAGGATATATGATAGATACCGATAGGTTACTTATAGGACGCACTATTCAGGCATATCTTTATCTGATATAGCCAAAATGGGGTGACAGATTCCCTTTAAGGCATTTTTATTACTTACTGCAAAGTCAAAAGTTTAAATACATTTCATTAGTATTTGGTATCATTGCTCTTAAACTGAATGACTTGGGTCAAAGGTTTGGAATATCCTTCCACAAGCTTCTCACAATAGTTGGTCGTAATTTGGGCCCATTCCTCCTGACAAAACTGGTGTAACTGATTCAGATTTGTAGGTCGCCTTGCTTGCACCGGCCTTTTCAGCTTTACACATAAAGTTTCAATAGGATTGAGATCAGGGCTTTGTGATGGCCACTCCAAAACATTGACTTTATTATCCTTAAGCCACTTTGATACCATTTTGGCAGCATGCTTCGGGTCACTGTCCATTTGGAAGACCCATTTCCGCCCAAGCCTTAGAACTATGTGAGGAATAAACTCTGTTACAAAGGTGAGGTTGTGCAAGACTGTTTCAGGTCATGCACCATGGCAATATTAAGCACAACAAAAAGACACAGGGTAGTTTTACAGTATTAGCAAGGTCTCTCCTAGGCAAAAATTTTAAGGCAGACTGGGGTTTCAAGATGTGCTGCTGATGCTCTTTTGCAAAAGTGTAAGGAGGTGGTAGGTCCCCTCAGCTGTGCCCCCTCCTCCTCCTGTGTGACCCCACATGCACGTGATATAAATATGTTATTTGTTTATTATTGTACTCCATATTGTGCTGTATACTGTCATATGATGCACTAGTACTGTATAATATATTGTGGTGTTCCCCTTTGATCTGCTGTATCTGCCATGTATGCAATAAGAATAATAGAGGAGGGACAGCAATAGTTAAAATGTGGGCTGGGCCAGCAGCAGCAAGAGGGGATAGGAAGCTGCTGCTCCTCAGAACTGCCTGATACTCTGGCCAGGGCAGACATGATTGTCCGAGAGGTCTGTTGCCCGGAACAAAGACTGAGCAGCAGGACCAAGGACTACAACACAGGCCCTCAGGACTTTGTAAGGGCCTTCGCTGAAGGGGTCTCAGGCGCCCTGATTCTAGCGATTGGATTTTCTGCGAACTTCAGCCACTACGGCTGTTGTGGGTTTGGCCGTAGCAAGTGTCAGGGAGAGAGCAGGAAGCCAGTGTTGAAATCGTCTCTTTCGTCCTCCTTTAATCCTTGTTCAATAAAAGTTATTTTCCCTGTTGGAGAGCTGCTGCATTCCTGGAACCTTTATTTCCTGGACTGCTGAGACCCAAGGAAAAGAAGGTAATTTGTGGAGAAGAACTGTGTCGGTCCTGTCCATTTATGTACAAGGGGCCGGGGGGAAGATCGCTGATTATCTGCTCAGTGGACTCTGTGTACTGTGCCTTTAAATACCTGGCTACAACTACCCCCCCCTCCTGTGTTCCCTTGTTATGTTGTTATGCAGTGGTCAGTCAAGGAAATATAATGGAGCAGATGAAGGACACAACATGCTTACTTCCTTCAAAATTGAAAGATGACCAGCAGCACCATCAGCTCAGATCTAGCAGCAATTAGCTACACCCATTTACGGTTCAGAGAAGTCTGACCAGAAGCCGTCTTCATGGAAGAATTGCGGCAAAAACCATACATTCATCATGGAAACAAGGCCAAGTGACTCAACTGTGCGCAAAAAAATAGTAACTGGGTGCTGAAAAATGGCACCATGGGCTTTGGACTGATCAGTGGAAAATACAAATACATGGCAGTAATAGTAAATAATTTGTGTGTCAAAGGGTTGGAGAGCTGTACAATAATGAGTGTCTGCAGGCAAAAGAGAAACTCCCTTCTGAGCCCTGCCATGTGCTCAAAGAGTAGTTTACAATCACATATTATTATTATTTATTTCTATAGCACCATTGATTCCATGGTGCTGTACATGAGAAGGGTTACATACAAATTACAGATATCACTTACAGTAAACAAGCTAACAATGACAGATTGATACAGAGGGGAGAGGACCCTGCCCTTTCGGGCTTACATTCTACAGGATTGTGAGGCAGGAGACAGTAGGTCGGGGGGTTGCAGCAGTTCCGGTGTTAGTGAGGAGGCAGCGGGGTCATTGCAGGCTGTAAGCTTTCCTGAAGAGATGGGTTTTCAGGTTCCGTCTGAAGGATCCAAGTGTGGTTGATAGTCGGACGTGTTGGGGCAAAGAATTCCAGAGGATGGGGGATATTCGGGAGAAGTCTTGGAGGCGGTTGGGTGAGGAGCGAATAAGTGTGGAGGATCGGAGATTATGTGAGGGAAGGTATCGGGAGATTAATTCAAAGACATATGGAGGAGACAGGTCAGAGATGGCCTTGTAGGTCAGTATTTGAACTGGATGCGCTGAGGGAATGGGAGCCAGTGAAGAGATTTGCAGAGGGGAGAAGCGGAGGAGTAGCGAGGAGAGAGATGAATTAGTCGCGTAGCAAAGTTAAGGATGAACTGGAGAGGTGCGAGGATGTTAGCAGGAAGGCCACAGAAAAGGATGTTGCAGTAGTCGAGGCGGGAGATTTTAGTAGATTGATTGTTGAGGAAAGGACTGCTGTGTGTGGTAGAAATTGCACAAGTTGTGGGGTACATTTTACACAATTACTCCTTATGAGAGTGATAAATTTGAGACCAAGGTAACGAAAAAAAAGCAAATTTAGATTTTTTTCAAAGCCCAATCTTATAAATCTGAAGAACCTCTGACTTAAAAATGCTCACCAAACCCGAAGATGAATTATTTGAGGTGTTTAGTTTCCAAAATGGGGTCAGTTATTGGAGTCTTACTGATATTTGGCACATCATACAACTCTGCAAATGCACTATGGCACCTGCAATCTGTTACATCTAAATTTCATTTCCGAACCCTTCTATGCGCCCAAACATTACCTTTTTTTACCAGATATGTGGCTTGATCATATTTAGGAGAAATTGTGTTTAGAAATTATAGGGCCCATTTTCTCCTATTACTCCTTATGAAAATGAGATATATGCATTTGTGTGGACATACATCTGAGGCACATGCTGAGTTTTACTCACCAGATGTGTGTATGTTCCAACTGCAATGTGAACAGAGCCCAACACTATTATTATGAGCTCTCTCATGAACCTTTCATTACCCCCAAAATATTTCTTCTAAAACCAACTGCATGTTGAACCCAAATATGGAACAAAGCATCTGTTCTATTTTTCACATTCTCTACTGCAGAATGGAGGAAGGATGGATTTAGAGGTAGACATGCACTACCCTATCTGTAACAATTCAACCTTCAGCTATAGGGCAGTGTTTAAAGTAGATAACCTCTTCATGTGTAATAAATGGTGATGAGAGCTGTTATTACTTATACTTCTCATTAGTGATGAGCGCCATAGCTCGTTACTCCAGTTTGCTAGGGGATTGTCCCAGTAGGTCAGGCAATCCCCACGTTTTTTATCTGTCTAACAGCCGCAGAACATGTGTCCGTGGGGACTTTAGCATGTCACTCGACCACCCGCGATACTCGGTGCATACCTGAGCACCCTAGGTGAACTCGAGTAACAAACAATGGCGCTCATCACCACTTATTATTAAACCAAATTTGATAATAAGGTGAAGAATATTAATCGCAAGAAAGAAAAAAGGTTGTTGATTTTGTGCACACATTGGCATTCTCTTTGAACATTGGAGGTGATAAATATGTACCAGAACCAGAAGTCTGATGTCACACGCAATGCTTATACCGAGCATCATTGAGCTCCATCTATTGTAAGGGACGAAATGGTTTCTATGGAAACCAGTATATGACGCATTCAGCTCTCCTCCAAAGATACCTTCCCTCTTATCTGTGAATGGGAAATTAACAGGCAGAGAAGCACACCAGATATTTTTTCTATCTAAGGAAGCAGATGGGCAATAACAAAGGTTTTGCAAAATGTGTCAGAATGCATTCCCACAAAAAAAAAACTGTTTGTCAGTCAAGCTGCTGTTACATTGACCAACTCCAGCATGGACACCTGAACGGTTCTATGCTAGGGACGAGTCAGCTATTTCTTGGACAGTGCAGTCAATTCACAAATGCACTGCATAGGATGTGCGGCATGCTTTCTTTTATCCACCAGTAAATGTCCCGTCTACAAGCACCCATGTCTTCCCATCTTAATTACATCTTGCTGGCCAGTATTACTAGTTATTAGAAATATCACATCTTATCTGTAGTTATCTGGCCACAGTGTTAAAGTCCCTGTGACTGTCACTATTATTTGGTGGTGAACTCACTACTAATAGGCATAGTGCTCTAGGCACCACTCCTAAGACAGGTTGGCAGCCATCTTTCTTTTGTCAGTGGCTGGTGATAGTTATTCTTATGTCCTTCATGCATCACTTAGCACAGTAAACAAGCTGGAGGATGCTCACTTTATTGCTCTCTAGTAAACTTCTAAATGCCTCCACTCAGACCATTGTATGTACCATGTACCAAAACTGTGGTAGGTGCTTGTCTATGCCGACAAGCAAACAAAGTGGCCCACGACCAGACAGGCACTTCTGGCATTTGCCAAATGGCCAGTCCAGCCCTGAATATCCCTAATCAAGGTATATATGATCCCCATCCTGGTAAATGTGTCCCCATCCAGGTAAATATGGCCCCCAATCCAGGTATACATGGCCCCTATCCAGGTATACGTGGCCTTCCATCCAGGTATACGTGGCCTCCCATCCAGGTATACATGGTACTCCATCCATGTGTACATGGCACTCAATCCTGGTATACATGACACCCCATCCTTGTTTACATGACACCCCATTCTGGCATACATGGTATCCCATCCTGGGATAGGTGGCACCCCATATTACTATACATAGGCCCCCATCATGGGATACATGGCCCCTTCCTGGTATACATGGCACTGCATCCTGTTATACATGGCCACCATCCCTATCCTGGTATACATGGCCCTCATCCTGGTATACATGGCCTCCATCACTATCCTGGTGTATATGTCCTCATCTCCATCCTGGAACACATGGCCCTCTCATCCCCTTGTATATACAGCCACTTCATGCTGCAAACATAAAAAAATAAACAGTTCTACTTACTTTCCCATTGCTACCATGCAGCTGATTTCAGCGTGTAAGCATCACATGATGTCACTGCAATGCGCTTCCACACGCCAAGGTCAGCAGCTGGAATTTATTATTATTTATTTATTATGTTTTGCTTATATAGCACTATCTTATTCTGCAACTCTTTACATACATTATCATCACTGTCCCCAATGGTGCTCACAATCTAAATTCCCTATCAGTATGTCTTTGGAATGTGGGAGGAAACTGGAGTACCCAGAGGAAATCCACGCAAACACGGGGAAAACATACAAACTCCTTGCAGATGTTGTCCTTGGTGAAATTTGAACCCAGGATCCCAGTGCTGCAAGGCTGCAGTGCTAACCACTGAGCCACCGTGCTGCCCTAGGATACTCACTGCTCCCCTTGCCCAGGCTATGGGAGTGGAGAGCAGTGAAAATTAATTTTCTTTAACAGTGGGCACACTGTTGGCCAGAGCCGCCGGTTCCTGCAGCCTGTTCCTGCTTCGGCTAACTGTGTGCCCAATATTAAAGAGAGTGAATATTCACTGCTCCACACGCCCATAGTCCCTCCCACCTCTTAGCGTGGGCTTCAGTGCATAAAAGTGGAGGGACTACGGCCATGGGTGTTATGAATGTGCTAGAGATGGTTTCTGAGCACAGGCTCCCTCTGGTGGTTACAGACAGTACTGAACCTTTCAGCGAGGAGTGGCAATCTGGGATCACGGACTGGTCTGATATAGGGGAGATTCCCTCCCATGATGGTTGCCGGTGATCAATTGTTCTTGTCTGAATTGTGGTTTCTGGTTCATTTGGAAGTTTGCTGAGTCTTGCCTGCATCTTCTGCTATCAGATAAGATATTTTCTGCTTTTATTTTTGTGCTTGCTATTTGCATTGTTTTCTGCGCATTTGTGGAGGATAGCCGGGTCCCCTCCTGGGGCCTGAGCTCCTCACAGTTTGTCTGTAGCCTCTGTTGTTTTTTCATTTGCTTTTTCCTGCTTTTTCAGCGGCTGCAGCTTGGTTTTGTTCACACTGAGATCTGATTTAGTGGGTGGCGAGATCGTCTGATCTCAGTATTTTTGTAATCAGAATTGTTGGATTTTTGTAGGGTTTTCTGGGTTGCAGAAAGTAATCTCTCCTGTCCTTTCCTATTTAGTCAGCTTGTGGTCCCAGCGTTTGCTCAATCTGTTTTCTGCCTGCGTTTGTGTTTTCATCTTGTCTAACCGTCATTATATGTTTGGGGGCTGCCTATTCCTTTGGGGCTCTACTCCGGGGCAGTTACCTTTCCTGTTTCTATCTTTAGATATAGCTAGCTCTCAGGCTGTGACGAGGCGTCTAGGATCAACGTAGGAACACTCCATGGCTACCTCTAGTTGTGTGGTTAGTTCAGGTTTCTGCAACCCATTAGTTACCAACATCTCAGGTGTTCGACTGCCCTGCTGTTGGTCCTGTCTTCCTCAGCTACCGTACATAACAGTATCACCAGCCAAACTGAAAATTATATGGTACTCACAGAAGGGAAAAATAGTGTGGAAAAAAAAAAAAGACAGAGTTGTCAGAGATTTTTTTTTTCTGTTTGTTGCATTTTTTCCCTCTTTCTCTCTGGGTGCTGAGGAGGATTTTTTTTTCTCTCTCAATGGAGTTTGCACAGTTGTCTGGCCGTGTGGATCAGCTTGCCACTGAGGTTCGGAGTATTGCTACCTATCTTGCTGGGTTGCCGGTTGTGGAACCTAGGATTCCCATGCCAGATTTGTTTTTGGGGGATCGATCTAAATTTCTGAATTTCAAAAATAACTGTAAGTTGTTTTTTGCCTTAAGGCCTAAGTCCTCAGGGAACGCTGCACAGCAGATTCAAATTGTCATCTCCCTGCTGCGCGGCGACCCTCAGGATTGGGCTTTTTCCCTGACACCTGGGGATCCTGTTTAGAATGATATTGATGTATTTATTCAGGCTCTGGGGTTATTGTACGTTGAACCTAATGTCACTGATCAAGCTGAAAAGATCCTGTTGGCATTAAATCAGGGTCTTGAAGATGCTGAGTTGTACTGTCAGAAATTTCGAAAGTGGGCAGTTCTGACCAAATGGAATGATCATGCTTTGGCAGCACTTTTTCAAAAGAGTCTGTCAGAAAAAGTAAAGGACATTATGGTGGGATTCCCTGTTCCCTCTGGTCTCAATGATTCTATGTCTTTGGCCATTCAAATTGACAGATGTTTGCGTGAGCGCAGAGGTATGCGTGAGATAGTGTTGCCTTGTGAGCCAGCTCCTGAGCCCATGCAGTGTGATGGAGTGACTTCTGGGGCTCAGCGTCATGAGTTTCGTAGGCGCAATGGGTTATGTTTCTACTGTGGTGACGCGACCCATGCTATTTCCGTCTGCCCTAAGCGGGGAAGACGTTTTGCGCGCTCACTTGTCTTGGGTAGTGTTCAGACTAAATTTCTGTTGAATTTTACCCTCATTTGCTCCATGTCCACATTTTCGGCTCAGGCTTTTGTTGATTCAGGAGCAGCTATTAACCTGATGGATTTTGACTTTGCCAAACGTTGTGGGTTTCCCATGATACCCCTGCGGAAGTTTATTCCCCTACTGGGCATTGATTCTACCCCTTTGGCGGAGAATAAACCCCATTTTTCTACTCAGGTGATAATGAGGGTTGAACCAGATCATCAGGAGAGTTGCAAATTTCTGGTGCTGTATGATCTGCATGTCATTATTGTACTAGGTTTCCCTTGGTTACAGTCTCATAATCCTGTTTTGGATTGGAAATCTGTGTCTGTGACCAGTTGGGGCTGCCAATGTGTTAATGCCGACACTCCTGTTTTTTCTGCCTTTCCCCAGTCTCAGGATGTTCCTGACTTTTTGACTGATTTTTCGGATGTATTTAGTGAAAGTAAATCTGCATCCTTGCCCCCTCACAGGAGCTTTGATTGCGCTATTGAATTAGTGCCTGGTAGTAAATTCCCTAAAGGTCGCCTTTTTAACTTGTCTGTACCTGAACACGATGCTATGCGATCTTATATCAAGGAGTCATTGGAGAAGGGTCATATCAGACCATCCTCTTCACCCTTGGGTGCCGTTTTTTTCTTTGTGGCCAAAAAGGATGGTTCATTGAGGCCGTGTATTGATTATCGTCTCTTGAATAAGACCACTGTGAAGTATCAATATCCGTTACCCTTTATTTCTGACCTGTTTTCCAGGGTGAAAAGTGCTAGTTGGTTTACCAAGCTTGACCTCAGGGGGGCGTATAACCTTATTCGCATTGAGCACGGGGATGAATGGAAGACGGCGTTTAATACCCCAGAGGGGCATTTTGAGTACCTAGTGATGCCCTTTGGGCTCACTAATGCTCCTTCCGTCTTCCAATCCTTCATGAATGATATTTTCAGGGATTTTGTGGATAAATTTCTGATTGTTTATTTGGATGATATCTTGATTTTTTCCAATGACTGGGACTCTCATGTGAAACATGTTCGGACTGTGTTCCAGATTTTGAGAGAGAATGCACTGTATGTGAAGGGATCAAAGTGTCTTTTTGGCGTACAGAAGGTCTCATTTCTGGGATTCATTTCTGTCTCCGTCTGTTATTGAAATGGACCCGGTCAAGGTTCAGGCCATCTGTGATTGGGTCCAACCTACTTCATTAAAGGCTCTTCAGAGATTTTTGGGTTTTGCCAATTTTTATCGTAAATTTATTGGTAATTTCTCCGGTATTGTTAAACCATTGACTGATTTTACCAAAAAGGGTTCTGATGTGGTGAATTGGCCTCCTGAGGCAGTCTCTGCGTTTCAGGAACTTAAGCAGAGATTCACTTCTGCTCCTGTTCTACGGCAGCCTGATGTTTCTCTACCGTTTCAGGTGGAGGTTGATGCCTCTGAAATTGGGGCAGGTGCCGTTTTGTCCCAAAGAGATCCAGAGACCTCTAAGAGTAACCCTTGTGCCTTTTTCTCTCAAAAATTTTCTCCAACTGAACGTAATTATGACGTAGGTAATCGGGAGTTATTGGCCATGAAGTGGGCCTTTGAAGAGTGGAGACATTGGCTGGAAGGAGCCAAACATCAGGTGGTGGTCCTCACGGACCATAAGAATCTGGTTTATCTCGAATCAGCCAAGCGACTTAATCCTAGACAGGCCAGGTGGGCCTTGTTTTTCACACGTTTTAATTTTGTGGTTTCTTTTCTTCCTGGCACTAAGAATGTTAAGGCGGATGCCCTCTCAAGGAGTTTCTTTGCGGACTCTCCTGAGTTATCTGATCCTACTGTTATTTTGAAAGAGGGTGTAGTTCTTTCCGCCATCTTACCCAATTTGAGACTGGCTCTGGAAGGGTGTCAGGAGGATAAACCTGAGCGCTGCCCTATTGGGAAATTGTTTGTCCCAGACCAGTGGAAGAAGAGTGTGATGTCTGAGATTCATTGTTCCGCGTTGGCTGGTCATCCCAGGAATTTTGGTACCAGAGACTTGGTGAGTCGGTCCTTTTCGTGGCCTACTTTGTCTCGTGACGTCAGGGAATTTGTGCAGTGCTGTGGGACTTGCTCTCGCTCTAAGCCTTGCTCTCGCTCTAGTGGTTTGTTAATGCCATTACCAGTGCCCAAGAGGCCATGGACCCCTATCTCTATGGATTTTATTTCCGACCTCCCTGTTTCTCAGAGAATGACCGTTATCTGGGTAATCTGTGATAGGTTTTCCAAGATGATACATCTTGTGCCATTACCTAAGTTACCTTCCTCCTCCGAATTGGTGCCTTTGTTCCTTCAGCATGTGGTTCGGTTACATGGCATTCCCGAGAACATTGTGTCTGACAGAGGAGTCCAGTTTGTTTCCAGATTTTGGAGGATATTTTGTTCTAAACTTGGTGTTCAATTATCTTTCTCCTCTGCTTTTTATCCTCAGACCAATGGACAAACCGAGAGAACAAACCAGACCTTGGAGACTTATTTGAGATGTTTTGTGTCTGCTGATCAAGATGACTGGGTCTCTTTTTTGCCTTTGGCTGAGTTTGCTCATAATAATAGGGCTAGCTCTGCCACCTTGATGTCTCCATTTTTCTGCAATTTTGGGTTTCACCCTCGATTTTCTTCGGGACAGGCAGAGGCTTCTGTCTGTCCGGGTGTTGACTCTGTTGTGGAGCGAATGCAGCAGATTTGGGACCAGGTAGTGGAGATGTTGTCTCTCTCTCAGGAGAAGGCCCAACGGTTTGCCAACCGGCATAGGACTGATGGTCCTTGGTTTAAAGTGGGGGACTTGGTTTGGTGTCCTCAAGAAATATCCCTATGAGGGTTGCATCTCCAAAGTTTAAGCCTAGGTTTATTGGACCTTATAAGATCATGGAGATTCTTAATCCTGTTTCCTTCCGTTTGCTTCTTCCAGGGACATTTAACAGCCATAACGTGTTCCACAAGTCCTTATTGAAGAGGTTTGTCGAGCCAGTGGTTCCTATGGCTGCGCCTCCTGACCCTGTTTTGGTTGAGGGCAATCTGGAGTATGTGGTTGAGAAAATATTGAATTCTTGTTTTTCTAGACAGAAACTCCAGTATTTGGTTAAATGGAGAGGTTATGATCAGGAGGACTATTCTTGGGTGTTTGCTTCGGACATCCATGCTAGGAGACTGATCCGTGCCTATCACCAAGCTCATCCTGATCGACCTGGTTGCACAAGTGAGGGTTCGGTGACCCCTCCTCAAGGGGGGGTACTGTTATGAATGTGCTAGAGATGGTTTCTGAGCAGAGGCTCCCTCTGGTGGTTACAGACAGTACTGAACCTTTCAGCGAGGAGTGACAATCTGGGATCACGGACTGGTCTGATATAGGGGAGGTTCCCTCCCATGATGATTGCCGGTGATCAATTGTTCTTGTCTCAATTGTGGTTCCTGGTTCATTTGGAAGTTTGCTGAGTCTTGCCTGCATCTTCTGCTATCAGATAAGATATTTTCTGCTTTTATTTTTGTGCTTGCTATTTGCATTGTTTTCTGCGCATTTGTGGAGGACAGCCGGGTCCCCTCCTGGGGCCTGAGCTCCTCACAGTTTGTCTGTAGCCTCTGTTGTTTTTTCATTTGCTTTTTCCTGCTTTTTCAGCGGCTGCAGCTTGGTTTTGTTCACACTGAGATCTGATTTAGTGGGTGGCGAGATCGTCTGATCTCAGTATTTTTGTAATCAGAATTGTTGGATTTTTGTAGGGGGTTTTCTGGGTTGCAGAAAGTAATCTCTCCTGTACTTTCCTATTTAGCCAGCTTGTGGCCTCAGGTGTTCGGCTGCCCTGCTGTTGTTCCTGTCCTCCTCAGCTACTGTACATAACACATGGGGAGCAGTGATATTAATTCTCTTGAACAGCGGGCACACGTGTTAGCTGCAGTCTCCAGCTCCTGCCTGCTATGGACTATGAGACAAACCCCCCACTTTCCTCCAAAATATTGGAGGAAAAAGGTGCATCGTATAGTCTGAAAAATACGGTAGCAGTGTGCCTGTTGTAATTTAAAAGGGAAGCGTGATCCCTAACATTCAGGTTTATTGCAAAACATGTCTTGTACCTGTACAGTAGATTGTGTAATTTTATCTGTTTGCTGTTATTCCCCCTGCAATCGTCACCACTTGTCCCCCTATAAATAAAACCTGTTATGTGTTTCAATCTCATCTCTTGTGAGTGTGTACAGAGCGTGGACAGGGGTTCTCCCGAGTTGACCCCTGTCAGAAGAGGAAGACCCTTCTGCATTCTCCTTGATCTCCCAGCAAGATTTGGATGGAGGCACTGCGCCATATAGAGGTCATAACTACTGGATATCCTGCCCACGTAGGTGTTTTAAAGGGGTGGACGTATCCATACATCCATGTCGCCTGGTGTTACTGACCTGGAACGTATGGAAATGTCCACTCTGTATGCGTGCGATCGCTGCTGGGTGTCAGCTGATTCTGACAGCTGACACCCGACACTCAGTGCCAGGAGCGGTCCCGCACCACTTCCGGCATTTTAACCCCAGAAAATCTACGATTGAACTCGATCGCAGCATTTCAGGTGTAGGCAGAGGGAAGAAAACCCCGCTGCCCTTGAATCGGAGACCCGCAACGTCATTGTGGGGTCCCGATCATTGCCATGGTGACCCGATGTCATCATGACGACATCCGGGTCACCAGAGCTAGCAAAGTTGCTTGATCATACTCAGAGCATGATGAAGCAAGTTTGACTGTGCTCTACAAGAGATCAGCTTGCAAAAAATGAAAGTCCCATAGTGGGACGAAGTAAAATTTTTTTTAAAAAAGTTAAACATTTTTAAAAATAATTACAAAAAATTAAAAGATATTGTACCCGTAAATAAATATTTTAATGAAAAAATATATATAAACTTTAAAAGTTTATAAAACTGTCTCACTAGTTAATCCCTTTAGTGAACACATAAAAAAAATCAAAAAAGAAGGCAAAAACCAATGCTTTATCATCATACCATCGAACAAAAAGTGGAATAAAATGCGATCAAAAAGACGAATATGAATAAACATATCGCTGAAAATGTCATCTTGTCCCACAAAAATCAAGCTGTCATACAGCTCCATTAACAAAAAATAAAAAAGTTATAGCTCTCAGAATAAAGCAATGCCAAAATAGTTATTTTTTCTAGAAAATAGTTTTTATTGTGTAAAAGCGCCAATCATAAAAAACTATATAGATGGTGTATCGCTATAATCGTACTGACCCAAAGAATAATGCTGCCTTATCAATTTTACCACACACAGAACGACATTAAAAAATCCTCACAAAAACAATTCCTGAATTGCTGGATTCTGTTCATTCTGCCTCCCAAAAATCAGAATAAAAAACAATCAAAAAAATGTCATGTGTCTGAAAATGGTACCAATAAAAATGTCAACTTGTCAATGCAAAAAAACAAGACTTCACATGACTCTGTGGGCCAAAATATGGAAAAATTATAGCTCTCAAAA
Source organism: Oophaga sylvatica (assembly GCA_033576555.1). NCBI lineage: Eukaryota > Metazoa > Chordata > Amphibia > Anura > Dendrobatidae > Oophaga > Oophaga sylvatica. Next base: position 358,737,100 of record JARQOD010000001.1, on the reverse strand, counting down.
TATGGTGATGCAAAAACTAGTTTTTGCAATAAAAAGTGTCTTTTCGTGTGTGATAGCAACCAAACATAAAAAAAATATAAATCTGGTATCGCTGTCATCGCACCGACCCGAAGAATAAAGTCACCTAATCACTTATACGACACGAGGAACGGCATAAAAAATAAATAGAACCAATTCTTCACCTGCTGTTGATTTGTTCATTCTGCTTCCCAAAGATCGCAGTAAGGCTCAGCTCACATTTATCCTGCGCTGCGTGCTTACACCGGGGTTTCCACATAAATCTCTGAAAAAGATTATTCAGATGGAACCCCCGGCGAAAGATTCCCTATAATGAGGCAGATGGAGGCACTTTGGACGCCGTAGGACCTCTGATCTGTTCGTGTCGGTCTTTTTCATGTGCATAAAAGTGCAGTCAGCCACAGTTTTGTGCACATCTGAAAAGAAGGACATCACTGAACAGAGGCCAGACTGAGTCCAGAGTAACTCTGCTGCCTCATTATAGTGATTAGATCCCTCTGGAGTTTCATCTGAATCACGCCACCCAGAGATTTAGATGTAAACCCCAACAAAAGTGCACAGTGTAAAGAGCAGGATAAATGTGATCCCAAATGTTATGTAAAATGTTCCTAACAAAAGCTTCAACTCAATCCACAAAAAAAAGCAAAAGCTTCTGTAAGGGGATAGACTATACACTGTGTTCCAAATTATTATGCAAATAATATTTTCTCAGATTTTCCCAAATTACCTATATGAATTTCAGTCATTGTAATTTTCCAGTCAAATAACTATTAGAGTACAATTGAAAGGTTTTTGTACAAACTGCCTATGATAACAGTATATTTTGTAAAAAATAAAATACTCAAACTGCACTCAAAATACATGTTCCAAATTATTATGCACAGCAGAGTTTTCAACCTTTTCATTTTAATAAAGAACAAAAAAATGGTCATTTTTGAAATTAGAAGCATTAGCAGGTTCTTACAAACTGAAATCAAAACAGTTTTCAACTCAAAACTTTATTCTAGGTGATGTTACATTTGCACATAGGACCCCTTGTTCGAAAGGAGCTTCTGAACTCTCTCGTCCATTGAATTTGTCAGGTTTTGGATGGTTTCTGCTTCAATTGTTTTGCATGAGGACAGAATACCCTCCCAGAGCTGTTGCTTAGATGTGAACTGCCTCCCGCCATCATAGACACTCCTTTTGATGATGCTCCAGAGGTTGAGGTCAGGGGAGCATGGGGGCCGCACCATAAGTTTGTCCCCTTTTATGCCCATAGCAGCCAGAGATGCAGATGTGTTATGTGCAGCATGAGACAGTGCATTATCATGCATTATCATGCTGCGGAATGCACGGTTCTTCTTCTTGAACCATGGCAGGAAGTGCTGTTTGAGAAACTCAACATACACTATGGAGTTCATCTTTACCCCTTCAGGGATCCTAAAGGGGCCGACAATCTCTCTCCCCATGATTCCAGCCCAAAACATTACTCCACCTCCTCCTTGTTGGCGCCGTAGCCGTGTTTGCATGGGGTGTCCATCAACCAGCCATCCTCCACTCCATCCATCTGGACCATCGAGAGTTGCACGGCACTCATCGGTGAACAAAACAGTTTTGAAGTCAGTCTGCATGTATTGTTTGGCCCACTGGAGCTGTTTCTACTTGTATGCAGTGGATAGAGGAGGTTGACAGGATGGCTTACGCACAGCTGCAAACCTCTGAAGGACCCTGCATCTTGTTGTTCGGGGGACGTTGGAGGCACCAGCAGCTTCAAAAACTTGTCTGTTGCTATGACAAGGCTTTTTTGCCGCTGCTCTTTTAACCTGACGTAATTGCCTGTAGGAAAGAGTCCTCAATTTTCCCTTATCAGCACGCACACGTTTGTACTGTGAATCAGCTACATACTTCTTGATTGTGCGATGATCACGATGAAGTGTCTTGGCAATGTTGATTGTAGTCATGCCTTGACCTAAACACTCCACAATTTGTTGCTTCTCAGCAGCCGACACATCCTTTTTCTTTCCCATTTTGGCAGAAAATGTAGGCTGCTTAATAATGTGAATCCAAAAAAGAAATATAGGAAGTTTTTTTGCCATAAAAAAAATTAGTTTATACTCAATTTAAACTCAGACTGTGAGTTTACTATGCCTGTATGTAGATATTACCATGTTCATCTATTTGCTATATCTTTGATTGAATTATCTTCCTATTTTTAGGATTTAGATAGCGTTATTTAATTCATGGAATCCATTATGTATGTCTAGATATTATATATATTTCCTACTTTTGCAGTATATTTTTGAAGCATTTTTTGCTCTATATACAATATATATTATATATGCATTGATTAATTAGGATTAATTTTGGTGTACATATTGTTTTCCTGTACCTCAATTTTTTGGCTTTGTCTGTTGTATCTTGTTGCTCCCATTATATTTACACTATTATATTGGTCTGGTAAATTTTAAATATTTTTTGAATAAACTAATTTTTTTTTATGGCAAAAAAACTTCCTATATTTCTTTTTTGGATTTAGGTAAAATTGGAAGTGCTTGTGTATTAGGCAATCTCTATGTGAGTTTATTTTTATTTTTGCTTAATAATGTGGGACAGTCTTCTTAAGTAGTCTTGCCTATCATTGGACACACCTGCCAAACTAATTAGCACAGGTGTCTGCAATTGCTTACAGTGATATAAAGAACCCTGACACACATCACCATCAATGAATTTAACTGACAAACAAAAAAAATCTTACCTTATCACTCCTAAACAATGTTTACATAATAATTTGGAACACAGTGTATTACTGCTATACCTTTTCTCTCTCATTTGTCCCTGTACCATATGTTATAATGTATTATAAGTGTAAGTATACTTGTTGCTATATAATGGTACTGCTACACTACTATGTGTATTACTATTCTCCTAAAATGTGTTTTTCATTGGTACTGCTACACTACTTTGTGTATTACAATTCTTGCTAAATGTCTATTGTATATTTGTGCTATTATGTATAGTGTATAGAGTAAGTGCAGTTTCATTAATGACCACTAGATGGGGGCATCATAGTAAACAGAGTTACAGTTAGGATCTAGCTTAGTATAGGAAATAGTTAACTATAGGACACAGTGTTAGATAGAGTCAGAAGGGCCATGGCGCCTGAACTGCCTACATGGGCTCTACTGTAGACCCAGGACACCACAGCAGCCATGTAACGTTACAAGAAGAGAAGCTTAACCATTCGGAGTCTACAGTCATGGCCATAAGTTTTGAGAATGACACAAATATTATATTTTCACATGATCTGCTGCCCTCTGCTTTTTATGTGTGTTTGACAGATGTTTTTATCACAGACAGAAATATAATTGCAAACATATGAGTAACAAAAGCTTATATTGACAGTTAGAATGAGTTAATGCAGCAAGTCAATATTTGCAGTGTTGACCCTTCTTCTTCAGGACCTCTGCAATTCTCCCTGGCTTGCTCTCAATCAACTTCTGGACCAAATCCTGACTGATAGCAGTCCATTCTTGCACAATCAATGCTTTCATTTTGTCAGAATTTTTAGGTTTTTGTTGTCCACCCGTCTCTTGATGATTGACCACAAGTTCTCAATGGGATTAAGATCTGGGGAGTTTCCAGGCCATGGACCCAAAATCTCTATGTTTTGTTCCCTGAGTCATTTAGTTATCACCTTTGTTTTATGGCAAGGTGCTCCATCATGCTGGAAAAGGCATTGTTGATCGCCAAACTGCTCTTGGAGGGTTGGGAGAAGTTGCTCTTGGAGGACATTCTGGTACCATTCTTTATTCATGGCTGTGTTTTTAGGCAAGACTGTGAGAGATCCGATTCCCTTGGCTGACAAGCAACCCCACACATGAATGGTTTCAGGATGCTTAACAGTTGGCATGAGACAAGACTGGTGGTAGCGCTCACCTTGTCTTCTCCGAATGAGGCGTTTTCCTGATGTCCCAAACAATCGAAAAGGGGATTCATCAGAGAAAATAACTTTACCCCAGTCCTCAGCAGTCCACTGCCTGTACCTTTTGCAGAATATCAGTCTGTCCATGATGTTTTTTCTGGAGAGAAGTGGCTTCTTTGCTACCCTCCTTGAGACCAGGCCTTGCTCCAAGAGTCTCCGCCTCACAGTGCGTGCAGATGCACTCACACCTGCCTGCTGCCATTCCTGAGCAAGCTCTGCACTGCTGGTAGCCCGATCCCGCAGCCGAAACACTTTTAAGAGACGGTCCTGGGGCTTGTTGGTCTTTCTTGGGTGCCCTGGAGCCTTTTTGGCAACAATGGAACCTATCTCCTTGAAGTTCTTGATGATGCAATAGATTGTTGACTGAGGTGAATCTTTCTAGCTGCGATACTCTTCCCTGTTAGGCCATTTTTGTGCATTGCAATGATGACTGCACGTGTTTCTTTAGAGATAACCATGGTTAACAGAAGAGAAACAATGATGCCAAGCACCAGCCTCCTTTTAAAGTGTCCAGTGGTGTCATTCTTACTTAATCATGACAGTTTGATCTCCAGCCATGTCCTCATCAACACCCACACCTGTGTTAATGGAGCAATCACTGAAAAGAGGTTAGCTGTTCCTTTTAAGGCAGGGCTGCAATGATGTTGAAATGTGTTTTGGGGGATAAAGTTATTTTCTAGCCAAATATTGACTTTGCAAGTAATTGCTGTTAAGCTGATCACTCTTTATAACATTCTGGAGTATATGCAAATTGCCATTAGAAAAAGTGAAGCAGTAGACTTTGTAAAAATTAATATTTGTGTCATTCTCAAAACTTTTGTCCATGACTGTATAGGACAGAAGTATGGTATAAAGCAGCAGGATTGCAACAGTTCATAGCTGGAGAAAAGAAGCAGTCCGGAATAGTACAGGGCGCAGATTGTTCAACATGTGGCAAATTATTGCATGGGCCGATTGTTATGATTTGGTAGCTGAGGAGAGCAGGCAAAAAAGGAAATACACCAGAGCAGTTGGAAACTATGAGATTGCAGTACCCTGACTAACCACCACAACTAGAGGCAGCCGTGGAGCGTTCCTACGTTGGTCCTAGACGCCTCGTCACAGCCTGAGAAACTAACTACACCTAAAGATAGAAAGAGGAAAGCTATCTGCCCCGGAGCAGATCCCCAAAGAACATAGAAAGCCCCCAAACATGTAATGGCGGTTAGACAAGAAGAAATACTGACACAGACAGAAAATAGTATGAGCAAACGTTGGGGCCCAAACTTACTAAATAGAAAAGGATAGGAAGGGCACTTACTGCAATCCCAAAAAACCCTGAAAAGCACCAACTCTACTAATTTCAAAAACACCTGAGATCACACGACCTCTACCACCTAAATTAGTTCTCTGGTGTAACCAAAAACAAAACAGCAGCCACTGAAAAAACTGGAAAAAGCAAATGTACAAACATCAGTGGCTGAACTGAACTGAGAGGGCAAAAGCCCCTGAAGGGACCCTGAAGGCCCCCACAGAAGTGCAGGACAAAATGCAAAAATCAAGCACAAAAACAAAAAGAAGAAAATGTCTTATATGTTAGCAGGAGATTCAGACACGACACAGCAGGCTACCAAGGAAACAGGAATCAAGGATTGAGACCAGAACAATTGATCACCGGCAACCCTGATGGAAAGGCGACTCCCTTATATAAGACCAGTCAGTAACACCTGATTCCCAATCCTCACTGGACAGTCCAGTACCGTTTGTAACCACCAGAGGGAGCTTCTGCTCAGAACTCATTTCCAGCCTATTCACAACAGTACCCCCCCCTTGAGGAGGGGTCACCGAACCCTCATTTGAGCAACCAGGTCGGTCAGGATGAGTTCTATGATACGCATGGATGAGTCTCCTAGCATGGATGTCCGAAGCAAACACCCAAGAATTGTCTTCTTGACCATAACCTCTCCATTTAACCAAATACTGGAGTTTCCGTCTAGAAAAACGAGAATTCAATATTTTCTCAACCACATACTCCAGATTGCCCTCAACCAAAACAGGGTCAGGAGGCACAGTAGTAGGAACCACTGGCTCAACAAACCTCTTCAACAAGGACTTGTGGAACACGTTATGGATCTTAAATGTCCCTGGAAGAAGCAAACGAAAAGAAACAGGATTAAGAATCTCCATGATCTTATAAGGTCCAATGAACCTAGGCTTAAATTTAGGAGATGCCACTCTCATAGGAATATTTCTTGAGGACAACCAGACCAAATCCCCCACTTTAAACCGAGGACCATCAGTCCTATGCCGGTTAGCAAACCGCTGAGCCCTCTCCTGAGAGAGGGACAACCTCTCTACTACCTGGTCCCAAATCTGTTGCATACGCTCCACAACAGAGTCAACACCTGGACAGACAGAAGCCTCCATCTGTCCTGAAGAAAATCGAGGGTGAAACCCAGAATTACAGAAAAATGGAGACATCAAAGTGGCAAGCTAGCCCTATTATTAAGAGCAAACTCAGCAAAAGGCAAAAAAGAGACCCAGTCATCCTGATCAGCAGACACAAAGCATCTTAGATAAGTCTCCAATGTCTGGTTTGTTCTCTCAGTTTGACCATTGGTCTGAGGATGAAACGCCGAGGAGAAAGACAATTGAACACCAATTTTAGAACAAAAGGTCCTCCAAAATCTGGAAACAAACTGGACTCCTCTGTCAGACACAATGTTCTCAGGAATGCCGTGTAAACGAACCACGTGCTGAAGGAACAAAGGCACCAATTCAGAGGAGGAAGGCAACTTAGGTAATGGCACAAGATGTATCATCTTGGAAAACCTATCGCAAATCACCCAGATGACGGTCATTCTCTGAGAAACAGGGAGGTCGGAAATGAAATCCATAGAGATATGGGTCCATGGTCTCTTGGGCACAGGTAATGGCATCAACAAACCACTAGAACGAGAGCAAGGCTTGGAGCGAGAGCAAGTCCCACAGGACTGCACAAACTCGCTGACATCACGAGACAAGGTAGACCACCAAAAAGACCGACTAACCAAGTCTCTGGTACCAAAAATTCCGGGATGACCGGCCAACGCGGAACAATGAATCTCAGACATTACACTCTTTTTCCACTGGTCCGGGACAAACAATTTCCCGACAGGGCAGCGCTCGGGCTTATCCTCCTGACACCCCTCCAGAGCCAGTCTCAAATTGGGCGAGATGGCGGAAAGAACTACACCCTATTTCAAAATAACAGAAGGATCAGATAACTCAGGAGAGTCCGCCAGGAAACTCCTCGAGAGGGCATCCGCCTTAACATTTTTAGTGCCAGGAAGAAAGAAACCACAAAATTAAAACGTGTGAAAAACAAGGCCCACCTGGCCTGTCTAGGATTAAGTCGCTTGGCAGATTCCAGATAAACTAGATTCTTATGGTCCGTAAGGACCACCACCTGATGTTTGGCTCCCTCCAGCCAATGTCTCCACTCTTCAAAAGCCCACTTCATGGCTAATAACTCCCGATTACCACGTCATAATTACGTTCAGTGGGAGAAAATTTTCGAGAGAAAAAGGCACAAGGGTTACTTTTAGAGGTCTCTGGATCTCTTTGGGACAAAACGGCACCTGCCCCAATTTCAGAGGCATCCACCTCCACCTGAAATGGTAGAGAAACATCAGGCTGCCGTAGAACAGGAGCAGAAGTGAATCTCTGCTTAAGTTCCTGAAATGCAGAGACTGCCTCAGGAGGCCAATTCACCACATCAGAACCCTTCTTGGTCAAATCAGTTAATGGTTTAACAATAACAGAGAAATTACCAATAAATTTACGATAAAAATTGGCAAAACCCAAGAATCTTTGAAGAGCCTTTAATGAAGTAGGTTGGACCCAATCACAGATGGCCTGAACTTTGACCGGGTCCATTTCAATAACAGATGGGACAAAATGAATCCCAGAAATGAGATCCTCTGAACGCCAAAAAGACACTTTGATCCCTTCACATACAGAGCATTCTCTCTCAAAATCTGGAACACAGTCCGAACATGTTTTACATGAGAGTCCCAGTCATTGGAAAAAATCAAGATATCATCCAAATAAACAATCAGAAATGTATCCACTAAATCCCTGAAAATGTCATTCATGAAGGACTGGAAGACAGAAGGAGCATTTGTGAGCCCAAAGGGCATCACAAGGTACTCAAAATGCCCTTCAGGGGTATTAAATGCCGTCTTCCATTCATCCCCGTGCTTAATGCGAATAAGGTTATATGCCCCCCTGAGGTCAAGCTTGGTAACCAAGTAGCGTTTTTCACCCTGGAAAACAGATCAGAGATCAAGGGTAACGGATATTGATATTTCACAGTAATATTGTTCAAGAGACGATAATCAATACACGGCCTTAATGAACCATCCTTTTTGGCCACAAAGAAAAAACCGGCACCTAAGGGTGAAGAGGATGGTCTAATATGACCCTTCTCCAATGACTCCTTGATATAAGACCGCATAGCGTCATGTTCAGGTACAGACAAGTTAAAAAGGCGACCTTTAGGGAATTTACTACCAGGCACTAATTCAATAGCGCAGTCATAGCTCCTATGGGGAGGTAAGGATGCAGATTTACTTTCGCTAAACACATCAGAAAAATCAATCAAAAAGTCAGAAACATCCTGAGCCTGGGGGGAGGCAGAAAAAACAGGAGTGTTGGTATTAACACATTGGCAGCCCCAACTGGTAACAGACACAGATTTCCAATCCAAAACAGGATTATGAGACTGTAACCAAGGGAAACCCAGTACGATAATGTCATGCAGATTATACAGAACCAAAAATTTGCAACTCTCCTGATGATCAGGTTCTACCCTCATTATCACCTGAGTAGAGAACTGAGGTTTATTCTCAGCCAAAGGGGTAGAATCGATCCCCAGTAGGGAATAGACTTCCGTAGGGGTATCAAGGGAAACCCACAACGTTTAGCAAAATCAAAATCCATCAGGTTAATAGCTGCAGAATCAACAAAAGCCTGAGCAGAAAATGAGGACAGAGAGCATATCAGGGTAACAGTTAATAAAAACTTAGTCTGAACACTACCCAAGACAACTGAGCGTGCAAAACGTCTTCCCCGCTTAGGGCAGACTGAAATAGCATGAGAGGCATCACCACAGTAGAAACATAACCCATTGCGCTTTCGAAATTCATGACGCTGTGCCCCAGAAACCACTCTATCACACTGCATGGATTCAGAAGCAGGTTCACAAGGCAACATTATTCCACGCATACCTTTCCGCTCACGCAAACGTCTGTCAATTTGAATCGCTAATGACATAGAATCATTGAGACCAGAGGGAACAGGGAATCCCACCATAACATCCTTTATATTATCTGACAGTCCCTTCCGAAAAAGAGCTGCCAAAGCGTCGTCATTCCATTTGGTCAGGACTGCCCACTTACGGAATCTCTGACAGTATAACTCAGCGTCCTCAAGCCCCTGACTTAATGCCAACAAAGTTTTTTCAGCTTGATCAGTGACACTAGGCTCATCGTACAATAACCCCAAAGCCTGAAAAAACGCATCAACATCACTCAAAACAGGATCCCCAGGTGTCAGGGAAAAAGCCCAATCCTGAGGGTCGCCGCGCAGGAGAGAGATGACAATTTGAACCTGCTGCGCTGCGTTCCCTGAGGACTTAGATTTTAAGGCAAAAAAACAATTTACAGTTATTTTTGAAATTCAGAAACTTAGCTCGATCCCCTAAAAACAAATCTGGCATGGGGATCCTAGGTTCCACAACAGGCAACCTAGCAAGATAGGTAGCAATACTCCGAACTTCAGTGGCAAGCTGATCCACACGGCCAGACAACTGTGCAAACTCCATTGAGAGAGAAAAAAAATCCTCCTCAGCACCCAGAGATACAGAGGGAAAAAAAATGCAACAAACAGAAAAAAAAAAAAAATCTCTGACAACTCTGACAACTTTTTTCTTTCCACAATATTTTTCCCTTCTGTGAGTACCATATAATTTTCAGTTTTGGGCCGGTGATACTGTTATGATTTGGTAGCTGAGGAGAGCAGGCAAAAAAGGAAATACACCAGAGCAGTTGGAAACTATGAGATTGCAGTACCCTGACTAACCACCACAACTAGAGGCAGCCGTGGAGCATTCCTACGTTGGTCCTAGACGCCTCATCACAGCCTGAGAAACTAACTACACCTAAAGATAGAAAGAGGAAAGCTATCTGCCCCGGAGCAGATCCCCAAAGAACATAGAAAGCCCCCAAACATGTAATGGCGGTTAGACAAGAAGAAATACTGACACAGACAGAAAATAGTATGAGCAAACGTTGGGGCCCAAACTTACTAAATAGAAAAGGATAGGAAGGGCACTTACTGCAATCCCAAAAAACCCTGAAAAGCACCAACTCTACTAATTTCAAAAACACCTGGGATCACACGACCTCTACCACCTAAATTAGTTCTCTGGTGTAACCAAAAACAAAACAGCAGCCACTGAAAAAACTGGAAAAAGCAATTGTACAAACATCAGTGGCTGAACTGAACTGAGAGGGCAAAAGCCCCAGAAGGGACCCTGAAGGCCCCACAGAAGTGCAGGACAAAATGCAAAAATCAAGCACAAAAACAAAAGAAGAAAATGTCTTATCTGTTAGCAGGAGATTCAGACACGACACAGCAGGCTACCAAGGAAACAGGAATCAAGGATTGAGACCAGAACAACTGATCACCGGCAACCCTGATGGGAAGGCGACTCCCTTATATAAGACCAGTCAGTAACACCTGATTCCCAATCCTCACAATCTTCACTGGACAGTCCAGTACCGTTTGTAACCACCAGAGGGAGCTTCTGCTCAGAACTCATTTCCAGCCTATTCACAACAGCCGATGTTCTCAGGACCGGGGCGAAACGGGCTGGAGAATCACCAGGCACAGTGAGTCTGAACAGGGAGAGCGCTGCGGTACCTCCTAAGGCGCTATTACACCGTAATGTACTGGAGGACATGGAACTGAGTGCAGGGAAAGAGCAGAATGAGAACTGCATGGATCTTGCTGTTGACGTTGTTACTGACAAGAATGTGCTGCAAAGTTATACAAGTAAAGTTTCACATGTTGCAGTTGAACCGGACTGTGTCTCAATTCTTGCGAAACCCATTGCAGAAAGGCTCCAGCACCTCAGAGGTATCCCTGATGGTGCATTGGGAGAAGACACAGATCCGTTAGCTAATGAATGCTATTTTCATCTGAAAGAAAGTCAGGGCATTGATGTAACAGAATGTTCGGCCATGACTACGGAACTAGCGACCTCTCACACTTCCACTTTACTGGTAGTACAAAGGCTCTGGAAAAGCAAAATGGCTCCTCATTCTCCAAAAGAAATTCAGCAAATTCTGTGCTCTCAAATCCAAATACCCCCCTCCCTTCTGAGCCCCACAGTGAGTCTAAACCACATATAACGTCCATATGTTTGGCATTTCTGAATCGATGAGAGCCAGCCTAATTTATGGGTTCATGTCTCCAGAAGCATGAGCTGGGGATAATGTACTGGTCATTACAGCATACTGATCACCACAACAGCAGTTTGGAATTTTCACTCAGCAACATTGCTGCTTGTTTCTGGAAAACACCCATGAAGTCAAAATCGTCACTGCACCTGTAGATAAATTCCCAAAGGGCTATAATTTCCAAAATGGGGTCACTTGAGGGAGGGATTCTGCTCTTCTAGCACTTAGGGGCTCTCTATATGGATTCCGTGAACTATTCTAGGAAAATCTGCGCTCCAGGAGGCAAATAGCGCTCAGTCCCTCCCAAGTCACTCATATGGCTAAGTAGTACCGTACAGCCACATATGGGGTATTGTCACGTTCAGTAGAAATTGTGGGAAAAATTATGGTGCCATTTTACCTATTTCGTGTGTGAAAATTTAAAATCTTAAATCTGGGTCTAAAACAAAATTTTGGTGGTAAAAATTTAATTATTTTTCTTCACTGCACCCTAGACGAATTCGTTGAGAGGTGCAGTTAGTAAAATGAGTTTACATATGGGGGGTCTCTGTTCAGGCGCAATTTCTCCTGTTACCCTTGTGAAAATAAAAAAATTGGGACTAAAAAATATTTGTGGGGAAAATGTGATTTTTTTTATTTTCACGGCTCAACATTATAAACGTCTGTGCTCACCATAAATCCAAATACATTCCTTGAGGGGTCTAGTTAACAATATCAGGTCACTTGTGAGTGGTTTCCACTGTTTCGGCACATCAGGCGCTCTCCAAACGGGACATGGTGTCCGCTACTGATTCCAGCAAATTTTGAGTTCAAAAAGTCAAGTGACTCTTCTTCACTTCCGAGCGCTGCAATGCGCCCAAACAGTAGTTTTCTCCCTCATATGGGGTATCGGCGTACTCAGGAGAAATTGCACAACAAATCGTATGGTGCAATTTCATCTGTTACCCTTATGAAAATGCAAAATGTGGGGCTAAAAAACATTTTTGTGAGGAAAATGTGATTTTTTTATTTTCACGGCTCAAAGTTATAAGCTTCTGTGAATCACCTTGTGGTTCAATGTGCTAACCATACAACTAGATAAGTTCCCTGAGGGGTCTAGTTTTCAACATGGCATCACTTGTGGGGGATTTTCACTGTTTAGGCATATCAGGGACTCTCCAAACGTGACATGGCAAATTTTGCATTCAAAAATTCAAATGGCGCTCCTTCCTTCCTGAGCTCTGCTGTGCACCAAAACAGTAATTTTATCCCACATTTGGGGTATCAGCATGTTCAGGAGAACTTGCACAATGAATTTTAGGGTCCCTTTTTTTCTGTTATCCTTGCGAAAATAAAAAAATTTGGGCCTAAAGTAAAATTTTTGTAATAAAAAGGTAAATGTTCTTTTTTTCTTCTTGAATGTGGTTTTGAGCACCTCGAGGGGTGCAGTTTTTAAAATTGTGTCACTGCTGGGTATTTTCTGTCATATAGACCCCTCAAAGTCACTACAAATGTGATGTGGTCCCTAAAAAATGGTTTTGTAAATTTCGTTGGAAAAATGTGAAATCGCTAGTCAACTTTTAACCCTTATACTTTCCTTAAAAAATAAATTTGTTTAAAAAATTGTATTGATGTATACACGGAGCCCATGCGACCCCAGTGGTTCCCTTATGTTTAATTGTGTTAATGTGTCATGTCTCATATGTATTGTGTAATGTGTAATGTTTTATATCTGCCATGTCAATGTATATTGCCATTGTACTACTGTTTAGTGTTACTGTGTGAAGTGCCCTTTAATTCTATGCCTTTGTTGTGTACTGCAATATGTTATCTGTGTCTATGTTTAGGTTAGGGAAAGACATTTATAACAGGAGGAGGCCGTACTAGCAACCTCAAAGAAGCAGGAAGCTCTGCTTCTGGGGCAGAGCCCGGGAAGGATTGCCCGAGGCAGGTCGTCTGTCCCCGTCTGGGACAGAAAGGACCCCCGGCTGGGGAATACAGGCTGCCAGGGATTACTGGGCAGCAGGAACGGGCACAAGGACTGTGCGAGTGCCCACTAAAAGACTGTTAGCTCCTAGGAGTCGATTGAGAGCTGATGCATCTGCTGCTGCAGCCGTTGCTGACAAAGCAGCATCTTTGCCTAGGGACAGCTCAGGACTTATTATCTCTTCCTTTTTATCATTAATAAAGTTTTGCTACAGTTGGAACCGAGGTGTGACTTGTGCTATATCCGAGGATGCTGTTCCAGCATGGAGAGCAACCATGTGCCAGAAGTAACCAACTATGCCATAGGGCTGGGACTTGAAATGTCTTTTCATGTGCAGGGGGCTGGGGTACTCATTGACTGTGACCTAGTGGACTCGTCCATGACTTCCACCCCGTTCCACCTTGCTACATTTGGCGTAGTTGGCAGGATCGACCCCAGCAGCCCTGTAACCAGAAGACTGGAAGAGAACATTCTCGAGATTTGCAGTTTGTTCACCACTGTGACAGAGTTAAAGATGGTGTCTGACAGTGACTTAAAGATGGCGCCGACGGCTGCTGAGAAGATGGTGGCCATTGGTGCGAAAATTAAGAAGGGTGCCACCTTTCGTGGGCGTCATGTAAGAGATTTGGTGCCAAAGGAGAGGAGGCTGCACCCCACTGTGATGGATGCCCGCCCAAAATGGGTGCGAGCGTGAAAGAGCTCCTGCCCTTACAGCAGGATTTGGAGAAACGGGTGGAGCAGCAGGAAGTGACTCCACCTGTGAATGGGGGGAGCCCGACAGAGACAGACTACCTGTTGTTGGATCAAAATGTCTTCGCTGGATACAATGGAGAGAAGTATGTCATTCTGCGGTGGCATCGGCCATCAGGACTGGAGCCAATCCGTGACCCGGACGGAGACGGTACTACGTTTCGAGGCTGGTGGTCAGAGGAGTTCGAGGAATGGCACCCTTTCCAGCAACTGGATAAGCAGCCGGTAGAGGATGAGAAGTTCGGGGCATTTGCGGTGCCCCTACAGGAACCAGGAGTCCAGAAGACTCTGGAGGCTGCACTGAGGGGGATTGTTACGGCCGTGATCACTGACACCAGCGGCCGCGCCAGAGGACTGTCACCAGGCGCAGCGGTGGTGAGTAGAGAGTTCCCACCCAGCCGCCTTGTCACCTCAGCCTCTGCTTCTTCACCCCCTGCGATCCTGCCGTCCTCTCCGTTCGTATCACATCATCCGGCCCCACTGTCGTCCCCGATGTTGGTGACGCCTGCATCCTCCCGGCCCGCGCCTATTCTGACTGGCACCAGCGGCGCGTGCATGGAGGAGCCCCAGGGGCCTACTGCTGGAGAGGCCCTGTGGATCTGAAGTGTGATTCAGAAAAAGAAGCGGCTAGAGCACTGCATTGTTAAGGAACTACAGCGCCCCGGAGGGGGAGCTATGGCTGGATGGATGATCAGTGGTGTGATCCGGCTCCTTGACCCTGTGAGGGGATACTGCTTTATCCAGGAGACTGGTACTGGAGCTAAGGTCTATGTTAATGCTGGGTCCCTTACTTTTAATAACGGTCTTCTGCAGTTAAGGGATTGTGTTGCTTTCATTAAAGAGCAAGGACCCCGAGAGCCATATGAGGTGGCCATGAGGATGGCCTCCGATCGGGAGGAAGGCCCTCCGCAGGAGGCTCCATGTGGTGAACGGCTGATTGTCGCGGTCACAGTTCCTGTAGCTAAGCAGGAGGAAGCTGCGCCTGGACCGAATGTGGCACCTGCGACTGAATTACCAGAGCAGGTGGCTTTGGGAGCTATGGGGCCACCGTTGGAGGGGACACGGAGCAGAATAAATAGTGGGGACTCCTCCTCCAGCGGGTCATCATCCCATACGTACATTGTAGTGCAGGGTCCAAATGCGGCCCACGATACTAATCAGCGACCACGCGGTAATTTAAGCGGCCCCTTTAAAAAAAAGTGTGTTGTGCCAGTTGCACCAAAGGAAAATAAGGAAGAGACTGTTCCTTATCTCTTAAGGGCAAGGAGCCCAGTACGGCACCAGGACTGAGGAGCAGGGCCGGTTTTAGGTAAAGTGGGGCCCTAGGCAAAGTTTAAAATGGGGCCCCAAATGCTAATATATTGCACATCACACAGAAGCATTTTGGTTGTATTTATATGCACCAGGTTCAGGCCGCTAAATGAGTGTGATCGATATTATTGAAGTCGTTCAACACTTGTTTCCCGGCCTCTTTCCACCGTCTGAGGAACAATGATGGGGACAGAACAATCACTAATAGATCACCATACAGTATAATGTTATCAGCAGCATATCTGCATTTTTCACAGGGCGATGTGCTGCTGAGAACAATTATTTTTGTTCCGGCATAAACAATCCAATCTCTGGATGAATATTCTGCATTTTGCTTGTTTAGTATAATACACCCCATAGTCCTCCATATACAACCCCTGGCAAAAATTATGGAATCACTGGCCTTGGAGGATGTTCATTCAGTTGTGTTTAATTTTATTTAAAAAAAGTAGATCACTGACATGGCACAAAACTGAAATCATTTCAAATGGCAACTTCCTGACTTTAAGAAACACTAAAAGAAATCAAGAACAAATAATGTGGTAGTTAGTGTTGAGCGATACGATAATGCAAATATCGGCTATCGGCCGATATTAGCTCTATCGGCCTTTCGATAATTCGTTTCGATATTTTCGTCTTATCGAATACCGGAATCGGATTTGTCACTGTCACTGTCTGTGTCCGTCGGTCAAGTCTGTCACTGTCAGTGTCCGTCAGTCGGGTCTGTCAGGAGTCAGCGGCACTTACCTGGCAGAAGATCTCCGGCGGTCACGTCCTGGACTGCTTCATGGCCGCCATCCTCTTCTCCCCGGCGGTCACATGCAGTTTCTCGCGATAACTGCAGTGACTGCTGGTAATCCCGGCCGTAAAGCAGTCAGTCCGATGACGTCACCGCCGGGGAAGCAGGTAATCAGCTTTGCTGCGTCGCGATGACAGGCTCTGCCTGTCATTGCGATGTAGCAGAGCTGGATCGTCGTGGGACTGTCGTTACTATGGACTGCGTCGGACAGGTGGTATACTGTTGGTTTGTTTTTTTTCTTTTTTTACAGGAGATCGATGGCGTCGCAGGAATGAGAGTACAATAAAAGAAATGAAAACTGTGTTGTCTCTTTTATTTCATTAAAATACTTTTTTCTTGCTTTGTCTTTTTTTTATGCATTTAATAACTTTGGGATTAATAATGGATCGGTGTCTTATTGACACCTCTCCATTATTAACCGGGCTTATTGTCACCGTGCAATCAACGGTGACATTAACCCCTTATTACCCCGCTTGCCACCGCTACAGGGCAAGTGGGAAGAGCCGGTTAAAGTGCCACAATTGGCACATCTTTTGATGCGCCAAATGTGGGGCTGCTGTAGCCTGGTATTATCAGGCTGTTGAGGGCCAAAATCCATGGGCCTTGACAGTCTTTTAATACCAGGCCGCAGCAGTCTGCATTTTACTTGGCTGGTTAACAAAAATAGGGGGACCCCTACGCCGTTTTTTTTTCGAGGGGATGCCCTATTTTTGTTAACCAGCCAAGCTAAGCAGACTGCTGTGGCCTGGTATTATCAGGCTTGCAAGGTCCATGGATATTGGATCCTTACCAGCCTGAAAAACCAGGCCTCAGCGGTCTGCTTCATCTGGCTGGTTAACAAAAATAGGGGGGACCCCACGCCAATTTTTTTCGAGGGGATCCCCTATTTTTGTTAATCAGCCAAGATATGCAGACTGCTGTGGCCTGGTATTATCAGGCTGGCAAGGTCCATGGATCTTGGCTCCTTAACAGCCTGAAAATCCAGGCCTCAGCGGTCTGCTTCATCTGGCTGGTTAACAAAAATAGGGGGGACCCCACGCCAATTTTTTTCGAGGGGATCCCCTATTTTTGTTAACCAGTTCCCTCTGACGTCACTGATTGTGTCCCTGGCTGACCTGAAGTGAAAGTGGAAAGCAATCAATTAAGCTTTCCACTTCCTCTCCTGTCAGCCAGGAGAGGAACTCATTCATTTGGGGGTTTACTGTGAGGCTGCAGCATTAGCTGCGGTCCCTGCAGTAAACATTAACCCTTTCTGAAGGATTACACCGTGGGACCTGACTGTACATCGGATTGGTAAGAATAATTTTGCTTTATTATTTTATTTTTATTACAGGAAATGGTTTTAGCAGGAAAATAAAATATGGTCAAAAACTGTGTGATTATTTCATTAAACTTCTTTTTTATTAAAGTGTGTGTGTTTGATTTTTATTTCATGCAATAGGATTAATAATTGATAGTTGTCTAATTGACAGCTCTCAATTATTAACCTGGCTTAAAGTGACCTTTCAATTGCAAGGTCATTTTAACCCCTTATTAACCCATTCGCCACCGCTACAGGGCAATGGGAATAGACGGGCAAAGTGCCAGAAAGGGCAAATCTAATTAGAGATTTGCCCTTTCTGGGGTGTCTGGGGGCAGATGTTAGTAGCCGGGGGGGCAAAAATAATGGTCCCTCTCTGGGCTATTATTATCTGCCCCCACTCACTGGCTTTGTCTGTCTGGTTGCGAAAATAGGGCGGGAGCCCACGCCTTTTTTTTCAGCAATTTTACACCTCATATATATATACATGTCATTAAATTTGTGACACATATATATATATATTTATATTTATAGTTCATACACTTCTACATAGTATAATAGCCGCTAATTCAATTGCCGGCTTTTGTGAAAATGCAGAACCCGACATGAAATGACACTTGGTTTACATAGTTAACCATGTCTTTTCATGTAGTTTGATATCTGATTTGCACAAACAATTACATGAGTGTAAGTGTGCAAAATTTCACACCTGTAGGGGTTAATTAAAGGTGTAAATTCGTAGCAAAAAAGTCCGTTTTTTTTACAACGAATTTACACCTTTAATTAACCCCTACAGGTGTGAAATTTTGCACACATAGACTGATGTAATTGTTTGTGCAAATCAGATTGCAAACGACATGAAAAGACATGGTTAACCCTATGTACACCAAGCGTCATTTCATGTCGGGTGCTTCTGTCTTTTCACAGAAGCCGGCTTTACCCGGCAATTGAATCAGAGGATATTTTACTATGTAGAAGTGTATAAACTATACATATATGTATATATATATGTCACAATGACATGTATATATATATATATATATATGTATTCTATGTGTGTATATTTAGTGTTTACAAGGAAATAAAGGTTTTTTTTAGTTGCGATATTTTGTTCCCATAGACTTACATTGGACTTCCGCAATCGGAATCGGATATCGACGATATTTAGTGATATCGGCGATACAATTTCGATACGATATTTTTAGATATCGAGCAATATCGCTCAACACTAGTGGTAGTCAGTAATGGTTATTTTTTTTTAAACAAGTATAGGGGAAAAATTATGGAATCACTCAATTCTGAGGGAAAAATTTATGGAATCATGAAAAACAAACCATCAAAAAAACACTCCAACACATCACTAGTATTTTGTTGCACCACCTCTGGCTTTTACAGCAGTTTGCAGTCTCTGAGGCATGGACTTAATGAGTGTCAAACAGTACTCTTCATCAATCTGGCTCCAACTTTCTCTGATTGCTGTTGCCAGATCAGCTTTGCAGGTTGGAGCCTTGTCGTGGACCATTTTCTTCAACTTCCACCAAAGATCAATTGGATTGAGATCCGGACTATTTGCAGGCCATGACTGTTGTGAATGTGCTGGAGGCGGCTTCTGAGCTGGGGCTCCCTCCGGTGGTTGCTGAGGGTAATGAACTGATTATATAATAATAACTGTAATATAATATGCCCCACAGTACTCCATATTGTAAAATGCACACCCCATATTCCTCTATATAGTATAATACACTCCCTATAGTCCTCCATATAGTATAATACACTCCTCAGTCCGCCATATAGTATAATACACTCCTCATAGTCCTCAAATAGTATAATACACTCCCTATAGTTCTCCATATTTTAAAATACACTCCTCAGTCCTCCATATAGTATTATACACTTCCCATTGTCCTCCATATAGTATAATACACTCCCTATAGCCCTCCATATATTAAAATACACTCAGTCCTCCATATACACTCCTCATAGTGCTCCATATAGTATAATGCACTGCCATACTCATCCATGTAGTACAATTCACTTCCCATAGTATATTGCACCCCATAGTTCTTCATATAGTATAAAGTCCTATAATGTCCCATAGTCCTCGATACAGTATAATGCAGCCCACATATAGTATAATGCAATCACCCCATAGAGCATAATGCAGACACCCCAAGAGTATAATGCAGCCACTCCACAGAATATAATGTAAACCCCCATAGAATATAATGCAGCCCCCTTATATAGTATAATGTAGCCCCTCCATAGAATACAATGTAGCCCCTCATATAGTATAATGCAGCCCCATAGAATATAATATAGCCCCCTCAAAGTATAATGAAGCCCCCATACAATATAATCTAGCTCCCCATAGAATATAATGCAGCCCCCCATAGAATACAATATAGCCCCCTCATATAGTATAATGTAGCCCCCTCATAGAGTATGATGAAATCACCCTCATAGAATATAATAAATAAATACAGCCCCCCATAGAATATAATGTAGTCCCGAATAGAACATAATACAGCCCGCCTCCCATAGAATATAATGTAGCCCCCATAGTATATAACACGCCACATGTATGCCTCCCCCATAAAATATAATATACCCCCAATAGTATATAACACTGCCCACATAGTATATAGTGCGGCCACATAGTATATAGCGCGGCC
The DNA here is from genome assembly GCA_033576555.1 of Oophaga sylvatica. Taxonomy (NCBI): domain Eukaryota; kingdom Metazoa; phylum Chordata; class Amphibia; order Anura; family Dendrobatidae; genus Oophaga; species Oophaga sylvatica. The sequence goes on along the minus strand of JARQOD010000001.1, from coordinate 358,716,836 downwards.
CGCATATTATATAGCGCGGCCTGCATATTATATAGCCGGCCTGCATATTATATAGCGCAGCCTGCATAGTATATAGCGCGGCCCACATAACACCCCCCTCCCAGGATTTGCCCCACAGTCCAGTACTCACTGACATATAAAAAAAACACACTCCTCACTTCTCCTCGTGCCCGCGCTGCTCCTGGCTCCAGTCTCAGTGGCTGCTCTGCCCAGCACACAGTGAGTGCGCGATGATGTCATCGCGCACCCGCAGTGTGGGCAGAGGGGAATGATGGGAGAGGGAGCGTCAGCTGACACTCTCTCCTCCATTATTGCTTTGAACTGTACCGGTGTCTATGACCCGGTATAGTTCAATGCTGTGGCGGGGGGAGTCGGTGCTGGCCCGCCTGCCCCCCTGCCTCACAGGGGCCCCATAGTGGCTGCGTGATGTGCCTAGGCAGCTGTGTTATGTTTCGGTAGCTGAGGAGTGCAGGCAAAAAAGGCAATACACCAGAGCAGTTGGAATCTATGAGATTGCAGTACCCTGACTAACCACAACAACTAGAGGCAGCCGTGGAGCGTTCCTACGTTGGTCCTAGACGCCTCGTCACAGCCTGAGAAACTAACTACACCTAAAGATAGAAATAGGAAAGCTATCTGCCCCGGAGCAGAACCCCAAAGACAATAGAAAGCCCCCAAACATGTAATGGCGGTTAGACAAGAAGAAATACTGACACAGACAGAAAATAGTATGAGCAAACGTTGGGGCCCAAACTAACTAAATAGAAAAGGATAGGAAGGGCACTTACTGCAATCCCAGAAAACCCTGAAAAGAACCAACTCTACTAATTTCAAAATCACCTGAGATCACACGACCTCTACCACCTAAATTAGTTCTCTGGTGTAACAAAATCAAAACAGCAGCCACTGAAAAAACTGGAAAAAGCAAAAGTACAAACATCAGTGGCTGAACTAAACTGAGAGGGCAAAAGCCCCCGGAGGGGACCCTGAAGGCCCCCACAGAAGTGCAGGACAAAATGCAAAAATCAAGCACAAAAACAAAAAGAAGAAAATGTCTTATCTGTTAGCAGGAGATGCAGACACGACACAGCAGGCTACAAAGGAAACAGGAATCAAGGATTCAGACCAGAACAATTGATCACCGGCAACCCTGATGGGAAGGTGACTCCCTTATATAAGACCAGTCAGTAACACCTGATTCCCAATCCTCACAATCTTCACAATCTTCACTGGACAGACCAGCACCGCTTGTAACCACCAGAGGGAGCCTCTGCTCAGAACTCATCCCAAGCCCACTCACAACACAGCTGCCTGGTCTGCCTGCCCCTAACGCCAGCCCTGCTGAGGAGTCAGGAGTGGCCATCTTGGTCACGGATAAAGGACTCTGTTTTGCTTCCCCCTTCTCCAAGTTTATTTGCACAGTAAAAGCAACTATAGAGTTGCAAACACTTTCTGAAAGCATAGAAGAGCTTAATAAGCACTTGATCCAGGCCAAACTGTAGTAGCAAATGGCTCTCCTAACAGAAGCTGAAAGGGCCAGGGAGACAACACCTCCAGCAAGCCAAAGTGACTGTCATTGAGAGGGTTACAAAAATGAAAAGACTGACCGTCACATCCAAACAGAAAGACAAGTATGAACAGGTACAAGCTAAGATTGCTACCTCCATATGTAACTCACAAATTAAAGCTGCACCCTGTAACTCTATTGTTAGGGCTGGCAGAATGCACCAAATAAATATAAATAATAGGTGCGTTCGCAGCCCGGGGTCCACCGTGCAGGCAGAGCCTGCTGCTAGTAAGATGGCGGTATAAGCGAACTCTGTTACTTCACACAGTTGCAAACATAGATGCTGTGGCACTATATGGCGGTATAAGCGAACTCTGTTACACCACAGAGTCGCTGAGGTAGAGACGCATAGATAGAGACTGTGTCCTGTTAACAACACAAGGACACGCAGATAACTGCTTGCGGATAGCAGTCCGTGATCATGCAGTCAGCAAAGCAAACAAGCAACTCCTCACCGGAGAAGCCGGTATTCTAGGGGCTTATTTCAGCCAGGCCCTGAACACGCGCATACAAATCTCCTCACCGGAGGTGCCGGTATTCTAGGGGGCTTATTTCAGCTGAGCCCTAACCACATGCGTGCATGATCACACTGGCGCAAAGCACATAACACAATTGATACTAGCGCACGGCCGAGCGGCCATGCGCACCTTTTATAGCAGCAGCTACAGGACCTTCCAGAAAAGGACCAATGAGAAACTGATCCAGAACACAAGCCATTTCAGGACCTTCCTGGTGGACCAATGGGAGTCGCTGCTGTAACCGAGCATGTGACCCCTGATCTCCAATGGGAGATCTTGCCCTGGGCATGCTCAGATGGAGAAACGCAGGACTTAGTCCCAAAGACGTCTGCTCACCGCTGACCAGTACTGGCTAAAATAGCAGAACCTGGAGAGGCAGCAGTAATCCTCTGCACAATGTTAGACTGGGCAAGATGCTGGGACCGACGTCTCTGCTGAGCAGAGTCCACTGCGGCCGGAGACGGATGGGAGCAGCAGGGATGGTTTGAGATTCCCCTTCTGCAGAAGCGAGAACTTGACCCCTAACACTCTATAGTATGCAATAATGGAATATATGAAATTGGAATTGCATTGCTGCTATAGAAAATATGTTAAAAATTAAGATACTTTACGTATAAATTGGCCAATTCATGTGTGCCTAGCAGCCAACGATAAGGCGACCTTCTTTGCTGGAAACCTAACCTAACATGATACCTCTTCCAGGCTGAACAGGTGCAAGCTAAGATTTGTTAGTTACATATGGAGGTAGCTCTCTTAACTTGCACCTGTTCACACTTGCAATCCTGATGTGCATGGTCCCCTCACCCCCCAATCCTGATGTGCATGGTCCCCTCACCCCCCAATCCTGATGTGCATGGTCCTTTCACCCCCCAATCCTGATGTGCATGGTCCCCTCACCCCCCAATCCTGATGTGCATGGTCCCTCACCCCCCAATACTGATGTGCATGGTCCCCTCACCCCCCCAATGCTGATGTGCATGGTCCTCTCACCCCCCAACCCTGATGTGCATGGTCCCCTTACCCCCCAATCCTGATGTGCATAGTCCGCTCACCCCCCAATCCTGATGTGCATGGTCCCCTCACCCCCCCAATCCTGATGTGCATGGTCCCTCACCCCCTAATCCTGATGTGCATTGTACCCTCACCCCCAATCCTGATGTGCATGGTCCGCTCACCCCCCTATCCTGATATGCATGGTCCCCTCACCCCCCCATCCTGATATGCACGGCCCCCTCACCCCCCTATCCTGATGTGCATGGTCCCCCTCACCCCCCTATCCGGATATGCATGGCCCCCTCACCGCTATTAAACTGCACAGATACCCCAAAAAAAACAAACATTTATACTCACCTTTCATCCCTGTGCTCCAGCGCTGTTCCATTCTGGGGAGGAGAGCGGTGCCGGAGTACGCGCATGCCCATACCGCGCTGTCCGGCGCCTGGTCTCCTGCCCCGGGAGAAGAGAAGCGCCGCGGCAACGCTCCTCCCGATCAGGTAAGTATGTATGGCGCCGGAAATCGCGGTATGCATCCAGTAAGCATACCGAGATCTCCGGCGCCATACGGAGTACTCACCGCTCTGGATGCCTCACTCTGTCTGGAGCCAGACTGCGCAGGCGTGTCGCGCTTGCGCAGTCTATAAAGGCTTCAGACAGAGTGACGCTCCTAGAGTTATATTATAGATACTGTATCTATATTTGATTATGACAATATACAAATCATGGACGTTTATATTCAAAAATGGACACTTTGCTGAATATGTATTAAATGATATGCTTATGTGTGTGCTCTAAATCATGCCTTTCAGCAGGTTACATAAACCTCTGGTGGACTCTGATATGATGGTGTAATCCACTGAGCTTATTAAGAATGAATGATACTAAATATGGCGGAACCAGGGTGTACCAGTCCCCAATCCCCTCATATCAACCAAAGATCAATATGCCGCGTGCAAGACAGATGTCAGCTTGACCTAACTGATTAACCATTATAGTAATAAAGATAATGACATGGGGGCGACAGAAATCAGCAATAATTATGAGATCAGGCAGTGAGGGAATATGTGGGAAAACCCCTTATTTCTCTCTATAAATACTGTACATTTCGACTAATAAACCAGAATTCATTTGAGACACGACTTCACTGTCCATGTCCTTTGATTTCTCCGGCCATAAACTTCCAAGATACAATTTGGCGGCAGACAATTAACGCGAGAACACACGCATTTCGTGTGCCCTAACATTTAGGTGCCCAATGTGGGGCTAGGATGAGATGTGCGTGAATGACCAGCCTCAAACACGACCTCCAATCTTAGAACAGACCACTCAAGGGTGGAGAGTGCACCTCCTAATTAGGTAAGAAAATTATTATCTTAGCTATCACCCTCCAGTGTCTCCATGCTGAGAAAAAAGTCAGTCGCTGTCAGACTGGAACATAGTGACCGATCGCTGATAGTCCTAGCACCAAAACCCCACCCTGGTCACAATTTCCTTAATTGTCTGCATTATCTGCTTTACTGTTTTGTTTGTTTGCATACGAGATTGTTACCTCAGCCAGCCTGAAAAAGATAGGGAGATTTACTGAGCAAATTCACTGTCACACTCGTTCCGATCCTACTGTTGGCTTGTCCGATGGTACACAGAAGTCTGACCTCGATATCTCTCCCAGTGGGCAAGTGGGAGTAGGGGCTCGATTACTCTGAGTAATTACCCAATCTCTAAGTGGTTGGCGACTTTCTTGCGGGTCTCCACTGGAAATCACCTGGCTTAGGTGATGATGTTCTAGCTGCAGCATAAGTTCGTAAGTTTTATTCTATACGGGTGGAAGGGTAATTAGAATTACCGTATTGATGTGACTGAGTGATTGCTGTCTCCCTGTCTACTTAAAGTGTGTTTTGCCCAGGTGTAGACCTTTCCTCTCTACAAATCAGACTGGCATATAGATTCTGAGTTGAGTAGTTTTCAGAGTTGAATAGTATTGCAAAGTCTGGTATCAGTGTCATCATAAGCTGTTTCCTGTTTGTATTGTGTATGATTTGCCGGCATGAGGCGTACTAGCATATAGTTAGTCTTGAATTAATTCAGTATATATTCATTGTGAGATTAGAAAATTAGTTATAAACTGGTTTTGGTTTTGCGTACTTTAGAATTGTAGAGTTGGTTATTAAAATTATTCATGTAAAGAGAATCTCTTAAATTGTAATTGTTTCACTTGTACATCGTTGAGAGCTGAAGATCAATGTCTATTGTAAGCTGCTGTGGTTAATCTTTCACTAGTGTAGCTGCATTTTCTGTGTGACACTTGTAAGTTGATTTTTGTTAAAGTGAAAATGTTGTGAAAGCAGATATTCTAGCAATTTATCTGGGTGTTTTTTAGATTACATAGTTTCTGGGCAGGGCCGGCTCCAGGTTTTTATGGGCCCCAGGCAAAAGAGTCTCAGTGGGCCCCTTTAACACAGACCACGATTCATGATGCACAGATACTGCAGAGATTTATGGGTACAGTACAATGCCAAATACTTCACTTCTTCCATTACATGAGTGATATCTATTGTAAATTGTACAATAGCTCAAAAACCGCAAAATCCTCACAGCGCACAGTACAGACTGGACAGTACAGTCCTCCATACAATATTATGGGCACCACAGTCTCCCCCTCATCACCCATATAATACCCCATGCAGGATGTCATCCCCCATATAATGCTCCATACAGAATACTGGACCCAAAATAATGCTCCATACAGAATACTGGACCCAATATAATGCTCCATACAGGATACTGGTCCCCATATAATGCTCCATACAGGATACTGGTCCCCATATAATGCTCCATACAAAATATGGAGCTCTCCTCTGCGCTGTACTGCTTTCTGCACTGTTACGGTTCAGGAAAGGGCGCTGTGGAAAGACTCCTCATCATCATCATTGAGTCCTTAACATCATCATTGCCTGCCCATCATCATCATCGCCTCCCCATCATCATTTATCGCCTCCCCATCATCATCAATGCCTCCCCATTATCATCAATGCCTGCCCATCATCATCATCGCCTCCTCATCATCATTATCGCCTCCCCATCATCATCAATGCCTGCCCATCATCATCAATGCCTGCCCATCATCATCTTCTCCCCATCATCAATGCCTGCCCATTATCATCAATACCTGCCCATTATCATCATCTTCTCCCCATCATCATCAATGCCTGCCCATCATCATCTTCTCCCCATCATCATCAATGCCTCCCCATTATCAGCAATGCCTGACCATCATCACACACAGACAGCACATAAGCACTCTCTCACATACATACACACACACACATACACACACACACACACACACACAAAGCACCGCACTACATAGACACAGACACACACAGAGACACGTCTTACCTGTCCAGCGTCCCTGCTCTCTGCCACAGCCGGCCGCTGAATGATGACGTCATTCAGCGGCGCTGCTGTGAGAGGAAGGGCCAACGCCCCCTGGAGCCCGGAGCTGCAGCAGCGGAGGCACGGGAGAGGTAAGTATTGTGCCAGCTGATGCCGGGGCCCTGAGCAAGCGGGGGGGGCCCAGTGGCGGCGCTGACACCGCTCTCCTCCGCTAACGGGCGGGGGGGTGCCAGACTGCGAGTGGGCCCCCCAGCCTGCTCAGGGCCCCGGCACTTGCCCGGGTGTGCCAGGTGCTGACGCCGGCCCTGTTTCTGGGTACACAAGAATTTTTGAATGCCCTGGTGGTGGAATAAACTAACTGTGAGCTAACCTACTATATCACTGTGTTCAAGGTAACTAGATGTCACAATACCACTGAGACCCCTTTCCCTGGACATCAAAGAGTACATATATGTTGTGAACGTTTTGGAGACGACTTCGGAGCTGAAGCTCCCTCTGGTGGTTGCTGAGGGTATTGAACCTATCTTGAATACCAAGAGTCCTACACCCGCAGATAATGAGTAGGTGTCAGGTGGTACTGACTGGCCTGATATAAGTGAGCTGATCTCCCATGATCCTCGCCGGTGATCAATTGTGCTTCCTGGTTTAGTTTGGAATTCAGCTTGCTTTCCTGCTGTCTCCTGCTTGCGTTCTGATAAGTCTCTTTCAGTTTTTTTAACTGTGGTTTGAATTCCTTGCTTTTTGCTGCATTGCTTTTTGTCTTCAGCCGGGTCCCCTATGGGGGTCTTTGGCTGGTCTCCGTTAGTTTTTTGTATTTGTTCATTTGCTCAGTTCTTATGATATTTTTCTGCTGGGTAGCTACGTGTCCACACCAGAGATCTGATATAGGTGGTCGAGACCGTGTGGTCTCAGTGTTTTTGGATTCAGAAGTGTTGGAGTTTTTCCTAGGGTTTTTCTGGGTTGCAGAAAGTATTCTCTCCTGTGCTGTCCTATCTAGACAGTTTTGGGCCCCAGCGTTTGCTCAATCTATTTTCTGTCTGTGTTCGTATTTTCATTTTGTCTAACCGCCATTATATGTTTGGGGGCTTCCTACTCTTTTGGGGTCTACTCCGGGGCAGTTAGCTTTCCTCTTTCCATCTTCAGGGATAGCTATCTCTCCGGCTGTGCCGAGGCGTCTAGGACCACCGTAGGTACGCTCCACGGCTGCTTCTAGTTGTGCGGTTAGTTTAGGGGTCTGCAACCTATTAGTTTCCAACCTCTCTGGTGTTAGGCTGCCTATGCGGTTTCGGTTTTTTGCTCCTGCCTCCTCAGCTGCCATAACATAACACATATAGTTTCCCAGTCACATGCCCAGAATTTAAAAGTACTTAGATTAAGTATATGAGTCGCACAGCCAGGGCCTGTGGGGTACTCGGCACCGAGCCCGTTCACTTCAATGGGGGATGTCACGGGTAGCACAGCTCGGTCCGTGGCCCTGGGGCTCACCTCAAATGTGGGATATTTACAGGGGAATAAAGTATTTACAGTTTGTTCGTGACGCCACCTGTGGTACCTGGTCAGGGTGACCAGCGCTGCAGGGTAGATCCACTGAGGGGTTGTTACTGGGCAGCAAGGTGTTAAGTCTTCCACAGGCAAGACTGAGTCCCTCAGGGTAGATGGCGGTGTAAGGGTGCAGGATGGAGAAGGGGCTTTTCAGCCGCAGGGGCAATCATGCAGACACACACAAAAGTCTCTTTCTGTACCTTTACCAGTGGAATAGCAGGCACGTCCCGGGATGCTGGCAGGGTGGAGGATGCACGTCCAGTAATCCCACTGAGTAGGTGTAGGGCCTCCTTACTCCTGTAGTGTGAGTTTCTGACCTGTATGAAACGAAGTCTAACTCTGTCTTCACTTATACGCCCGGCTGACTTTGTGGTGAGGCCTTCTCTTGGATAGAACAGTGTCTCTAATGGTTGGCCGACCGGACTCCTGTCTTCCTGACCCCGGTTACGTATCAACACTCTTGGGCCCCTGCGACCTGTAGTCCAGCAGGGTCTCCGGTATCTCCTACTAGTCGTGTAGATGCTAGCAAGCTCGGACCAGGTGTCCGGTATTCAGAGTAGAGGTAAGCTATTAATGCTGTTTCAACCTCCGTTACTCTCTCTTCTCTTCCACTCGCCTTTCGTCCTACTCCGACCGATAACATAAGCACACTAGCAGAAGTTAGCTGATTCTTCTTTCTCTTCACCGCTCTCAAAGCGTCGGCACGCTTACTCACTGAAACTGCCCTCAGTTGACTCAGTTCTGACCAGGCTGAAGTGGCTATCTTCCTCCACTCTTACTAGCCTCCACTCTTTGAACTAAGCTCAAGCTGCAGTCTGCAGGTTCTCTCACAACTCTCTACTCCTCTCAGCTCTGCGGTGAATAGTCTAGGCACCTTCTCAGCTAGACTGCCTGAGGTGACCAAACTGTCTCACACTCCCAGCTAATCTCTCACTGGTCTGAGGTAATCTGATCTGAGGTAACTGCTGTGTCTTCACTACCCTTATATACTGCAAAAGGGCTCCCTCTGGTGGCTCTAGGAAATAGTGAAGGTTTATTGTGTGCATATCAGGTCTCTGTGGGTGTTACCTTTGGTGCATCTCCCTGGGGAAATGTGACTCCAGGCACAGCTGGGCTACACATCTACCTACCACATTAAGTATTCAAAACCCCGTGGAAACTTTGTCTCCAGAAATAGACGCACATGTCCCTCAGACACATTTAGGAGTTAGACGATTGGATGGGTGGCAGTAATACGAATCCAGTAGTGAAAAACGTAAGAAAAACGCATGTGAGAAAACACCCTCCGACCTGGAAGGGAGGAGGATTAGATAAGAAGGAATGGAAGAATGTGTTAATGAGTAAAGTGAGAAGACAGATGTGGAGAGAGGAATATGACAATGTTACTGAATGTTAAGCCCATCAGGCGCCTAAAGAAAGTGTGCTGTTGATACCTCCTATATATATTCCCGATGACTGGACATGTGCCAACTGCCAAACGCAGAATTCAGAATATCGTGAGACTTGTTCTGACTGTCAGATGACCAACCCAAATAGTCCTACCCTATTCCTGGATATTTATGTAAACCTCATCATCATCATCTTTACCCCAAAGCTTACACTCAGACACACAACTGTTCCCCACAAGGACTCCTGGAAATACCAGGAGACAGATACCCTAGTGAACAGCTTGCCAGACCCAGTAAAACATCCATGCCATTTTACAAGAAGATACGTCAAATACAGAAGGCGCATTCTGCCCCATGGACTAATTAAGATGGGCTCGCTCAAATTAAAGCAGGATATTCCTTTTGGTCGAGAATGTGACTAGCCCTTGAACCCGACAACCTGCATGTAGAATGGATTGAATCACATGTATCCGGAGATTTCCTCCATAAGCTTTAATGTCTGGGCTAAGAATTGCCTACTAGCCCAGACCCCCACTCTCCAGGATGTCATGCAGGAAAAAGGGGAATCTGTGGAGAATTTCTTCCACCGATTAAATCAAAAGTTTCATGATCTCAGATTTGAAATGCAAGTTAGCCCCCGATTGGAAGAAGCTTTGACACCAGCATCAGCCACTCCTAGGACCACCACCACCAGGCTCCAGACAATATTAGGATATTGGCATACTGAACCCGCAAATGAAGGAAGTACATACACTCTTACACTCCACAAAAACAGCCGAGAGGACCAACCCCTACCACCCAGATAGAGGTTGAGGGTAAACCCCTCTATTTACTGGTGGGTACCGCTGCAGCCAGAAATGTAATCAGGAACATTGATTTATCAGACCCCTACACATAGGCCTACGACCTACACAGAGTATGCTGTCTCAACTACCCTTGGATTTGTATCCTACTGCTGTCTCTGGATCCTGGATGCCTCTCTACACATGCAACCTCTGTATGACTGCCTCAAGAACATTCCCTTCAGTCTAACCAAGGAAGCCATTGATGGATTATACATACTAAAGGCTGCAATCACATCCTCTCCTGCTCTAGGACTACCAGACTAAAATAAAATGTTCTGCCTGGTGTGTAATGGAGAAGCAAGGTCATGCAACTGGAGTCCTGACACAAGTTCAAGGAGAAAGACAACGCCCTCTGCCAGACTTAACCCAGTTGCCCGTGAAGCACCGACCTGCATGAAAGCCATGCTTGTAACCCATCTGTTGATGGACAAGACTTCCGACATCATTCTGGGCCACCAGCTGAACATAATGGCACCCCCTGACATTACTGCCACTCTGGCCCAGACACAGCCAAAACATCTGTCTGCCGCGCGCCACCTATGTCTGCAATGCCCTATTCTGCTGCCAGTCAACGTCACCATCTCCAGATGTGCTGTCCTTAACCAAGCTACTCTCCTACCTCTGCCAAGTGGAGGAAGGATGAAGATCACATCTCTGACACACTAGTGGAAGAGGTGGTCGACTCGGAGATGGCTCAACACGATTGTCTCGCTCTCAGAGGCAAGAAATCTCCAAATTTGACTCAGTCACTGATGTGTAGCTTAGGAAGATCCTGACCTGACACTCTTTGTGGATGAATCAAGATATGCAGACCAAGAAGGCCGTTCTCACACTGGTATAGCAGTAGTCACAGAAGATAACGTGCTGCTAGCAAAACCACTCCATTCATCTGGAGGCAGAACTGCGGGCATTGACAGAAGCATGCAAGATGTCTGCTCAACACAAAGCTACAATATACTATGACTCTCATGACTATGGACCAATCTGAAGGGCAAGAGACTTCATCACGGCTAATGGAACGCCTGTCAGACACCACAAAGCCATACAAGAACTGATGGATTCTTTATTGATGCCAGAAAGAGTTGTTGTGGTAAAGGTGAAGGCACACACTGGAGAAACCTCAAGGGAAGGAGTGGGCAACAGTCTGGCTGACGCAACAGCAAGAGAAGCAGCAATGGTACCACTTGACACAGAAACATCTCATCTGTACTCTCTAATGGATCTGGAAACAGAGGAAAAGAGACAACCCTGGAAAAAGATGCTCTGACACTCCAAAAGCAAGCATCCAAAGAAGAAAAGGAATATACAAAAAAAAACAAAAACCTGTTTGGGAGAGAAGAATAGACAAATCGCGGCGCCCTAAGTGCATAAAAAACAATATTATAGTCTTTAGAGTGTGCACAATTTTATGCACTCACCTGATAGAAGACTAATATGGCTTTAGATTGTGTATCCTCAAAAATCCTTCTGGGATACTTTTCAATAGACAGGGCTTGCAGCTTGCCTCGGGTGGATCCAAGTGAAAGAGCCAGATTCAGGCTCACACAGGATGAGTAAATCAAGAAAGGCACATCCAGCCCATGAATGGCAGCGCTTCCCAGGACTCACATCCAAAGATGATATTTCATATTTTTTTATTTAATAAGTTAAAATGGAGGAGATACAACGTGTTTCGGATACAGTATATATCCTTCATCGGGTATCATAAAAACACAGTACAAATCCTAATAATATAAAATTCAGTAACACATATATAGTGGCACACCTTTTATCCCAGTCTCAGACACTTGATTTAGGGAGTGGACCAAGTTCAGGAGCACACCCACCAACTTTGACAACATAGATGCAAGAAGAAAGAAAAAAAAAAAAAACATTCAAACTCTCTCTATGATATCATTCAATCCATTTGGATATAATGTTCCCAGACGATATATCCAAACGTTTCTTTCCGGTTTAAAAGAGCATTCCTATTTGCAACACCAGAGGGTATCTGTTCCACTGGAGTTACTTTTATGTTGAAAATTTTGTTATGTTTAATTAGCAGATGCCTTGAGAGACTATGTTTTAAAAACTCGTTTTTTGCTCTATTTCTGTGACCATTAATGCGGGACCGCAGTGTCTGCACAGTGCGTCCCACATATTGCAAACCGCAACTGCATGTGATGACATATACGACATAATCACTGCTACAGTTGAGTCTTTGTGAAATCTCAAAGACCTCACCAGTATTGTTACATTTGATAGTTTTAGCCCCGTGATCTAGGATCCCACAGGTAGAACATTTTTTGGAGGTGCATTTAAAAACTCCAGTTCCTTGAAAAACACCACTTGAAATTTGATCCGTACCTTTTTTATTGCTTTTTCCTTTTGAATCCAACTGTTTTTTTAATTTACTGGGGGCCACCAAGTTTTTCAAAGTTTTCCCCCTTCTATATGTAATCCTGGTTTATCAGGGAGATGTTTTCCCAAAACAGGGTCACACTTCAAGATATACAAATATTTTGAAAGCACAGTTCTTATGACTTTATTTCCCCTATTGAAAGTTGTCACAAAATTCAATTTATCACATTAAAAACTTTTTAGCAAAAACACATCATGAAAAACAGTCTTACCAAGTCTGATCAAATGACCAAATGCACTAGCAGGATGCAGCAGGCTCCCATAGATAAAGGCTGGAGAAGCACAGAAGCTTACCACTGATAAAAGCAGCCACCCTATCACAAAAACAGTGATGATGAAGGTGTTAACTGCTTAGTGGGAAAAAAAGCACACAAATGTAAGTTGCTTAGGACATGAATGTCATGCACAGTGTCTGGATAACAGCCTATTTTAAACGCCTATGATGGAAGGCGGGCTGGTCAGCACTGAATGTGCACAACACAATAAACCAAGCCATCAAAAAGGAGCCTGGGTGCACCCTGCAAAAAATGATAAAAAGTGCAAAAAATTATGCATATGATAAATGCATCAAATGAGGTATTAGTTACTATTTTGGCCAAAGCAGATAAGCTCGCAACCCAACGTCAAGGGTCCCCATTTTATTGCGAGCCACTAACTAGACATAAATTCAAAAAATCACATTAAAAACTTTTTAGCAAAAACACATCATGAAAAACAGTCTTACCAAGTCTGATCAAATGACCAAATGCACTAGCAGGATGCAGCAGGCTCCCATAGATAAAGGCTGGAGAAGCACAGGTGCTTACCACTGATAAAAGTAGCCACCCTATCACAAAAACAGTGATGATGAAGGTGTTAACTGCTTAGTGGGAAAAAAGCACACAAATGTAAGTTGCTTAGGACATGAATGTCATGCACAGTGTCTGGATAACAGCCTATTTTAAACGCCTATGTGTTGTGCACATTCAGTGCTGACCAGCCCGCCTTCCATCATAGGCATTTAAAATAGGCTGTTATCCAGACACTGTGCATGACATTCATGTCCTAAGCAACTTACATTTGTGTGCTTTTTTCCCACTAAGCAGTTAACACCTTCATCATCACTGTTTTTGTGATAGGGTGGCTGCTTTTATCAGTGGTAAGCACCTGTGCTTCTCCAGCCTTTATCTATGGGAGCCTGCTGCATCCTGCTAGTGCATTTGGTAATTTGATCAGACTTGGTAAGACTGTTTTTCATGATGTGTTTTTACAAAATTCAATTTCCAGCGATCATCACTTTTTTCTTTACCAATAGTCAAATTGTCCCCCTTCCTATTTTTTCCTTTTAAACATTCCTCCTGTGTTTTTATTTTGTTATCCCTATATGCACCATTTATCAAAATTTTTGGGTAACTTTTTTCTTGAATTTTCTTTTTAGAATTTTGGACTGAGCTACATAATCAGATTCTCTTGTACAATTCTTTCTTATACAAAAAAATTGGCTGTGGGGTATATTTACCGTCCACTTCTTGTAATGTGCACTGTTGAAATCTAAAAAGCCATTTGAATCCACCTTTTTGAAGTGTTTTTTTGTAATAATTTTTTTCCCACTATGGCGTATCTCTAGATCAAGAAACACCATTTTTTCTTTATTAAATTGTGATGTGAAGGTGATCCCCCAGGTGTTATTATTGAGCTCCTTTATAAAATGTGCCGCTTCCTCCTCTGTCCCCTTCCATATGATAATCAGATCATCAATGAAGCGCTTATCTCCTCCATTTTAACTTATTAAATGAAAAAATATGAAATATCATCTTTGGATGTGAGTCCTGGGAAGCGCTGCCATTCATGGGCTGGATGTGCCTTTCTTGAAAGAAGAAAAGGAGAAATGGACCCAAGATGGAGCCACACAGGATGAAAGACGCCTAATGATGAACAAAGAAAAATTTAAAGCCTCTGAACAAAGTTAACCCTACATACTTAATGCTGCACAGCAAACGGGAGCCATAGCATGAGTTTTATTCTTCCCCTTGGGTCTCACACACACACACACACTAGCAGGTCCAAGAAAAATTAGCCCCTATAAGATCCTATTAGTAACTACTCACAGTTTAGGATTATATTTTCCCACTATAGTTGTCCATATGCAGACTAAGATGGTTGCTAAGTTAACTAAAACATGTGACTAAAATATGTTCTCAAGTTTCATCCATCCCAAATCCTGAGGACCTAGAAGGAGCCCACCAGATCCTACCCTGTGACTGGGTCCTCACCAAGAGGTTGAACAGACGTACCCTTGAGCCTAGAGATAACAGCCCGTTCCATGTCCTGTCCACTGATACAGCAGTCAATGGATCCAAGAAGATGCCAGGTCCAGAGGACAGTGGTACCTGCGACTCTTCATCCATCTAACACTCATCCTTTATATAGCCCAACGTGTAGCCAGTCACCAGGGGGCAGTCACCCATGAGGAGGGTATGGTGACCTTCTGGTATAATGTCTCCATCCCAAGAGTAACATATCAATTTGACTACTGCCTCATAGTAGAAAGCCCAGGCCCCATGGCACAGCATAACATCTGGTTAGGCACACAATTCAACTGTGTCACCGCTGCTGAAACAGGGGAAGGTTCAAACTGTGAGGATTGGTCACTTGTTGTGTGGTACACTGGTGAAAGTGACTGGGGATATCAACCAGTCCAAGCTCTGGACAAATGGGGAACCAGTCTATTTACCCGCATGACCCTGACCAAAGCCCCCTTTAAGGGCCAGAGGGGCCTTCAGGGTTCAATACTCCTCATCCCTGCCACTCATTGGCCTAAGGAGGGATGCATAGTTCTGTACCTCACCATTGACAACCCCTCAGAGAATGACCAAGGGTTATATGTACTAGGCTCAAGTACTAAACTTCGGAGGGAGGGGAATGGTGACAAAATGGGCAAATTTTGGTTAAGAAACATTGACTCCAAAGGGGTTCCACAGGGAGTACCTGATGATTTCAAAGCCAGAAACAAGACAGCAGCTGGATTTGAATCCATCATCAACATGATTGGAATAGGCAAGAATGGTGATAAAATGCATAAACTACCTATATTATAATCAACAAAGGTTTGTTAATTACAATGGGGATGCCATAAAGGTACTTATTGACCCATTATATTTGCAATAGCTATTCTATGTATTTTGATTGTATTAGCCTAAATTCTATGCTGCATAGCTCCATGCCTTAAGAAAAAGATGATGAAAACTATGGAAACCACCATGATGATCATGCACGCCGACTTTAATGATCTCGTAGATGAAAAGATGCTGCTGTGAAACCATGAGAAAAATGCCATATCCAACTCCCCCGGAATATGTCCACCTGAAAAATACCAATGAGGGAGAGAGTAGGATCTGACTTCCTTCTGCACAAGTCTGTTAGGAGGGGATCCATCTACTAGAGATAGGCCATCTCGTAAGCGGTGAAGCAAGCTATAAGTGCACTTGGACAGATCGATAGGTTCAACGAGATTAGGGTTTTGATTTTGCATATCTCCAAAGGGGATACTGTTAAGGATATATATTTGATACTAGATGGTGGCCCGATTCTAACGCATCGGGTATTCTAGAATATGTATGTAGTTTACGTATAGAGGCTGCTGGGGTGTATATAGAGGCTGCTGCTGGGGTGTATATAGAGGTTGCTGGGGTGTATATAGAGGCTGTTGCAGCTGGGTGTATATAGAGGCTGCTGGGGAATATATAGAGGCTGCTGGGGTGTATATAGAGGCTGCTGGGGTGTATATAGAGGCTGCTGCTGGGGTGTATATAAAGGTTTCTGGGCTGTATATAGAGGCTGCTGGGCTGTATATAGAGGCTGCTGGGGTGTGTACAGAGGCTGCTGCTGCTGCTGGGGTGTATATAGAGGCTGCTGCTGGGGTGTATATAGAGGATGCTGTGGTGTATATAGAGTCTGCTGGGGTGTATATAGAGGCTGCTGGGGTGTATATAGAGGCATCTGGGGTGTATATAGAGGTTGCTGGGTGTATATAGAGGCTGCTGGGGTGTATATAGAGGCTGCTGGGAATATATAGAGGCTGCTGGGCTGTATATAGAGGCTGCTGCTGGGGTGTATATAAAGGCTGCTGCTGCTGGGGTGTATATAGAGGCTGCTGAGGTGTATATAGAGGCTGCTGCTGGGGTGTATATAGAGGCTGCTGCTGGGGTGTATATAGAGGCTGCTGCTGGGGTGTATATAGAGGCTGCTGCTGGGGTGTATATAGAGGCTGCTGCTGCAGGGGTGTATAGAGAGGCTGCTGCTGCTGGGGTGTATATAGAGGCTGCTGGGGAATATATAGAGGCTGCTGGGGTGTATATAGAGGCTGCTGGGGTGTATATAGAGGCTGCTGGGGAATATATAGAGGCTGCTGGGGTGTTTATAGAGGTTGCTGGGGTGTATATAGAGGCTGCTGGGCTGTATATAGAGGCTGCTGGGCTGTATATAGAGGCTGCTGGGGTGTATATAGAGGCTGCTGCTGGGGTGTATATAGAGGCTGCTGTGGTGTATATAGAGGCTGCTGCTGGGGTGTATATAGAGGCTGCTGCTGGGGTGTATATAGAGGCTGCTATGGTGTATATAGAGGCTGCTGCTGGGGTGTGTATAGATGCTGCTGGGGTGTATATAGAAGCTGCTGGGGTGTATATAGAGGCTGCTGCTGGGGTGTACGTGGAGGCTGCTGCTGGGGTATATAGAGGCTGCTGCTGGGGTATATGTGGAGGCTGCTGCTGGGGTGTATATAGAGGCTGCTGCTGGGGTGTATATAGAGGCTGCTGCTGGGGTATATGTGGAGGCTGCTGCTGCTGGAGTATATGTGGAGGCTGCTGCTGGGGTGTATATAGAGGCTGCTGCTGGGGTGTATATAGAGGCTGCTGCTGGGGTATATGTGGAGGCTGCTGCTGGTGGAGTCTGCGTGGAGGCTGCTGCTGGGGTTTACGTGGAGGCCACCGGTCAGGGTACTTCCGCTAGCGCCGGTCATCTCCCGGCTGCGTCGCCGCTGACCTCCATGCGACAGGAGATGACTCGCGGCTAATGTTGAGAGATCAGCGGCTAGCGCCACTGATCTCCCGACGATAGCGGTGGCGTGCGTGGTTCAAATCCTGCGCCGATTCACGGCCGGACTGCGCCTGTTGCATCGGGTATTCTAGAATATGTATGTAGTTTATTTATGAAGATTTAAGAATAATGCAATGAATACACAGGATTTTCCGGGTAAAATATTTACATTATCATTAAATGTTATTGCCCATAGAACTGCTCTCTAGCACAGGTTCTGTGACAGTCCCTGTGACGTTGCTAAGGCCACGGTCGGGTATCCAAGGGGCGTGCCCGCACCACTCCCCCAGCAACAAACACATCCAATCCGGAGGCAGCTGAGCAGAGAGGTCGCGACCAATCAGCGACGCGGGATTTCCGTTACAGACAGACAGTTGGTGAGTCACCTGACCACATGGGCAGAGTTAGCCCTGTGTCGCTGATTGGCCGCGGCCGGACCAATCAGCGACGCGGGATTTCCTGGACAGACAGACAGACAGAACGGGATAAGACAATTATATAGTAGACTAGTGATGAACCCGTTCTACGCCCGGGTGGCAAGCATTTTTATAGGTACATGGTCTCCCATTCTGGTATGTGCTCCCCCCCTCCTATTCTGGTATGCATGGCCCCCTCATCCCTATCCTGGTATGTATGGTCCCCTCACCCCCACCCAAATCTACTATGCATGGCACCCCATTCCTCATCCTGGAATGCATGGTCCCCTCACCCCCCAATTCTGGTATGAATGGTCCCGTCACCCCCAATTCTGGTATGAATGGTCCCCTCACCCCCCAATCCTGGTATGAATGGTCCCCTCACCCCCCAATCCTGGTATGAATGGTCCCCTCATCGCCCAATCCTGATGTGCATGGTCCGCTCACCCTCCAATCCTGATGTGCATGGTCCCCTCACCCCCCAATCCTGATGTGCATGGTCCCCTCACCCCCCTATCCGGATATGCATGGCCTCCTCACCGCTATTAAACTGCACAGATACCCCAAAAAAAACAAACATTTATACTCACCTTTCATCCCTGTGCTCCAGCGCTGTTCCATTCTGGGGAGGAGAGCGGTGCCGGAGTACGCGCATGCCCATACCGCGCTGTCCGGCGCCTGGTCTCCTGCCCCGGGAGAAGAGAAGCGCCGCGGCAACGCTCCTCCCGATCAGGTAAGTATGTATGGCGCCGGAAATCGCAGTATGCATCCAGTAAGCATACCGAGATCTCCGGCGCCATACGGAGTACTCACCGCTCTGGATGCCTCACTCTGTCTGGAGCCAGACTGCGCAGGCGTGTCGCGCTTGCGCAGTCTATAAAGGCTTCAGACAGAGTGACGCTCCTAGCGTTATATTATAGATACTGTATCTATATTTGATTATGACAATATACAAATCATGGACGTTTATATTCAAAAATGGACACTTTGCTGAATATGTATTAAATGATATGCTTATGTGTGTGCTCTAAATCATGCCTTTCAGCAGGTTACATAAACCTCTGGTGGACTCTGATATGATGGTGTAATCCACTGAGCTTATTAAGAATGAATGATACTAAATATGGCGGAACCAGGGTGTACCAGTCCCCAATCCCCTCATATCAACCAAAGATCAATATGCCGCGTGCAAGACAGATGTCAGCTTGACCTAACTGATTAACCATTATAGTAATAAAGATAATGACATGGGGGCGACAGAAATCAGCAATAATTATGAGATCAGGCAGTGAGGGAATATGTGGGAAAACCCCTTATTTCTCTTTACAAATACTGTACATTTCAACCAATAAACCAGAATTCATTTGAGACACGACTTCACTGTCCATGTCCTTTGATTTCTCCTGCCGTAAACTTCCAAGATACAATTTGGCGGCAGACAATTATCGCAAGAACACACGCATTTCATGTGCCCTAACAACCTTCTGACTGAGCACTACACCCATCAGCCTATGGCGGGTTTAATCACAACTTGGTCCCATCAACTCATATAATTGTACTCTTTTAGCCAGGGAGAGGTATCATATTAAGTATTTGATATGCAATATTTCATGTATTCCATGTTTCCATACTACAGCTTTACAGACTGCAGCTTTAATTTGTTAGTTGTCATTGAGAGGGTGTCAGACAGGGAGAAACTGCCCCAAGAGCAATGGGCCAAGGTCCTAGCTCCGTACTTTACGGTACTCAACTTTCCATTATTATGCTTGGATACAGCAATCAGTGAAGAGCCAGCTTCTTTAGCAATGACCTTTTGTGGCTTACCCTCCTTGTGGAGTGTGTCAATGACTGCCTTCTGGACATCTGTCATGTCAGCAGTCTTCCCCATGATTGTGGAGGCTACTGAAACAGACTAAGGGATCTTTTTAAACACTTAGGATCCTTTACAGGTGTTTTTTGTTAATTATTCTAATTTACTGATATAATGACTTTTCGGTTTTCATTGGCTGTAAGCCATAATCAGCAACATTAACAGAAATAAACACTTTAAATAGATCACTCTGTAATGACTATATAACACATGGGTTTAAGTTTTTGTATTGAAGAACTGAAATAAATTAACTTTTTGATGATATTGTAATTTTGTGAGAAGCAACTGTAGTTTAGATAGGTCAAATGTGGTGACAGATTCCCTTTAAGGCCTTATTGGCTAGTCAAACAGTACAGTACTTTGATGCATGCGATGGAGCATTGTCCTGCATAAAAATCAGTGTTTTTTCTTAAAAGATGCAGATTTTTTCCTGTACCACTGATTGAAGAAAGTGTCTAGGTGTTGATTTTGAGTCCATCTTCATCCCAAAATGGTCCAACTAGCTCATCTTTAATGATACCAACCCAAAGCAGTACGTCACCTCCACCTTGCTGGAGCCGAATTGGAGATCTGTGCACATTATTGATCCATCCATGGGCTCATCCATCTGGGCCATTAAGAGTCACACTCAGCTCATCGGTCCACAAAACCTTTGAAAAATTTGTCTTCAGATATTTCTAAGCTCAGTATTGATGTTTCAACTTATGTGTCTTGTTCAGTGGTGGGTTTCAGCCTTTCTTACTTTGGCCATGTCTCTGAGCACTGAACATCTTGCACTTCTGGGCCTTCAGGGAGGTTGCAGTTCTTGACTATGACAGCACTAGAGAAGAATGGGTTCCTGGTCGCTTCATATTAATTACAAGTAAGAGTATCTAATTAAGAGTTTATAGGCAGCAGCTGCTTGGGGCTTGCAATCCTTTGCAGCTATTGTAGTGAGTTGCCAGATTAATCCAGTCTTATTTAACCCCTTAGTGACAGAGCCAATTTGCAGCTTATTGACCGGTCCAATTTTTACAATTCTGACCACTGTCAATTTGTGAGGTTATAACTCTGGAACGCTTTAACGAATCCCGCTGATTCTGAGAATGTTTTTTCGAGACATATTGTACTTCACGTTAATGGTAAAAAATTTTTATATGACTTGCATTTATTTATGAAAAAAAGGGAAATATGGCGAAAATTGTGAAAATTTAGCAATTTTCAAACTTTAAATTTTTATGCCCTTAAATCAGAGAGATATGTCACACAAATTCCTTAATAAATAACAATTCCCACATGTCTACTTTGCATCAGCACAATTTTGGAAACCAAATTTTTTTTTGTTACGAAGTTATAAGGGTTAAAAGTTGACCAGAGATTTCTCATTTTTACAACACCTTTTTTTTAAGGGACCACATCACATTTGAAGTCACTTTGAGGGGTCTATATGACAGAAAATACCCAAATTGACACCATTTTAAAAACTGCACCCCTTAAGGTGCTCAAAACCACATTCAAGAAATTTATTAATCCTTTACTTGCTTCACAGGAACTGAAGCTATGTGGAAGGAAAAAATTAACATTTAACTTTTTTTTAAAAAACTTTACTTCAGAACCAAGTTTCTTTATTTTCACAAGTGTTAAAAGAGAAAATGAACCACAAAATTTGTTGTCCAATTTTTCCTGAATACAGATACCCCATATGTTGGGGTAAACCACTTTTTGGGCACACGGCAGAGGTCGCCAAGGAAGGAGCGCCGTTTGACTTTTTCAACACAGAATTGGCTGGACGCCATGTCGCGTTTTGAGAGCCCCTGATGTCCCTAAACAGTGGAAACCCCCAACAAGTGACCCCATTTTGGAAACTAGACCCCTTAAGGAACTTATCTAGATGTATGGTGAGCACTTTGAACCTCCAAATGCTTCACAGAAGTTTATAATGTAGAGCCGTGAAAATAAAAAATCATTTTTTTCCTCAAAAATGATTTTTCAGCCAGCTATTTTTTATTTTCCCAAGGGTAACAGGAAAAATTAGAATGCCAAAATTGGTGTGCAATTTGTCCTGAGTACGCTGATACCCCATATGTTGGGGTAAACCACTGTTTGGGTGCACGGCAGGGCTTTGAAGGGAGGGAGCGCCATTCGACTTTTTGAACACCATGTCGTGTTTGGAGACCCCCTGATGTGCCTAAATAGTGGAAGCCCCTCAATTCTAGCTCCAACCCTAACTCCAACACACCCCTAACCCTAATCCCAACCCTAATTCTAACCCTAATTGTAACCCCAACCCTAATTGTAACCCTAATTGTAACCCTAATCCTAACCCTAACCCTAATCCTAACCCTAACCCTAATGGAAAAATGAAAATAAATATATTTTCTTTATTTTATTATATG